>OY728157.1:2037570659-2037960659 GCA_963277665.1 Viscum album | reverse complement strand
AAGCATGGTATATAACATAGAATACATGATTGATCCTATCAGATACACTTATGATATTTTACTCATTCTATCTTTCTCTTGTTGTGTGTGAGGACACATTTTCTTATAACTATTTATACCATGTGTTGTTAGAATCAATCACCTCTTAGATTGTTCCATACTAAATATCTCTAGTATATAGTCAATTGGTATGCACTGTTATGACACACCAAAATTTTAAATTTATCAACCTACTAACTACTATAGAAGCAGTGAGTATGGTCAAACCGCAAAGAGAATGTGCATAGACACTAGGAATATCCTCTCGGAAAAATGTTTATGAAAAATATTTTTTAATGTGATTAACAACTAAAAATCCTACAAACTAAACAACTATTTGAAAATGATTATTTAAATTAATTAAAACCACCTAAGTGAATTGAATTAATATATAGAGGAAAAAAGTGGAGATTAAAGTGTCAGAGTTGTGATATCTATTCAGGTGCATGTAATGCCAATTATTTAATTTCCACATCTTAATATTTATTCATTAAAATATAAAAGATTCCAAATTTAATCAATATACTATCAAGTATCATTCTCTAATGTTATACATTTTTCTAATTTTTTTTCACACAAATTATTTATCATTTCATTCTCTCATTTGATAAATAATTTTCATGTTATTTTAGAATCAAATCAATTGGTGAAATGCAACGACCCATTTATCACAAAGTCAAAGTATTTATCTGTGTCTGGTTTTTTCACATGAGATCACTTATTAGGCACCACTCATGAAAATTTGAATGGAAAATTTACACATTTTTTTCAATTAATATAGTTATTCATATGTAATTCAATCACGTACAATTTACGATTCTCTCACATTCACTACCAAGTTTTGAACAAATAATTTTTTTGATGATCTCCCACCCATGATTACTTATTAGGAATCACATGAATAGATACCAAAGAAAGTGTAAAAAACCAATTAAATTAAATTAGACACAAATATAATTAATTAAATAAACATCTAAATAATGTAAAATTATTAGCAATCAGATAAAAAAAAATTAAAGCATGTAATTACTGCGATGTTCATCAGTACTCCGACACCACGAGAAAAATTCACCCATTAAACAAACATGACACATGAAATAATAAACAAAAGTAACTATGATTATGTCAATGTGAAGATCACCACAAGACAACACTGACAATCAATGAATAATAATCTTCGCTCGTCGATCACCGTTACACCGATGCGAACCACTGAGACATTGTGAACCACTGGTGTAGTGTCAAAGGAATAATGGTGGATATCTAGTTGGTGCGGAGGTTATCATTGAGCGTGAGACAAGGAGGGGGATACTAACGTAATGCTGACTGGGCATGAGATCAGGAGGAAGGTGTTGTGGCTATGATCTGGCGTGAAGATAGACAGAGGTAGGCGGGCGAGGGTGAGGCATTCCTGGTGGTGTGGAATAGGGAGGAGGACCAGATGTCTGGTTTTGTAGTGGAGGTTGGTGCATGTAGGAGGGAGAAGGTGGTGTGGGTAACATACATGCTAAAGGAAGGATGTGGTGATGGGCGTGCCACTTGGTGGTGTCATGGACTACCACATCAGAGGCTCGTATGTCTGGTGGTGTTGTTGTAGGAGGGGTGATGAAGGAGGAGGGTAGGCAACGTGCATAGTGGATGTGTGGTAGGGAGGCCCCTGCTCGTGTAGGGGATCACGAGTCACTACTACAAAATAGGGTTTTATCAGCGCTAAAAAAATCTTTACCAGCGCTAAAAAATATTGATAATCGAGGTGCTATTAAAAAGGGTCCCTTTTATCAGCACTAAAAAAAGTACTAATGAAGCCCCCTTTTATTAATATTAAAAAAAGCACTGGTAAAAGTCAAAAAAATTGTACATTAGAGGGTAGAACCACCCCCTTTTAACATCACTTGACCCCCTTTCAACAGCACTAGGAATCCCCGCCCGCCCACACCCCCACCACCCCTTTAACAGCTATAGGCGCACCCCATTCTTTAACAGTTCTAGACCCCCTACACCCACCTGCGTACCCCTACCTTTGCTTGGATTCGAACCCAAGACCTCTCCCTTGCGTACCTGCACCTTTACCACTCATCTATCTTGTTATGTTCTCCGTTTAATGATATATATATATATAGTTATATTTATTTGTATATTAATATATATTTATATTAATATATATATATATATATTTCATTATATTAATATATATATATATATTCCTATATTAATATATATATATATTAATATATATAGTTAGTTATATTTATATATTTATATATTTATACATATATTAATATATATTAATATATATATATTTATATATATATATTTAGTTATATTTTTTATTAGTATATTTATTCGTATATTAATATATATTTACAAGATTAGTTTTAAATATATTTGTAAAATATGTTTTTTGTGTGTGTTTATAAATAAATAAGTAAATAAATACATATATACAATTCACACACACACATATATTATATGTGTATCTATAAGTATAATCATACATATTTATATATATTTACATATATTATATATTAATATGTATATATATTTGTTAGAATATATAGATAATATATTTGAGTTTGTTAATATAGACACACATGTACACACACACATTATATAGGTATATAAGTATTCATATTTTTTTATTTTAAATAAAACGGATATTAGTTTTTATTTAGATAAGACTTATATACTGAGAAATATATTTTATATGTAAATATGTTTAATTATTTATTTATAAAATTAAATTTTTATGTGGGAATATATAGAAAATATGTATATATTGTTATATATTTGATTATAAATAATAGTACATTGTGAAAAATAATAAAATTTAAAAGTTATAATATCAATATTAATGTAATACCTAAGAATAAATTTAGTCCCCACTGAAAAAGGGAAAAATGACCCCCTTGAATGAGACTAAAATTCCATTGAATGTTAAAAAATCTGCGTATCCCGACTAAAAAATCAGTTTTGAAGGATTTATAGGACTTTTTTAGCCTCTAAAAATGCAACAGAGGGTTCCCCTCTACCACCAGTGTGTAGAAATCATCGTATTCTTTGATTTGATATGTGGTAGAGCTCAAACGGACACCCGAATCAAAAGTTATGGTCTTTTGAAATTTGAGTTATTTTTTCAACTTATTTTAGATCTTTTATTAATGTTTTTTGATTTTTTGTGTCTTTAAATTATTATTAAATGATTATTACTCGAGAATAATCAGAAAATTATTAATTATTAATATTTTTTAAATATTTTATAATCCATTTCACTAAATATCTTATATATTAAGTTTAAATGTCTATTTATACCTAAAAAATATTTAATATATATATATATTATATTTATATCAATATAAATATATTTATATATTAATATATTATTTTTAATTATTATTTTTTAAATATAATATTTATTATTGCTATTAAAAAAACACTGATAAAGACCCCTCTTTATCAATGCTACTAAAAAAAGCACTGATAAAGAGGGTCCTTTTAGAAGCGCTAAAAAACATTGATAAAAGGGTACTTTTAACAATGTTTTTTAGCATTGTTAATGTGACTTTTAATTTCATTTTTTTATTGTTAATTAAAATGAAATGTTTTTTAATATGTTTTTTTTCTATTTTGAGGGTTTTTTATGAAGCCCACCACCATTTCAGATCCACCGTCCTCCTATCCAGGGATTGACACGCTTTCCCCCTGTGTGTTTCCTTTTCCCTTGGCTCGGCTCACCTTCCCTTCCTCAACCAATCAAACTACACGATCCAGGGATTGGGGAGACCTTGATTTTCACCACGTGAGGAAACAACACGAACCCCTAGATGGTGCGTAATTGGGTCTCCATGCAGGAGACATGGTCTTCTCCAGTGGCGTGCCGACCAGCTTCAGATCGGTGAGGGTCAACGATGGGCTTCAACCTCGCCTTCTTTATTCTTGTGGCATAGCTTCAAGGAAGCTTCATCAACACTTGATATTTTTCATCAACGAATTATATATGATCATCAGAGTGAGTCTTCACGATAGTAAGGAAGAAGATCCGTTGGAGAGGAGATGTTCTTGAAGAGGACTTGGTGTGGTGATTCTGGTTCGCAGAGAGAGAATGATTCGACACTACTAGTTAGGGCTTGGCAAGGAGTATTATGCTCAGATGAAGAGAGGGATCCTAGTGTTGACATTCCTTCTAAAAAAGAGATCCAAATAAGAGGGACCCAAAGATGGGTTTCTTGTTCATTGAAGAATAGGGGTTTCTTGGATCTTGATCAGTACCCACATCCCTAGAGGAGAATTGTGAAGAAAAGAAGGGTTCTGGTTCTTCAACTCGGGGATCAGTGGCTCTATTTTGCACCATATTTGGTTGGTAGGGGCTATGATTCACACCAGATGGAGACAGCGGTTGGCCTGGATGGCAGCGATTGGACGACTGCTGATTTCTGAGTACCTTGGATAGCATCGTTGTCACTCTTGGTCTTGGTGGGATTGAGCTAAGGCTTTTACAACATATAGGTTTCTTCCAGGTAATTTCTATCCCCTAGTAAGGGGGGTCTCAGCCTAGTTTTCATGAATGTCTAGATCCTTATTTGTGCTGCTTATTTATATCGCATCTCTTGTAATTGTTTCTTGCATAGTGAAAACCCAATGATGACTCTTCCCCATGCATGTAGGCCAATTGGCCGAAGCACGTAAATCTTTGTGTCCATTTTATTACTTTACATTTTTTTGACCTGGTTAATGATGAATGCCCACTTATAGAATTTATTGTCAAATCTGTTTTGAATTTATTTGATGATAAAGATGTTATTTAAGCATCGTTGTGATTTTATTTATCTCTGTTTGTTTCTTCCCTATTATTATTGTTTTCTGAAATTATTATTTATGTATTGGAATCTATTGTTAGTTCTATGAATAAATTGAAACTTGAATTGATGTAGTAGTCATTTTTGGTTTTTGAAATACTCATTGTTAAATCATTTTAATTATGGTTATTGGAATTTGTTTTACAAACATATTCATGTTTATAATAAACATAATTTTGTGATTTCGTATTTTGACATTATCCGAACCTAATTATACCCAATGGATCCTGGCTATTTTGACGAGGGACTGACTTACACAGTGAAACCCCCCAACAAAGTGGTATCAAATCCTAATTGGGTATAATTTTTTATCGTCAAAATTAAAAATTGAAATATTTGTTTCTTTAAATGATTTTGTTAGTGGAATTTACTTGTGCAACATACTTTGTTGTTTTTCATTCAACTAGGTCATTATCTCTCTTTGGTTGAAATTTTGAAATATGTTTTATTATTGTTTTCCTTTCCTAGTTTTCCCCTGACTGTTTGACTGTCAGATCCCTATATACCACTCCTTGTAGTTTCTACCTATGTGTGTCTCTTGTTCCGGGGTTAGGAGGGGTTTGTGCAAGGTTTTCCTGGGTGAGAGTGTCTTGGTTAATAGTGAGGTGTGTGGCAGGGTCTGTCTGTCTGGTTGTTTGGTCTCCTCGTTCTGCCTTGTTCCTTAGGAGAGTGAGCTGGTAATTAGATCGAGTTTAGTTCCTCATGTTTGTGTCCTGGTTTTGGGCTAGTGTCTCTAGGTTTTGACCTGTTAGGAGTGGGGATTGGGCATGGGTAGTGTGTAGAGATACAATGTCATGTGAATAGGTTCAGTGATGATCAAGCTTCATGAATATTATGTTGGGATCCCTTTAGCGATGTTAGGTGGGTCCTAGATATTATTGGGGCTAGACTATGATGGGATTTTTTAGTTAGTAGCGGGTTTTCCTTGGATCACTGTTGTTCTTGTAAGCTTAGAGTTTTACCTTTGGACTCTTGGGACTGCATGAGTTTTGTAGTGGTACCCAGTTTTGAGGAACCTCTCTTGTTGTCTTGGTTTAGGCTGTTCTTCTGTCTAGTATGATTTCAGTGGGGAAGAGTTATGAATTCAAATCTGGGGTTTCCTTCTTCGTGTACTAGGAGGGTTGGGCTTCTCGGGAGGTAACTAGGTGTGAGGATAGTAAGGTGTTGGGTAGTGGTTAGAGAAGCAGGTTCATGGGTAGATTTTTGGCTAACCACCAGACTTCATGAAGGTATTTCTGGTATCTATTTGATGACATTGGATGGGTACCTAGGAATTAGGTGCTTTATGTCATCGGGCTAGACTAGGATGGGTTTTCCCTAGGTCGGTAGTGGGCTTCCCTTTCTTGCTAGGTTTGTTTCCTCATGGTTACGAGTTGGCCTTTAGTACTGGGGTTGTATGGGTTATACAAAGATCACGGTTAGGATGTGGTTTCCCCTGTTGCATGGTTTTAGGTAGTTTTTTCTCTTTAGGTGGATAGTTTTATAGGTCTAATAGATTTAGTTAGAGACCGGTTTTACTTTTTCTATGCTTGTTTTATCATTTATTTTATTACTGCTTTTTGAATTACTGCACTGGTTTACTGAGTGATTCTTTATGAATTTTCTAAGATGTTTTTTTTTTCATGTTTTATTTGAGGATGGGCACTATTGTGTTTGCTGCTTGTGTTGTAGGTACTATTGAGCAGTCAAAGACTTCCTTGTTGGCATGGTCTCAGAGGTTGGCTCAGGAAAGTGCATGTATGTTCTCTGTTTATGATTGGAGTTATTTATTTCTAAGCATGTTTAGCAGTAGTTTATAATTACATTAATTTGGGCGGAATGTGTTATGTTGATGCATGATAGGGGGATTTTTGGATCATACCCTGTAATTATTTCCTATTTAGGATGTGGTGCCTGAATTAATGATGGTAGGTGGTGTAGAATCATCATGTGGTTAAGAGTTTTTTTGAAAGGTGGAGAGTGTGCTATTGTTTCATGTTAAATTTGTTCATGAATTTTAATTTCCAAGGTGGAGATTTTTGAATTTTAGTTTCATTTTTTTATTGTTAATTAAAATGAAAAGTTTTTTTAATATGTGTTTTTCTATTTTGAGGGTTTGTTATGAAGTCCACCACCATTTCAGATCCACCATCCACCTGTCTAGGGATCGACACGCCTGCCCCCCGTGTATTTCTTTTTCCCTTGGCCTGGATCGCCTTCCCTTCCTCAACCTATAGAACAACATGATCCAGGGATTGGGGAGACCACGATTTTCACCGCATGAGGCAACAGTGCGAACCCCTAGATGTTGCAGAATCGGGTCACCATGTAGGTGACACGGTCTTCTCCGGTGGTGTGCCGATCGACTTCATATTGACGAGGGTTAGCGATGTGCTTTGACCTCACATTTTTTATTCTTGTGGTGCGACTTCAGGGAAGCTTCATCAGAACTCCAGATCTGGCATCGGTGACTCAGATCTGATCGTCAGAGTGAGTCTTTACAACAGTAAGGAAGCCGTTTCGTTGGAGAGGAGATGTTCTTGAAGAGGACCTGGTGCAGAGATTCTGTTTTGCTAAGAGAGAATGAGCTCTGACTGATAGTTAGGGATTGAAAAGGAGTATTATGATCAGCCGAAGTGAGGGATCCTGGTTTCGACATCCCTACTATAAGGGAGATCCTAATAAGTGGGACCCAAAGAGGGGTTTCTTGGATCTTGATCAGTACTCACATCCCTGGAGGTGAATCGTGAAGAGCATGGGGGTTCTGGTTTCTAAACTCGGGGATTAGTGGCTCTATTTTCTACCAGATTTAGTTGGTAGGGGCTCTAGTTCACACTAGATAGAGACAGTGGGGGCCTTGGATGGCAGCGGCTGGGAGACCATTGATTTCTGAGTACCTTGGACAGCGTCGTTGTCACTCTTGGTCTTAGAGGAGTTTAGCTAAGGCTTTGACAACATGTAGGTTTTCACCAGGTAAAATTGATCCCCTGGTAAGGGGGGTCTCGAACTGGTATTCATGAATGCCAAGATCCTTATTTGTGATTCTACTTTATATCCCATATCTTGTAATTATTTCTTGCATAGTGAAAACCCAGTGATAATTCTGCCCCGTGCACGTAGGCTAATTGGCCGAAGCACGTAAATCTCTGTGTCCATTTTATTGCTTTCCATTTTTTTGACCTGGTTAATGCTGAATGTACGCTTCTGGAATTTATTGTCAAATCTGTTTTGAATATATTTGATGATAAAGTAGCTGTTTAAGCATCGTTGTGCTTGCATTTATCTTTGTTTGCTGCTTCCCTAATATTCTTGTTTGCTAAAATGATTCTTTATATATTGGAATCTATTGTCAGTTCTGAGAATAAATTGAAACTCAAATTGATGTAGTAGCCACTGTTGGTTTGTGAAATATTCACTTTTAAATCATTTTAATTATGGTTATTAGAATTTGTTTTACGAACATATTCATATTTATAATAAACATAATTTTGTGATGTTGTATTTTGGAATTATGAAAACCTAATTATACCCAATAGATCCTGGCTATTTCAATGAGGGACTGCCTTACGCCGAACAACCCCCCAATAATTAAAAACACATTTTATGAGTTCTTTTTCTTAGCGCTGATAAATGTACCCCTTTTATCATTTTGTTTTTAGCGCTTTTAAATGGTGGTCATGCATAAATCTATTTCTATGGTAGTGGGTCTTGCCCGGTGGTGTGGTGCTGAAGTGGAAGGAGGCACCCACAAATCTCCTTCATGGAAAACAAAAGAAGATTTAAAATTCAAAATTTAAACTTAAAATTATCTACACGTGTTAAATAATAATAATAATAATAATAATAATATTATTATTATTATTTGAATTATATAAATATATATTATACTAATTATAAAATAATAATAATAATTTGATAATGTTATATAGTTAAATATATACATCCACATGTAATAAGATATAATAAAATATTGATATAATTAGATAAAAGTATGATTATACATATAATAATATTACTATAATTAAATATTAATATAATTTTATAAAAATAATAAACTAATAATATTAATATTAGTGTAATTAATACTACTAATATTTATAATGATATATAATAACATATACTACTAATACAAAAATTAATATATATGTACTAATAAATGTTAATAAACTAACAATAAAACTAATTAATTGTATAATATTTTATATAATTAATATTATATGAAATACATATATATAAAATACAATTTATTCAAATATTTATATAATGTTGTATATATAATTAATATGTATATTATATATAATTAATATTATATGTAATACATTTTATACAAATATTTATATAATGCATTTCAATACATATATTTATTATTATGCACATTAATATATATGTAATTCTGTAAATATAATTGTATAATATTGTGTACATTAATATATATTTATTTGTATAAATTGAATATCATATAATATTACTTATATATAATATAAAAGCATAAACATATTATTTAAAAATATATTTAATATTATTTTATTATGAATTATAAAACTACAAGCATGAGTTTTTATATGATATATATTTTAAATAAATTTTATTTATATAATTTGTTTATGGTTTTATTTTATATATAATTAATATTATATGAAATAAAATTTATAAAAATAAATATATATTAATGTAAATAATATTATAAAATTATATTTATGTATACATATAAATAAAATTAAATACAATCACATAAATATTTTATACAATATGTTCATATAATGAATTTAAATACATTTATATGTATTGTTTTAATTATATATATATATATGTATATATATTATGAATTTTTTTCTTTTAAATAGTGGGGGTTCACAACCCTCTCTAATTTAAAGACATTAGAGGGGGTTTTGAACCCCCTATAATTTAAGACATTAGAGGGGGTTTTGAACCCCCTCTAATTTAATACATTAGAGGGGGTTGTGAACCACAACTAATTTCCTTGATTAGTGGTGGTTATGAACTCCATCTATTTTCTTAAATTAGAGTGGGTTCAAGCCCCCCTTCAAAATCCAATTGGATATTAAAAAAATAATGTTAAAAAATTTAGAGGGGGTTCAAAACCCTTTCTAATTTAAAAAATCAGAGGGGGTTCATAACCCCCTCTAAATTCTATGATTGATTAGAGCCGCACATAACCCCCTCTAAATTCGATGATTAGAGGGGGTTGTTCATAACCCCCTCTAAAAAACCATCTCTAATCTACTGTTTTTTTGTAGTGTAGGAAGCGTGAACCTCGTTCATGATTTCTTCACAAGGGTCATGAAGGAGGCACGAACGGGGTTCACGCCTCTGCCCAGTCAAAATCTATAAAAGGATCAACCCCCCTCAAATCTCACTGCTCTCCTTTGGTTTTTGTTACAAATCCCTCCATAAAATCTTTCTCAACATATATTTGCAGCTTTTAAGAAGGTTAAATTTGTATTTAAAATTTTAATTGTTTAATTTTGTTTATTTATTTTGTTTGTATGGTTTATTTATTTAATATGTGATGCATGACTGTATGGATGTAGAAATTAGTGTTTGTGTGTATGGTTTATTTATTTAATATGTATTGATGCATGTATACATGTGTAAATTAGTGTCATTTGTATGATTTAATTTCTAAATGAGTTATTGTTTTTTTTATTATATAATTCATATTGAATGTTTAGGAAATTTAAATATGGTGTGTCTAAAATGTAATTTATATTTAGGGAAATAAAATTGTTTTAAAAAATGTATATATTTTTATTTTAAATGGTGAGTTGAATAGATTTATATGTATATAAAACATGTTATTTTTAAAGTAATATAAATTTAAATTATAATATTCGATACACTAGCTTTATAATTTATTAAAAATAAATTAGTTATATTAAGTACCATATTTAAATTTATTAAAAAATATATAGAAATTTATTTTTGTTAATGGTATATTTTTTTTCTATAAATAATAATTTTAAATTATATTAAGTGTAAATAATTATTATTTTAATTAATGAAGTATGAAATATAATTAATTAAATATTGGAAAGTAGAAAAATGTCAAAAAATTTATATATATGTAATTTTATTAAATTAAAAATAATATAAGTTTATATTATTTTAATGGTTATATGTATGTGTAAATTATATTAATTTTATTTACTAGTAATAATAATTTTAATCAATAAATTTCAATTTTATTAAGTATAAATAATTATTATTTCAAATAATAAAGTATAAAATATAATTACTTATATTTTATAAATTATTAGAATTAAAAAAATATTATATATAAATATACAATTTTATAAAATTGAAAATAACATAAGTGTTCAGTATTATAATGGTTGTATGGTTGTTATGTAAGTGTAAATTTTAAATTTATTAAATATTATTATTAAATACACACACACACACATACACATTCAAAAGTTATTTTTTTTGGAAAATAGGTGTAGATAGTTAATATATATTTCATATAGTAATAGGTAAATTTATATAATATGTAGAACATAATAAGTATACCAAAAACATGTTAAGAGTATTGTGTGATGACTAATCTTGAGATGACTGACCAATGCATAATTGAAATTGCATGTCTCTTATTGTGTATGTGGTTATATAATTTGTAATAATTTCATTTTGTTTTCTGTATTGAGGACCTGTGATTCATCCCTCACTAATTATGTAAAGACCTACGTGTCTGCTTAAAAAATGTTATGTATTTCATACCACTAGACCCCCTCACATCCATGTGAGTAAATTTGTAATAAAAAGGTGATCGACAAGAGGCATTCCCGAAGAGGCATTTGAGAACAGGAGTTCCACAAGAGGCATTCGACAAGAGGTATTGCTGTTTGAAAGGAGACTGGCGGTTGCTGAAATATTTGATAATAGAGACTTTAGGAGTTCACCCATAGGTTTTGGTTAGTTTATCAGATAATGATAAACTAATATATAGTAATTCTTAAGATCAAGTCATGGTTATTTATTCATATGTAATTGAATGTCACGACCGCCTTCTTCAAGATGAGATAAGGGACATCAAAGTGCCAAACCCTTCCTTCTTCAAGATGAAGGAGATATAATAACCCCCCGAGTCCCGCCTCCAATAGGCCTTGGAGTGGCGAATAACACTAAGGGTATAGAATCTCACAAAAAATGGAAGGCATTACCCTTTTTAATGAAAATAGGATCAATAGATAAGATGTTAAAAATCCTAAAAAACACCAAACATTTATATAAAGGAAACAAAAATCCAACCCATACATGATTTAAACGTAAACTATGACAAAAGTACAATCAAAGCACTAAATAAAGTACCGAAAGAAAGAGACTAAGTAGCATCAAAACAACTATACCGACACCCGAGTGGTCCTCAAAGTACTCCTGGAAACCTGAAAATAGTTTTACAAATGTAGGGTGAGTATATAAGTATACCCTGTAGGAAAACCAAATCTATCCGTGCACAAGTGGGGGAACATACTAATGCCCCTGTGAGAGAACAATAGAACATTAAAGCACCTACCAAGGAGTACTAACCAGCCAAGCCTCACCAATGAACACTCAACAAATAACGCAAGTCAAGTAAAGTAGTAGTATAAGAAAATAGACATTTGGGTACCCCGTACCACTTTTCCACTGGTTAACTACTAACTCCTAATGGATAATTTCCTGACACTACCACTATTCCAAAATGAAGTCCCACTATCACAACCTTCCCACACACACTTGGGACTCAAGCTGCTCACAAATCCCACCCACAGACACTTGATCCACAACCACACCACACATCCCGCCCAAAGACACCTGGGCCATGACAACCACACGTCTCACCCAAAGACACATGGGCCTCATCCCAAAGACACTTGGGAAAACAATCCTAGACTGCAAACACCTAGGCATCTCACCCACACCTCAACCTGCCCGAAGGATCTTGGGATATTGTAAACCTCAAGCCATTATAGTCTACTCGGATACGCTCGAGCGGTAATAAATAGTTCAAGGAAGAAAGTCAGTAACCAGACATCCATCCTCTCATCGGGATGTTGGGAAAGAAACCCTCCCCCATGAAATGGGGGTGTTCAGCACATGGTTATCAACAAGGGTGGGGTTCACATAGAAATCACAGGGAACTACAATTTATACATATAGGTAAGCAAACACTCTGCCCAACCTATGATTTCAAACAAAAAACTGACCCACACAGAACCAAATTTACTGCTACCCCTGTATGCACAACCACATAAACAACCACAATAAAACACAAGCCTAACCCATTTTCATTTAACCACTTTCCATTCATTAATTAAGGGGTTCACTTTAATTTATTCTAGCACTACCCAAGGAAACTAACAAGAAAAACATCTACAACCGTTTTTAGAAGGATAAAGGCCATTGAACACTATTAAAGAAAACAAGGAAGTAGGGACAAAGGTAAGGAAATCCATTTTAACACCCATTAGTAAAAACAACATAGAACAACCAACTTTCAGTCCCATTGCACACACACTTTTTCCTAGACACCTGTTCAACCACTTCCAACTATCATTATTCAAAGTTATCCCACTCAATCATCCTATCACAACTAGAACCAGCAACCCTACTACACAACAACACCACAACCGTCACACCCATAAACATAAAGTCACAACACAAACCAGTCCTATAGCCCCACTGCCCAGCCACTGTCCAAAAGTAGTCCCACTGCACAACATGTCCATCCAATCCATAATCAATCAAAACCTTTACCTGAGTTCCCAGATACGCCTCCTATACCACCCCATACACAAAGACCACAACAAAACCCTACCAAACAGCAGCCCCACTACACAACATGCCATCCCCCAAACACAAGGTTATTCCCTCTGTCCACCCCCAGTACCCGTAACAAGGTTACCAACTACAACTTCACACAACCCCCCACTAAGTACAAAACCAACCAAACACAACACACATCCACACCATTAAGCCAATAATATTCAGATTTAGTAAGGGGGTTCTTTAATTCCACTTTAAATGACAAGGGTGATCACATAAAAGGTTTGATCTTGGGGAATCCATTTATTTAACCAAGTATACGTGATTAAGTAGATTTAATGTTACATCCATTTATCAAAGCATCATAACAAAATACAGAACACCGCTGGTGTGTAAGAAAATACCACTGATGACCATGATTTTTAGAAAGTCTTACACCCCATACAATTCAAAAAAAGGTTCATGGATTGCAAATAAAATATCACATGTAACATCATCACTTCCCTACCATTATTTCATTGAACCCTATTATCTTTTGATCATAATATTCCATTCCCCTTGTTTATTAATTGTTAAGGAAAATGATTCAGTCGTTCTTCACAAAGAAACATTACTACAACCACCCCAAATAACACACAAATAGAGGTAGAAGAATCCCTATTTGAAACAACTGGTAACCAAAACTCCCATTTTCACCAAAACAGAGGGTCACAGGAGTAGTAGGAAAACTCCAAGGAAAAACTCTATGGAAAGCTCAATTGATTGATACAACACAACACACGACTCCACAAGAAGGGAATGATTTAGGTGAACCAATAGGGAATAGAAACACACCAGGAAGGGAAGGTCCTGGATTTGAAGAGACATATCCTATATTAAAGTAAGAGCGATTTCAAAATTCATTAACGTGTGATCATGGTCAAGATCACATGGTTTGAATATCTCAAAGTCCCTAGATAATCAGAATATTAAAAATATACTTAATATTCTTTGAAAAGACCTTAAAAACTCATAAACAAGGCTTTAAACTCAGTTTATGTCAAATAAAATGTAAGAGGGGTGAAACTGGAAAAACTGTGAGAAACTGGAAAAAAGTGGAAATTTGGCAAAGGGTGAACCATTGTTTGGTGTGCCACTATTTTGGTGCCACCATTTTGGTGTACCACCATTATGTTTCCACCATTTTGGTGTGACTCCATTACGGTGCCACCATTTTGGTGTTCCATCATTACAGTGCCACCATCACAGTTCCACCCTCTCGATGTACCACTGTCATGGTGCCATCATTTTGGTAAAATAGTTTTGTGAAACTGGATTTTTGGAAAACTACTGAAATAAACCACTACAACCTCCAAGAACACCAAAAACACTGAATTTTTACAAAGGAATGGCCTGAGGAAGTCTGTGTCATTACATTGAAATTTATGAAACAATTTATGATGTGGTATAAAAATATATAACATTTTATTAAATTTGCTTTAGTAATAATATCACCATCACTATACCTCAATAGTGATAAACCAATCCATAGAAAAAGTCTCAAGATCAAGTCAATTATTCAATCATAACTAATTTAAATAATTTAAAATTTTCATGTAGAATATAATATTTTATTAATTATTTTTTTATAGGTAATCATGTATGCACAAATATATTGTAATGATGAGATAATTTATACCAAGTAGGGTTTTAGCTATATTTTTCCACCTGCAAGAGTGGAAAATCTTTATGGTTATATGTTATTGGATGAATTTCACCATAATATTCATAGTCATAGTTAGTTAAAACTAAGGGCCGATCAATCAATTACTTCAATAATATATCAACATCTTTAATATCCTGAATGTTTATGGCACATCGAGTACCCTCTGGTCGATGATGAGGATTGGATGGATGCATATTTTTTATTTTGGAAACAGTGCAGTAATGGTCTGATGGAATTTTATGTAGTGATTTGTGATATTTATGTGGTGCAACCTACTACTATAGAACCATGTTTTGTGAGATCTGTAGAATTCAGTCCTTCACAACACTCTTATTCATTGCCTCCTCATATGAATCCCATGATAAAACCAAAATATGAAGAAGATAATCAGAATTTGGAAGGAAATTTAGGAGAAATACCTTTGTATACTGCTGATATAGTGAATGAAAGTTTATTTGAGGATGAAGTATCTGTTGAGGCATCAAGAGATGATGTGGGTGAGGGTGATGTGGGGAATGAACCTTCTGAGGTTCCTATGAAAGATAGACATCCACAATAGGGTGATGTGAGGAATGAACCTTCTGAGGCTCCTATGAGAGACAAGCATCCACATAATCCACTAGTTAGTGGTAATAATCATTCAATATTGAGTTCCTTAGTTGAAGGAATGTCACATGAACAATATTTTGATTGAGATGTCATTACAATGGCTTCTGAATTCCCTAATATTATATAGAATAGATCTGCATCAAATGATAATGCCATCTATGTTGGTAAAAAGTTTGAATGTAAATTTTCCAAGAAAAATGTGATAAAATAATACCACATAGAGTGACATTTCACATTTGTGGTTTATGAGTCGAAGAAAAAAAATATCTCATTTGATGTAAAAAATATGGGTCAGAATGTAAATTCTGATTAAGGGAAATATATGATAATTTTTTTTCATGTTGGAAGATAACCAAATTATAAGGACCACACACTTGTGTGCATCCAAGCTTGTCATAGGATCACTCTTCACTTGATGCAGAGTTTATATCAACTATTATTATAGAGATGATACAAACATGTCAGGATGTTCCCGTTTCCCTTTTTCAGGAACAAATTCAATAGTTGTTTAACTATAAGATATCCTACGATAAATCTTGGAATGAAAAATAGAAGGAAATTGTAGAAGTTTATGGTGATTGGGATGAATCTTATGAAATGTTACCAGAACATATGGAATTTTAGTCTCTCAACAATAAGATTATTTATCATTTGGACACTGTTGATTATGTGTCCCATAATAATCAATTTTATCGATCAAAGGTGAAGTTTAACAGGATTTTTCGGGCATTCATGCCTTGTATTACTAATTTTACCTATTGTAAATAATTCATTCAGGTCGATATAACTTTCCTTTATAGAAAGTATATAGGTGTTCCACTCATTTCTTCCACATAGGATAGTAATCTTGGTCCTCTACCACTTTCATTATTTATTATTGAAAAAGACAATTTTGAATCCTGGAGCTAGTTTTTGGCATGTGTATGCATTCATGTCACACAAAACCAGGGAGTGTATCTGATATTTTATTGTTATAGAGAAATTATAGAGGCTGTAAATAGTGATGGGGTTTCATGGACATAGATGAATGCTTATCATCAATATTTCATTATATATATTGCAAGTAATGTGCATAAGCATTTTAGATATGATGCAATAAAGAATGTGATCATCAAGTTGGTTATGTTTTTCTAAACTTTATATTTTTTGATAGAAAATTTAATATAATTTTTAATACATTATTCCCTTGTGGTTTAAGCATATGTTCCACAATAATAAAGGTTTGATTGATGTCTTCAAGAGATTCGAAGCACAAATGAAGATGTGTATGAATATATGATGCATATTTCAAAGGAAAAAATGGTCATTAGCATATGATGGTGGTAGAATATATGGACATATGACCACTAATATAGTGGATTGCATAAATGGGGTCCTCAAGGGTGTGCAAAAACTCCCGCTCAGATGGTTATTACAAGATACATTTTATATATGTGTGGACTACTTTGTTGAACGTTCCTAAAAGGCCTATCATAGGATGGAAAATGGAATGCATTTTACTCATCATTTCCAAAGTGACATTGATCAGATAGTACATGAGGCTTCAATATGGAGTGTTCTAACCTTTGAATGGGAAAATAGAAGCTTTCATGTAAGAGAGTGCTAGGACTGAGTTACATGCACTAGTGGTCGAGTTCTTGTGGTAATGTTGGATAACATGTATTGTGATTGGGGAAACTTTCAGGCATTGAGATATCCCTGTGTAAATGTTTTTTTAGCTTTTTCTTTGGTAAATATATCATGATATCCCTATATTGACCCGATGTATCATATGATCACTTTGGTTAACTTTTATAGTGCCTCTTGGATTCCTATTGGTGACTTTAATTCTATCCCATTTCCTGATGACCAACCTACTATCATCCCTAATATTTCCATGTTTCGTAAGTTGGTTTTATTTTCATTTACGTTTTTTTTCAATTTATATTGTTTTTTAAATTATAGGATTCATACTACTAGGTTGTTCCCCCAAAAAAGACCAAAGTCTACGCGAATAAAAAATGAGATGGATTGAACTCAACAATAAGAAGGGGGACTACGATGCAATATTTATCACACAGAAGTACATACTCATAAGAGATGTCCCCAAGTGGCATGACAGAGCTCCACTTCCCATCATCCATGACCGAGTCTGTGTAATTTATCATGAATGTTTTTATTTTGTTTCGTATACAGATGTTTTAGTAATGAATTCTTTTATTTATGGCTTGCTCCATTTCTGAGTTGTTTCAATTTTGGTTTGTTTAATTTTTTGATTCTATCAAAAATAATTTTGTGATACTAAAACTATTAAAAAAATAAGCATACAACGAAAATGAATATATCATGAATCCACATATTTAATGTAGGTTTCTCATCACTACTAATTTATATAAAAAAATAGAATAAATTATACTTCATTGGAGATCAATAAAATAAGAAATTCATAAACTAAACCAATAACACCAACCACATATATTTGTATACATTATTTTACTTGTTGTAGTTTTTTTTAAAAAAATTACAATTTTTATTGAATTTACTTTAAAAAAAGTAATGATGATATCATTTTTGTAGATGATAGGTCCTCCATTGCTCACATCCCAAGATACTCATATATCACGATTGGTTTTAGAGGGATTTCTAGTGAGTCCTTTGAGTTTACAAAGATCTCATCATTTCCATCATGCCACACCACCACTACCACAAAACTAGGTTTCCACAGCGCTACCCTTTAGCAGCACTAAAAAAATAGCACTGATAAAGGGGGTGCCTTTATCAGTGCTAAAAAAGAGCGATGATAAAGGGAACTTTTAACAGCGCTAAAAAAATCACTGATAAAGGCACCCCTTTATCAGTGCTTTTTTTAGCACTGATAAAGACACCCCCTTTATCAGCGCTTTTTTTAGCACTGTTAAAGGCCCACCCTTTATCAACGCTTTTTTTAGTAGCACTGATAAAGGGGGGGCTTTATCAGTGTTTTTTTCCTAGCGCTGATAAAGTGTATATTTCAAAAAAAAATTATATTTCATAAAAAATAATATATTGATATATAAATATATAAGTATATTTATATTGATATAAATATAATATATTTTTTTTAAATATGTTTTAGATAAGTATAAATAAACATTTTCACTTAATATGTAAGATATATAGTGAAAATGGATTATAAAATATCTTAAAAAATTATTAATTAATAATTTTCTAATTATCATCAATTAATAATAATTTAATAACAATTTTAAGACACAAAAAATCAAAAAAATTAATAAAAGATCTAAAATAAGTTAAAAACGCAACTCAAACTTCAAATGACCATAAATTTTCATCTGAGTGTCCGTTTGATCTCTACAACATATCAAATTGAAGCCTGCGATGAGATATACATGCTAAGGACCTAAGGAAACTTTCTGTCACATTTTCAAGGCTAAAAAGGCCCAGAAAGCCTCCAAAACCAAGTTTTTAGTTCGAATACCCATTTTTTTAACATTTGATGGAATTTAAGCCTCGTTTCAGGGGTTTTTTGACCCTTTTCACTAAGGACTAAACTTATTCTAAGGGGTTACATTTATATTGATATTATGGATTTTAAATTTTATCGTTTTTCACATTGTAATGTTACTTATAATCAATTATATAACAATATATACTTATTTTTTATATATTCACCCATAAAAATTTAATTTTATAAATAAATAATTAATCATATTTACATATAAAGTATCTTTCTCAATATATAAGTCTTATCTAAATAAAAAACTAATATCCATTTTATTTAAAATAAAAATATATTAATGTTTATATACCTATATGATGTGTATGTGTGTGTATACATTTGTGTGCATCTGTATTGAAAAACTAATATATATTATCTATACATTCTAAACATATGTATATACATATTAATATATAATATTTGTAAATATATATAAATATGTATAATTATACTTACAAATACACATATAATATGTGTGTGTGTGTGTTGTATATATGTATTTATTTATTTATAAACACACACAAAAAATCTTATTTTATAAATGTATTTAAAACTGATCTTATAAATATATATTAATATATGAATAAATTTATTAATATATAAATATAACTATATATATATTAATGTATGTATATATATATATTAATATAACTATATATATATTAATATAACTAAATATATTAATATAACTATATATATATATATTAATATAACTATATATTTATATTAATATATATATATGTTTTAATATAAATATTTATTAATATATGAGTAAATATAAGTAATATATAAATAAATAAATAGATATATTAATAAATGAAGAGCAAAGAAATATGGTGGAGTGGTAAAGGCTTAGGCGCACATGCAACCGGTCCTGAGTTTGAATCCAGGCGGAGGCAGGTCGCGCGCATGGGTGGGAAATAATGGCTAGTGCTGTTAAAGGGGTTCGAGGCACTGTTAAAGGCCTTGGGGGTCACTTGGGCATGCGGGTTGGGGTGGGGGGGGGGGTGGGCGTTGTTAAAGGGGGATTAAAGCACTTTTGAAACCCCTGCCTGAATTACAAAAATATTTTTTTTTTATTTTTTTAATATTTTTTAACTTTTATCAGCACTAAAAAAAGTGCTGATAAAAGTGGTCTTTTATCAATGCTAAAAAAGAGAGCTGATAAATGGGTCCTTTATCAGCACTGATAAAAGGGGTCTTTATCAGGGCCTTTTTAGTACTATTATAGGGGACCCCCCGTTTATCTTTGTCTCAATTAAAAACACCTTTTTAGCACTATTAATGCCCTTTTATAGCATTGATAAATGCCATATCTGTAGTAGTGCATCTCCTGCTATCACCCCCCATCTTCATTGTGCTAGGTTCTGTGGCATTGCAATGTGTGACTTCACCTTTATTGACCATCAAATTATTACTGCACTGATAGAGAGATGGAGGCCAGATTTACATATGTTCCATTTTACTGAGGGGGAGATGACTATTACACTATAGGATGTTTCCATTATGTTGGGCCTCCCAATCGATGGTGCAACTGTGATAGGCTAATTTGGAGAAGATTGGTTCGAGATTGTTCATAGATTACTGGGCATAGAGTACTATGATGATGGTAGGTCCATCATCGGTAGTTGATTATGAATTCCCTGGTTAGATCATCACTTTGTACATCTAGTAGAGGATGCCAACGAGATCACCATGCTACAATTTTCATGTGCTTATATTTTGAGGCTGATTGGTGGCATGATTTTCATTAGTCACTACACCAAATTTTTATATCTGATGTATTTATCTTTACTGGAGGATTTGGACCTGGCAGGCCTGTATAGGTGGGGGTCTACTTGTCTTGCATATACATACAAGGCGCTATACAATGCATGTCACATCGATAATATGCAGATCAAAGGATGCATTATTCTTCTACAGATGTGGGTATGGGAGAACATCCCTCACTTCGCTAAACATGCTCGTATGCCATTGCCTGCATATATTGTACCAGAGTCTCCGCGTAGATGATGATATATTATTCCTTCATTCTAATGTATAAATTAATTTTATAACTTTATATTATGAAATTAAACTATAAAAATGTTATCTACAGGTGGAGTCAGGCACACCGACATTTGGATACATCCAGACATGATGTCCATGCCTACAGACTTATGTTGGATAGCCTTTAGCCAGACGATGTAAGTGATTATTATTTATATTGTTAAATATTTATTATTTATTGTACAACTCTTCATTTATTAATTTATTATTCATTTTTTCTTTCAGATAACATGGATTCTATATACTGATGATATCATCCGGAGTCTTCCATAGTATTGTACGATGATGCTTGCTGCCATCTCCTGCATGGTTCCATTGATTCTTTTTCATATTGTCTAGTGGCATCAGAATGACAGAGTTATGTGGTAGTTTGGATTCTTTTAGCCCATTTCTGACCCGCCCAGTCAGTTACCTTCACTGCATTCCTTGAATATGTAAGGGAAGAAAGACTTTTATTGGAGGAGATATAATTCCACATATATTGATCTATGGGATAGACGACAGGAGTCCCGATTATGAGGGTTATGGTCAGTATATTTTCATTTATTGGATCAGTTGGATTATGCGTCCTGGTATTTCAGGTCCCCAGTCAGATTTCTAACATGACACAGATGGGGACTTCATCAGTTGTCATTCATTCTTCCTTATATTTTTGATTTTTATTAACATTACTTAACAATAGATTTTTTTTCATAGGATTCTTATATCACTAGTCTACTTCACATCTCTGATCCAGTAGAGGGATACACATTTGACCAGACATATTTTCATAGTTTTGTGGAAGAGTTGATTCCTTTTATGGATGAGGTTTATCATGATATTTTCTTTGATCCACCACATGATGTCGAGGATGTTGAGCCAAATATAGATGTACCAGGGGGTGACAACCCTATTATGGATGTTGTTGTTGCACAAGAGGAGGGTGTTCATCATGATCAACCAGATGCTCCTCCAACTTCTCATTCATAGCCAGAGGAAGATATAGATGTTGATTGGTCTTAGTTGGATGCTTTATTACACCCTACTTTGTAGACATCCATAACACAACAACCATATTCTTCATATGTTGGCAAGAGTTCCATCCGGAATCCACCTTCTTCATATACTGGCGATAGTTCCATCCATCATACACTATCCTTAGAGATAGGATAGGGTATAAGTAGTGAGACTATACATAAACCACTTGTCACACAGGAGGATGTGGAGGTTGTTGCTACTGATGATATAAAGGAGCAGCGTATGCCAGAGTGGAGACTTAGATAAATACCACATAGACACATACTATATACGCATGGCTGTGGGATAGAGGATCATCCAGGCCATATATGTAGATTATATTGACATTAGATTGATGATACATGTCTTATGTGACTTACTGTTATCATTTATAGAGTCGTGATCTTTTTTTGAATAAGTACCTTATTATTATCAAATTATCTACCAAAATCAATAACTACTATTTTATATTCATATTAATACATAGTATTATTATCAATATATGTATAATAAATAATATTATTAAATTCATTAATAAATATTAATATTATTAATTATTTTTAATTCAAAGACTATAGATGAAAAGATCCATGAACTTGAAGAAATGTTGAAAAATATTATTAATCCCAATAATTTGAAATTAGATATAAAATCCTAGAAGATCAATGAACATGAATCTTTGTTAAAAAAAATTTAGATGCATGAATAATAATTTGAATGAATAATGGATATTTTTGAAGATTAGGTGATTATGATTGAAGATAAAAAAACCAGAATATGAGATGTATGGAATTAGAAGTTCATTTGGCCAATTTTGAGAAGATACATATTCAGACTTTATAACAGAAGAAGACATTTTCTACTGGTACACAATCTTCACTAGAGGATTTTAAGGTTAAAAGAATGAGAAAATTTCTACTATTATATCTAAATGAACTTCTAATATGGATGGAACTCAAAATAAACCATATGGAGAATCCAAACTTACTTCCAATGTTACTAATGATATGTTTGTAATCTGGCCTAAAGATTTGGAGAGAATTCTGAAAATGGATGATTCGCAAGCCAAGGCCAGTGAAGAAGAAAATATTCAACCTAATTAATAAAAATTACTCGATATGTTGTTTATAAAAGACAACTCTTGTGTTAAACAAGTTCTATACAAGATATATGAAAATTATGGACATTATGAAAAAGATTGATTTCATATTATTCCATAATAAGAAACAATATATAAGAGGGTTAATATTGCATCATATATGAAGGTTAACAAGGGAAACAAATCTCCACAAAAAATTAGAATGTAATGTGAAGAGATCCCTGCTACACCAATATAAATCAGAACATATGTTCATATTTACAATCATGAATACTAGAGGAATTTGACCAACTTCATTGAGAAAAGAACTCCACCTTCCTATTCACATTAAGAAGTAAGGAAGATCCAACATATTTCCTTATTCATTGTTTATTTTATCTATTCTTATAATGTAAGGAATTGATGGAAAACCAATTTCTTTGGGGGAAAACATGATAAACAGTGGGTTCTATCAATTATTGATAACAAATATGAAGAAGTTATCATCCTTGAATGATTCCTCAATTGATTTTCAAGTACAAATAAGAAAGAGGGTCATCATTGATGAATTTTAAGAATGTGTTAGCATATCCAAGACAATAATTATAAATAATATATTATCATGGTATGATCATATTTTTTGTATCCTTAAAAATAATTATTGAAGAAGATCATTCTTGGTGAAGTTATATAAGTCTTAAAATCTAAAAAGTCATAAGTCAAAGATGAATTCTAGTGTATTCTCCATATTGGAACATTAAAAAACATTATCGAAGATATCCACCAATATAAATATATTTATGACTATTTCCCTTGAGGGGGAGGTAAATGAAGAAATATGAAGTTAATGATAGAATTAGTATATCAATTACAATTAAATACAATTATTTTAGAATGATCATTAAGATCATGTTATTGAAAGAGGTATATTTTTCAAAATCTCTCATCCTTTTTTAACAAAAAAATAAACTCAATAGAAAGGGGTTTCAATTAAACTAATCAATGATATAAGAAAAGTTGAAGTATGGATGTGCTCAAAGACCACTTATTCTTCTTATTGCACTTGAAAGTTTTTGATCTATTTGTTATAGTGAGTGCATGAGTTTTAGGTTTATTGTTTTAATAAAAGTTTCATATCTCATTTGATATCTTCATCCTGATATAAAATTGGATTACCCTTGATGATAAGTACATGAGTTCTCATTTCATGTGGTATCATGATCAGTTAGTAAAGGACAACATTGATTTCTAAATAAATTCCTATTGTTTTCTACACTGAGTTTGAATCACATAGACATAGACTGAAATAATGTATGACACATTTCTTAAGTATGAACTAATACCCTTTTTTCCTTGAATTTTTTACTTCTTGTAAATATATAGGAGAGGAAGTGGGATGAATGTTTGGTAAAATAAAGTGGAGATATTAATATATTGACATATTTTGTTGGAATGAAATTTGGATGTATGGCTTTTCTACAAAAAATGATAAACAAAACCACTGGCAATCGAGCAGCACACTAAGAATCAAACCAGTTGATCAAAATGGGCATGAATACAATTATTAATAGTTTTTAATATTTAATTAATATGTATTTATATTTATTGATATTTTATACATATTTATGATTTTTAATTAATATATATTTATATTTAATTAATATTTATAAATATTGATTATTTTTTTAATTAAAAATTATGGTGGAAGCATGAACCCCGTTCACACTTTTTGTCAAGGGAAGAATCATGAAAAGGTTTATGCTTCTCAGAACCCTTTTTAAAAAATACCAAAACCCTACCTAGTTTATAAAAAAAATAAAAAACACATTAAAAAAACTCACATTTAATCCCAGCTGGTGTATGACGCTCAAGCCATCATCAGCGGGAATGAGGACCCCACCATTAATAGCCAAGGCAACTGATTCCTTGCCCCTAAGGACATAAACACATAATCAGTTGGATTCATGTTTCCAATTTTAGTAGAGTATGAACCTTATCTATTATTAATGGTGGGTCTTCCACACTGGTGGATCCTCTCACTAGAAGAGTAGGGTACTTCACCTACAGAAGGGGCCACTGCTTCTAGTTCATCTACCTCTATATATATATATACACACATAGATAACCTTCTCCTGGAGCTCTGTTTTGAGATTAATGACTTACATTACAGTTGATTTTATGATATACTTCAATACTGAATTGCAATTAACTATTTTTGGTGCATAAAATTTGGATCTAAATTACAACTTTGGGGTAAAAATGTTGAAAAAGAAAAGGCATTGAAAAAACTGGAAACCCTGCTTCACTACAAATTTTAGATGAAGATGGTCAATGATTTATGGGATCCAAGGGCCTGATATGGAGTTCCTGTTTCAAAGGATTTTGACAATGAAGAAGAATGCAGGAAGATGGTGATTGGAAAAATTTTCTCTGGATCCTTCGGACATTGTTGGCCCCGTCGATTCCACCGGAACATACATTGTCGGCGTAGGTGGTTCATCGAGCCCACACCCACCCACATGATAATGAAAAAATAACCCCATTATCCATAATTTATTTTTTAACAGAAACTCAATGTAAAGACCCGTAAAATTCAAGGGAAATTTTTTCTTAATTTTCTTTAGAATTTTACAAGAGCGCGGTTTCAGATGGCACCTGATTCCGAGGCCCGGAGTGCCCGGAATTAATTTCCGAAGTTTGGCTCGGGTACGTTCAGTGAACGAACGAGCGGGAATTCCTAACTTTTGATCCGGTGCTCGGAATTGAAATCCGAGGGCACCGATGAACTCGCAGCGCCGATTTTTGCTTAAAGAGACCTTTTCGGAAGTTGCGTTTGTTGCGGGTTGAAAGTTAGTTTTTGGGTTTTTAGTTTTAGTTAAATAAAATTTGTGAAGAACAAATTTTATTTTAACTAGATAAAACCTACCAAAGGGAGTTGGGAGTGGGACCCACATCCACTTAACCTCCCTTGGGAGTATTAAGTGTGGTGGGGCCCACACGAACCCCAACTCCTCAAATTCTCTCAAAACCTCCCCTTTAACCCATTTCAATTAATGTTGACAACTTGACTTAATTAATTGAAGAGGGTTAATTTAAATTTCAAACCTTTGAAATTCTAAGAGGAGGGTTGTGTAATAAAATAAGCTTAAGATTATTTTATTTTGTTGGGTTGGTTTCCTTTGTTCTTGAGAGGATTTTGAGAGCTTCTCCTTCATCTTCAAGCTTTGACGAAGAATGCTCAACTTGACGAAGAACGCTCAAGTTCCGACGAAGATCTCCGCTCCGCTCTTCTTCGTCTTCCATGTCAACGAGAGGGAACGCCACTTCCTCCTCAGATTCCCTTCGTCGGCATAGGAAGATTCTCCAACGACGTATCACATCGGACGCACCTCTTCGTCATCGGATTTGACGAACGACGACCGCGACGCCCGACCTCCGTGACGTTGTCTTCCGCGGGACGTTGTCAAATCCTCAAACCTATACCCGAGGTAGGGGTTGTTGATTTATTGTTTAATTATTTCATTCTTGATCGTGGATCTAGCATGTCTAACATGAGGCAATTGAATATTTTAAGTTGTGTTATTATTTAACGTGAGGGGGGGCCGGACCGCATGAACACGGCCGAACCCCCTCCATCGTTCATGTTGTTTTATCTTGCGGGTGGAAGCAAGGTGGCGTGGTGCCGTCGCACCATGCGGATAATTGTATGTTTATTTTACGCGACGCCGTCACGCACGCACCATGGAAGAAACATCTTGAACGCGACGCTGTCGCGCCGCGTTGAAAGAAATCAAGGAACGGCAGAGGGGCGCGGTGCCGTCGCACCGCGCCGGACGACGAACACCGCGGCCGGTTCCGGGCCGCGGCGGAACGAGGAGACCGGCGGCCGGGCCGCCGGCGTCGGAAGCCGAAGAGGGGACCGGATTTTCCAGTCCCGTTGGAGAAAACCGGCTGGCCAGCTGGCCGACCGGATGGTAATAAACCGGGGGAAATTAATCCCCCGGCCAGCACACAAAACCCCCCTCATTATGAGGGGGGCGAATTCCATGAAGTGGGGGGGGGGGCAGCAGCCCCCCGGTTTTTCCTCAAGCCGGCCCCCATGTGGGGGCCGTTTTTTTTGCAAAGGGCGCGGCATTAGCCGCGCCGCCCCTTCCAATCAGCGGGGGAATTGATTCCCCCCGCGCTGCCTCCGTGCGGCGCCAGCCGCCGCGCCGTCGGCTGGCCGGCCGGCCGGGTCGGGTCGACCCGGTTCGGGTCGACCCAGGGGGGGGGTCGGGCCGGGTCGGCCCGGACCCGGACCCCCCGTTTCGGATCAGATTCGGTCTTTTGGCCATAACTTGAGCCACAGACCTCCGATTGACGAACCGTCTGCGGAAACGCGATCCTTGGATCGAGACGGTCGTTTTGGTATATCGCACTCAAGGTTTAGGTTTACTTTGAGTTCGGCTGGGTTGGTTCGTTCACGAAACCAACCGGGCCTTCGGAGCGGAAACGCTCATATCTTGAGCTACGGACGTCCGATTGACGTGCCGTCAGCTGTGTTGTGTTCCTCTTAGTGAGACGGATCTTTTGGCATACCCGCCCGAGGTTTGGACGCAGGTGGAGTACGGTCGGGTTGGTTTTGCCTTAAAAACCAACCGGGGCCCGGGGACGAAAATGCCAATAACTCTCAGACCGGGCGTCCGATCGACGCGCCGTCTGTTGCGTTGAGTTTCTGTTGACGATACGGAACTTTTGGATACATCAACTCTGGAATTTGTGACAGTTGATGTATCAGCCTCTCGGCTCGTGGAGCGGACCCTCCGAACGAGCTTGCTGTGTGCGGGAACCCTAGTGCTGGCTGCGACTGTTACTGTGGCTACTACTGCTACTACTGCTACTGTGACTGCGACGACGACAGTACAGAGATCCTGTGTGGATTCGACGACGACGACTACAGCACTCAGCGATCCTATGTGGATCAGTGCTACAGGTCCTGTGTGGGCCCGATCCTGTGTGGATTCGACGACGACGACTTCAGCACTCAGCGATCCTACGTGGATCAGTGCTACAGGTCCTGTGTGGGCCCGATCCTGTGTGGGTCCGATCCTGTGTGGGTCTTTGCGCTCAGCGGTCTTGTGTGAACCAGCGCCTACAGGTCCTGTGTGGGCCCGATCCTGTGTGGGTCATTGCGGGGGTTAGTTACCTATCGATCCTTCGTGGGTCCGACGACTTAGATGGATCAGTGATCATCTTTATCGTCTTTTGAAGATGTATATCTGTGTGAGCTGAAACCTATTGCTTTCCTGTGTGGATTGTGTTGTGCAATCCTGTGTGGATTACGTTTTTCTTTCCTGTGTGGAATACGTTTACTTTCCTGTGTGGACTGAGTTGTACTTGGGCTCGGAGGTTGGAGCGTATTTGAATTTGATGACTTAGGTATATGTATGGGCATATACCTAATCAGTGTCGGTTGTTACTTCGTGATTGTACCTTTTTTCGTGGTTTATCCTTTGTGGATTTGAGAGACCTTCAGGGGTCTCGGGGTCCCTACTGAGTAGCTTATACTCACCCCTGAACGGGCTTTGCCCGCACTACGTTGTGTTGGTTGTAGACGACGGACAACGTTGACCTTAGCTGAGGCTTGTAGAGCGGGACGGTACCCGGATGTGGACCACTGGGCGGGACGTGCACGGATCAGACGGCGGGACCCGTGGTGCAGTGGAGCTATCTGTACCCACCCTTCAGGTGGGATTTCCAGTGGACAGCTCGGTGTAGCGGCTTTTACCTTTCAGTTGCTGTTTTCCCTTTCGAGTTGTACTTTACTTTCAGTTTGGGTTTGTATACTGGCCCATTTACTTTTCCGCACTTTCAGTTGTACTCTGCCTTTGCTTAGTGTTTACTTTCCTCTTGCTTACTCTATGGTGTTTGTTTACTTTACAAAGACAATGCCTTCCCTTTTTACCGGGATTTACGCCTTGGTGCTAGTCGCCAGCCCCTGGCCTATGGAAGGCGGACTTGGGGTAGTCACGGCACGGACCCCGAGGGCGGGTCGTGACAAATTGGTATCAGAGGAGTTCGGTTCTACCGTGAACTCTGATCTTTTCTATGTGAAGCAATAAAGTTTAGCGTATTGAGTGTGGTTATCAGTCCAGGGAGTCCAGTGTTGGTGCGGCGGCCGACGTATCCGTACACCAAGAGCCTGAATTCTGATTTCCGACTTAATGCACGAAAACATTGATTGCGTGTGTGTTTCAAATTTTTCTTTGTGATTTCTTTGTGTCAGCTCACCAGGTATACTGTTTGACCGTGGCGCACCTGTTTCCTTTCAGGATGGCCCCATGACGGTAGCCAGCTAGGGTTCCGAGAGTCGAGTGTGACGACAGCCCACCGAGCGACGAGGCCTCGGTGCAGGGCCCTTTGTCAGTAGTGGCACCGGCGGTAGCTCTACCCGCCGATCCCCCGATGCTTCCAGCAGCAGCCGCTGACGATGCACGTCGCCTCAGCGCACTGCATGAGTTTCAGCGCCAGCGACCGCCCATGTTTCGCGGGGAGACGGATCCCCAGGCAGCAGAGGACTGGCTGGAGGCAGTGGTACGAGTGTTTAGGCTAGTGAGGACACCAGCAGACCTCATGGTGATCCTCGCTGCGAGCCTACTACACGCAGCAGCAGGACGATGGTGGAGCTTGATGCTCCAGGTGCACGATGAGGCATCTCTTCTTTGGACAGACTTTGAGAGCCTCTTCCGCTCGGAGTTCGTCCCAGCCACCCTTCGTGCGGTGCGTATCCAGGAGCTTCTACAGCTGCGGCAGGGCAGCATGACGGTCGCTCAGTACTCGACGAGATTTACCGATCTCTCGCGCTACTCGACCGACATGGTACGGGACCCATTCTTCCGGGCCCGGACCTTCGAGCAGGGTTTGAGACACGAGATCAGGGCATCGCTGATCTCCCTCAGCATACCGACTCAGACAGGAGTACTGGAGCGGGCCCTTCTGATCGAGAGCTTCCTTGCTGAGTCTACACCAGCGCAGCGACCCACCGCAGGGCGGCACGTGGCAGAGTCATCTGCAGCAGGCAGTCGACGGATGACTCAGGGTTCCAGGCAGACCAGACCTTTAGGCAGACGACCTTAGGGCACTGGCTCAGCAGTGCAGGGCACACAGCGCGGAGCCAGTCTTTTGAGTGGAAGACAATGCTTTGCATGTGGCGGGCAAGGCCACATGGCTCGTGACTGCCCGACCCGCCATGCGGAGGAGCAGCAGACGGTTGAGGAACCACCTAGGCAGAGGCAGAGGTTCGACCGTGGCGGTCCGTAGGGAGGAGGCGGACGAGGCAGATGAGCTGGCCGAGCAGCAGGTGGTGGGCGACGCTTTGAGGCTCTGCCACCACCACCACCAGGAGGTCCGCCACGACCACAGGGAGTAGGTGAACATGCGAGAGCTCAGCTTCAGGCAACCGAGGCCTTCGATCATGGAGCTCTGGGAGCCGATGGACAAGATCAGAACTAGTGGATACATCCTTTGTACTTCTGGTTCCTTGTTGCTTTTGTGTAGCGTCTTGTATTATGTGCTGCAATAATAAAAGACGCATACCTTTGTGATATTTTCGTTCCTGTCCTCTTTCATGATGTTACTAAGAGGTTCCAGTTTTGGCTGTTGACTTGACCCTCACTTGTGAGACATCTACTGGAGGAGACCCAGTTACCACACACTGATGCCGACAGTGTGACTCAACCCTTGGAGGCGAGAGTAACGGTTGAAACTCTTAGTAGTAGCGTCGAGGCCTTACGACGTCATCCTTGGTATGGATTAGTATCATCCATGTTAGGATTGAATGTATTAGGCAAAGAATGTGGTTCATCCAGGGGATGGGACCAGATTTATCTTTTCGGCAAAAAAAAAGAAATCTTGCAGCTCTGGTGGGACCGGAGATGGTCCAGGCCACGACAGAGAAGGTCCAGGTCATCCAGGAGCGGATGAGTACAGCTCAGAGCTGGCAGAAGTCATACGCTGACAGGAGGCGGAGGCCACTGGAGTTTGAGGATGGCGACCACGTCTTCTTGCGGGTCTCACCTCGACGTGGTATTCGGAGATTTGGCCGAGGTGGCAAGTTATCTCCACGCTTCATCGGACCCTTCCAGGTCCTCAGCAGGGTTGGCGAGGTGGCTTATCGCCTGGCTCTGCCACCTCAGTTGCACCAGGTGCACGACGTCTTCCACGTATCTCAGCTGAGGAGATACGTGCACGACCCGACGCACATCATTGATCATGGGGAGCTTGACGTTGACGATGGGGCGACTTTTACGGAGGTCCCGGTGGAGATAGAGGATCGACAGGAGCGAGTCCTGCGTGGGCGATCAATTCCTCTTGTGCGCATCAGATGGCAGCATGGGAATCTCCAGGAGAGCACATGGGAGCGGGAGGCTCAGATGCGTGCTCAGTACCCTCATTTGTTTCCCTAGTTTTTGATGTATCTTTACGGGGACGTAAAGCCCTGAGGTGGGAGTAATGCAAAGACCCGTAAAATTCAAGGGAAATTTTTTCTTAATTTTCTTTAGAATTTTACAAGAGCGCGGTTTCAGACGGCACCTGATTCCGAGGCCCGGAGTGCCCGAAATTAATTTCTGAAGTTTGGCTCGGGTACGTTCAGTGAACGAACGAGCGGGAATTCCTAACTTTTGATCCGGTGCTCGGAATTGAAATCCGAGGCCATCGATGAACTCGTAGCGCCTATTTTCGCTTAAAGAGACCTTTTCGGAAGTTGCGTTTGTTGCGGGTTGAAAGTTAGTTTTTGGGTTTTTAGTTTTAGTTAAATAAAATTTGTGAAGAACAAATTTTATTTTAACTAGATAAAACCTACCAAAGGGAGTTGGGAGTGGGACCCACATCCACTTAACCTCCCTTGGGAGGATTAAGTGTGGTGGGGCCCACACGAACCCCAACTCCTCAAATTCTCTCAAAACCTCCCCTTTAACCCATTTCAATTAATGTTGACAACTTGACTTAATTAATTGAAGAGGGTTAATTTAAATTTCAAACCTTTGAAATTCTAAGAGGAGGGTTGTGTAATAAAATAAGCTTAAGCTTATTTTATTTTGTTGGGTTGGTTTCCTTTGTTCTTGAGAGGATTTTGAGAGCTTCTCCTTCATCTTCAAGCTTTGACGAAGAACGCTCAACTTGACGAAGAACGCTCAAGTTCCGACGAAGATCGCCGCTCCGCTCTTCTTCGTCTTCCGTGTCAACGAGAGGGAACACCGCTTCCTCCTCGGATTCCCTTCGTCGGCATACGAAGATTCACCAACGACGTATCACATCGGACGCACCTCTTCGTCATCGGATTTGACGAACGACGACCGCGACGCCCGACCTCCGCGACGTTGTCTTCCGCGGGACGTTGTCAAATCTTCGAACCTATACCCGAGGTAGGGGTTGTTGATTTATTGTTTAATTATTTCATTCTTGATCGTGGATCTAGAATGTCTAACGTGAGGCAATTGAATATTTTAAGTTGTGTTATTATTTAACGTGAGGGGGGGCCGGACCGCATGAACACGGCCGAACCCCCTCCATCGTTCATGTTGTTTTATCTTGCGGGTGGAAGCAAGGTGGCATGGTGCCGTCGCACCACACGGATAATTGTATGTTTATTTTACGCGATGCCGTCACGCGCGCACCATGGAAGAAACATCTTGAACGCGACGTCGTCGCGCCGCGTTGAAAGAAATCAAGGAACGGCGGAGGGGCGCGGTGCCGTCGCACCGCGCCGGACGACGAACACCGCGGCCAGTTCCGGGCCGCGGCGGAACGAGGAGACCGGCGGCCGGGCCGCCGGCGTTGGAAGCCGAAGAGGGGACCGGATTTTCCGGTCCCGTTGGAGAAAACCGGCCGGCCAGCTGGCCGGCCGGATGGTAATAAACCGGGGGAAATTAATCCCCCGGCCAGCACACAAAACCCCCCTCATTATGAGGGGGGTGGTTTCCATGAAGGGGGGGTGGGCAGCAGCCCCCCGGTTTTTCCTCAAGCCGGCCCCCACGTGGGGGCCGTTTTTTTTTGCAAAGGGCGCGGCATTAGCCGCGCCGCCCCTTCCAATCAGTGGGGGAATTGATTCCCCCCGCGCTGCCTCCGTGCGGCGCCAGCCGCCGCGCCGCCGGCCGGCCGCCCGGCCGGGCCGGGTCGGACCCGGGTCGGGTCGACCCAGGGGGAGGGGGTCGGGCCGGGTCGGCCTGGACCCGGACCCCCCGTTTCGGATCAGATTCGGTCTTTTGGCCATAACTTGAGCCACAGACCTCCGATTGACGAACCATCTGCGGAAACGCGATCCTTGGATCGAGACGGTCGTTTTGGTATATCGCACTCAAGGTTTCGGTTTACTTTGAGTTCGGCCGGGTTGGTTCGTTCACGAAACCAACCGGGCCTTCGGAGCGGAAACGCTCATATCTTGAGCTACGGACGTCCGATTGACGTGCCGTCAGCTGTGTTGTGTTCCTCTTAGTGAGACGGATCTTTTGGCATACCCGTCCGAGGTTTGGACGCAGGTGGAGTACGGTCGGGTTGGTTTTTCCTTAAAAACCAACCGGGCCCCGGGGACGAAAATGCCAATAACTCTCAGACCGGGCGTCCGATCGACGCGCCGTCTGTTGCGTTGAGTTCCTGTTGACGATACGGAACTTTTGGATACATCAACTCTGGACTTTGTGACAGTTGATGTATCAGCCTCTTGGCTCGTGGAGCGGACCCTCCGAACGAGCTTGCTGTGTGCGGGAACCCTAGTGCTGGCTGCGACTGTTACTGTGGCTACTACTGCTACTACTGCTACTGTGACTGCGACGACGACAGTACAGAGATCCTGTGTGGATTCGAAGACGATGACTACAGCACTCAGCGATCCTACGTGGATCAGTGCTACAGGTCCTGTGTGGGCCCGATCCTGTGTGGATTCGATGACGACGACTTCAGCACTCAGCGATCCTACGTGGATCAGTGCTACAGGTCCTGTGTGGGCCCGATCCTGTGTGGGTCCGATCCTGTGTGGGTCTTTGCGCTCAGCGGTCCTGTGTGAACCAGCGCCTACAGGTCCTGTGTGGGCCCGATCCTGTGTGGGTCATTGCGGGGGTTAGTTACCTATCGATCCTTCGTGGGTCCGACGACTTAGATGGATCAGTGATCATCTTTATCGTCTTTTGAAGAAGTATATCTGTGTGAGCTGAAACCTATTGCTTTCCTGTGTGGATTGTGTTGTGCAATCCTGTGTGGATTACGTTTTGCTTTCCTGTGTGGAATACGTTTACTTTCCTGTGTGGACTGAGTTGTACTTGGGCTCGGAGGTTGGAGCGTATTTGAATTTGATGACTTAGGTATATGTATGGGCATATACCTAAGCAGTGTCGGTTGTTACTTCGTGATTGTACCTTTCTTCGTGGTTTATCCTTTATGGATTTGAGAGACCTTCAGGGGTCTCGGGGTCCCTACTGAGTAGCTTATACTCACCCCTGCACGGGCTTTGCCCGCACTACGTTGTGTTGGTTGCAGACGACGGACATCGTTGACCTTAGCTGAGGCTTGCAAAGCGGGACGGTACCCGGAGGTGGACCACTGGGCGGGACGTGCACGGAGAAGACGGCGGGACCCGTGGTGCAGTGGAGCTATCTGTACCCACCCTTCAGGTGGGATTTCCAGTGGACAGCTCGGTGTAGCGGCTTTTACCTTTCAGTTGTTGTTTTCCCTTTCGAGTTGTACTTTACTTTCAGTTTGGGTTTGTATACTGGCCCATTTACTTTTCCGCACTTTCAGTTTTACTCTGACTTTGCTTAGTGTTTACTTTCCGCTTGCTTACTCTGTGGTGTTTGTTTACTTTACAAAGGCAATGCCTTCCCTTTTTACCGGGATTTACGCCTTGGTGCTAGTCTCCAGCCCCTGGCCTATGGAAGGCGGGCTTGGGGTAGTCACGACACGGACCCCGAGGGCGGGTCGTGACACTCAATCCCATGTACAAACCAATCATCTTCTCTGCATGACTCTTCCCCACCAAATTAGGTACTAGATTTCAAGCATAGAATTCACTTTATGGTTGAAATTGATCTAGATGTCATCACACCTCTAAAAACATGGAATCATGATTCATACAGACACCTAGTGTGAATCAAACCTCCAAACTCAAGTGAACAATCAAACCACTAAAACAATATAGGAGGGTGTTGGAAGTTTTTCTCCATAGACAGTGCCACCCCCAATTTATCGAAGGGGGTGATCTGGGTTAGTGGTTGGTGTAAAAACTTCTTTAAACCTTTAGTGGGAGAAGGCAGTGGGAGGGAGGAGATGCAACATATAAAAGGGGATCTCCCCTAATGGTTCCACCATCAGTAGCTTCATCCGTTCTTAACACCACTAGAAGATCCCATTTTGAGTATTATTTTGTGAGGCGAATTTCCCACTTATTCCAGAGAGATATTTATGAGGGTTTTCTCCTTGTAATAGTGATAGAATTTGTACCCACTTTTACCCATAGTGAGATCCTTCTATTTGCCCATGGGTTTTTACCCCTTCCATTTGGGGGTTTTCCACGTTACATGTAATATCCTGTTTTCCTTCATTTTTCACTTTATTTTATCTCATGATTATCATTACCTCGGTGGACCAATCATTTACGGTCCCAAAAAGTGGTATCAAAGGGCAAGTTCTGACCCGATGCTATTCATATTTTCAGGTATTAATAATTCTCGTAAATTTGAGTATGCTGTGTGATTACGACTCCAATTGATCTTCCACATAAAAAAAATTATTGATATTATTAAAGAAAATATTGTGAAATATAGGAGGTTTTGGACTGATGGAATCTCCAGATGGCAGTGAAATTTGAGATCAAAAAATTCAATGAGAATAATTTTTTGTTGTGGAAAATCAAGATGTAGGCAGTACTATGGTAGTATAATTGTCTACTGGAAATTGGAGAAAATACAATAGGTGTGACAGAGGAGAAATGGAACGACATTGATGAGAATGTTGTTTCCAACATCCATTTGGCTTTTCCAAACATGGTCCTATCAATCACTGTGAAGAAAAAGACAACAAAGGAAATATGGGATACTCTGACGAAGCTATATGAGGCCAAGTCACTGCACAGAAAAATTTTCTAAAAGAGAAAATTGTACACTATTCGAATAGTGGAGTCATCATTGGTGATCGATCACATCAACAACCTTAATACCCTGTTCACTCATCTCGCAACATTGGGCTATAAAATTGTGGATACTGAACGTGCAGAGATTCTTCTCCAGAGTTTTCTATATTTGCATGACCAACTCATCATCAACCTCACTAACAATATCCTAATGGATATGTTTCCCTTAAATGATTTTGCAACCACAATTCTTGAAGAAGAAAGTCGGCGTAAGAACAATGAGGACATACAAACAACTTCACACCAGGTAGAGGCTCTATCAATAGAGAGAGGAAGGATGATGGAGCATGGTTCTAGTGGGATCCAAAATCATGGTAGGTATAAATCAAGGAGTAAGAATAAGAATGTAACATGTTTTAATTATGGAAAGAAGGGGCATGTCAAGAAGGATTATTAGAATAAGAAGAGTACTGAAAAGAGCTCTTAGGAGAATGTGGCGAGTACTTCTGGAAATGGAGACATTCTTGTGAGTGAAGCGGTGATGACTACTGGAAGTAGAAAACATCTCAAAAACACATGAATTATCAACTCAAGAGCAACATGTCACATGAAGTCTCTATAGGAATGGGTTGATCAGTATGAAACCATCCCGAAAGGACTTGTGTACATGAGAAACGATCACACCTTAAAGATCATTGGAGTTGATACCATCAAATTGAAGATGCATAATGACATTATATGAACCATCCAAGGAGTACACCGCGTGAAGGTTCTGAAGAAGAACATATTGTATTTGGGATAATTTTATGACATCGGATGTAAGAATTGCACCAAGAATGGAGTGATGAGAATTGTGAAGGGAGTGCTTATGGTAATGAAGGCAGAGAAGATCTCAAAGAACTTGTACGTTCTTATAGGCGAAACATACAAGGAGTCATAGATAGTTGTCACATCAACTACCTTGACGGAAGTGTTGAAGAAGTTATAGCATCAGGATCTAAACCATATGTCAAAATGAGGCCTAAATATTCTAGCAGATTAGAAGTTACTACCTGGTCTTATAAAGGCATCCTTACCATTTTGCGAGCATTGTGTTTGAGCAAGAAACACAGGTTAAAGTTTAGGATGTCAGCAGTAAGAAGCAAAGAGGTCTTAGAGTTGATCCATTCTAACATTTGGAAAGCATCGATTATATCCCTAGGAGGTGAAAGGTACTTTGTATCATTAATTAATGATTATTCCAGGATATTTTGGGTGTACCCAATCAAGAGGAAGGCATGTGTTTTTGATGTCTTCAAAAAATTCAAAGAGAAGAAGGAACTTGAATCTGGAAAGAAGATCAAGTGTCTAAGGAATGAAAATGGTGGAGAATATACAAGAGAGGAGTTTGATACTTTTTTTCAACAAGAAGGAATCAAGACATAGTTCACGGTGGCATACACTCTTCAGTAGAATGGAGTGACAGAGGGAATGAACAGAACCCTATTGGATATAATAAGGGTAATGTTGAAGGCTATAGGAATTGCCAAAACATTTTGGGAAGAAGAAGTGAATATTTTCTGTTATGTGATAAAAAAATCTCCTTAAATGGTGATTGATATGAAGAAATCAATGAAGATCTGGACTTGTAAACCCACTGAATATTCTCAATTACATAATTTTTTAAGTCCTGTATATGCATTGTTTAATGACCAAGAAAGATCAAAGTTGGATTCAAGATCTAGGAAATGTATCTTATTGGGCTATGCTGATGCTGTGAAGGGGTATCGTTTATGGGACCACACTACCTAAAAACTTATCATCAGTATAGATGTAATTTTTGCAGAAGACAAAGTTAAAATGACACCTGATTGAGACACAAAGAAGGAGAATACAGAAACAACAAAAATCGAAGTAGAGGGAAAATCCAAGGAAGAAACTGTTTCCTTTGAGGCATTACCAAAGCACGATGATCAAATACCAGTTGAGTCTGGACCATGATGGTCAACTCGAGAAAAAATATCACCATTATGAAACTCTAACTATGTCACCAAGAGAAATATTGTGTACTGCTTATTAACAAAGTACGGAGAGCCATATTCTTTTGTAGAGGTGACCCAGAGTCTAGATGTACCCTCATGGATGGAAACAATGCAGGAGAAACTTGAATACCTACATAAGAACAAGACTTGTGATCTTATTCCATTACCTTATGGAAGGAAGGATATAAAAAACAAATGGGTCTTTAAGATTAAGTGGGATGTAAATGAATGGGTAGAAATATATCGTGCATGACTAGTGGTCAAAGGATATGATCAGAAGGAAGGTATTGATTTTAATGAAATATTTTCTCCTGTTGTTAGACTGATGACTATTTGAATAATTCTGGAGACTTGTTTTACATATAGATTACATCAAGAGCAGCTGGATGTGCAGACTGCTTTTATCCATGGTGATATTGATGAAGAGATCTATATGCTCCAACTGAAAGGTTTTTCAGAATAAGGCAAAGATAAATTGGTTTTCCGGTTGAACAAATATCTGTATGATCCCAAACAGGTGAAAAGGTGTTGGTACAATAGATTTTATTCCTATATCACGAGACTTGGATATAACAGACTTCATTCATATCCTTGTGCATATTTCAGGGGTTCCAATGGTAATGATTTCATTATTCTTCTATTTTATGTGGATGGCATATTAATTTTATCCCCAACAATGGTTATATCCAAGAGACAAAGGCACAATTGGATAGGGAGTTTGATACGAAGGACTTGGTACCATCAAAAAAGATTCTTGGGATGAAGATTTATCGAGAAGGAAATAATGAAAATATTTGGATATCATAGAAGAATTACTTACAAAGATTCTTGAAATACTTCAACATGCAAGCCTGTAAGCCAATATCTACCCCTCTTTTAGTTAATTTCAAGTTATCCTCTATATTGAGTCCTAGTAGTGAATCATAGAGGATAGAAATGTATCAAGTACCGTATAAATCAGCAGTGGGAAGTCTGATGTTCACTATGGTTTGTACTAGAGAAAACATTGCACATGCAGTGGGATCAGTTAGTTGGTACATGGAAAATCTAGGATGATAGCATTGGAGTAGAGTGAAGAGGATCCTGAGATACATCAAGGATACCTCGGATGCTGCATTATGTTACGGAGGATCACATTTCACTATCAGAGGCTATGTTGATTTAGATTTTACAGGTGATTCTGACCAGAGGAAATCCACTACTGGTTATGTGTTTACTATTATAGGAGGAGTTGTGAGATATATTTCAAAGTAACAGTTAGTTGTGGCTTTATCCATGATGGAGGAAGAGTACATGAAAACTACAAAGGCTTTCAAAGAGGTGATTTAGATGAGAAGGTTGTTGGAGGAGCTTAGGCACAAACAGAAGAAGATTCAATTATTTTGTGATAGTCAAAGCTTCTTGCACATTACAAGGAATCCATATTTTCATTCTAGGATGAAGCATTTTGGGGTGCAATATCACTTTATCTAAGATGTGGTGGAGGAAGGAAGTGTGGACATGTAGAAAATTCACACTAAATAAAATATTTTATATTTCTCGATGAAGGCAATTGACTCTGATAAGTTCAGATGGTGAAAATCCTTAAGCGGCTTCATAGAGATGTGAGCAACATGTTTGGAAAATAGAAAGGATTTTTGGAGATGTGATTAGTTCCCAATCAAATCTTCAAGTGGGAGATGGGGTATAAGTTTTTCTCCACGGACGGTGCTGCCCCCACATTGTCAAAGGGGGTGGGAAGGGTAGGTGGTTGGTGGCCAAACCCCTCAAAACCTCCAGTGGGAGAAGGAATAGGGAGGGATGAGATGTATCCTATAAAAGGGGATCTCCCCAATGGTTCCAGCATTAGTAGATTCATCCGTTCTCAACACCACTAGAAGATCCCATTTTTGAGCGGTATTTAGTGAGGTGATTTCTCCACTTATTCAAGAGAGATATATACAAGGGTTTTATCCTTGTAATAGTGAGGGAATGTGTACCCACTTTTACCCATAGTGAGATCCTTCTATTTTCCCATGGTTTTTTACCCCTTCCATTTGGGGGGGTTTCCATGTTACATCTGGCGTCCTTTTTTTTCCTGTACTTTGCACTTTATTTTATCTCGTGATTATAATGCACCGGTAGACCAATCATTTACAACCCCAATAGAGGGCACACCATTAGTAATAATTATTTGCTTGTAAACCATGAAAATAAACTACTATAGTTATATATGTATTTGTATGCATATATAAAAATATATAAATAATATTAAAAAACATTACCTCTAGGGGCAATCTGGTTATTAAGGTCATTCATTTGATTCCTCAAAGTGAGGAGTTTGATTTTCATTAATTATAGATTGTCATCATAATTTCATGCCCACAGATTTAACCGCTTTGAAATTCCTATACAAGGTGGGGAGGTGCAGTTTTACATAATATAACTGTATAATGAAGGGTGATTCCAGAGGCTCCTTTATCCAACTTTTTGGAGGTGAGGTACACTAGGAAGTTCAAGGCATGTTATGAGGGGGTGGGGTTTCAATACTATAGATCAGCTCTTTAACAACGTGAAAAAATGGATTTAAAATCTCTAAAAAACATTATTATACTCAGTTCCATTAAATAGGGTCCCTTTTATCAGATCTAAAAAAAATTAATAAAGTCACCTTTTATCAGTGTTAAAAAAACACCTATAAAAGTCAAAGAAGTTTTTTTAAAAAGAATTCCCCCCTAAAAATTAATAATTTGGAGATTAGCCACACAATTTTTTCAACACTTGAAGCCCCTCTCCCTTTAACAGTTCTAGACCCTCCCTTTATTAGTGCTCAAAGCTCCCCCCCTTTAACAACCCTAGGACCACATGCTTCACTCGCACACGCGCTCCCTTGCCGAGTTTTGAACCAGAGACCTACCCTTCATAGATATGAATCTTTATCACTCATATATATATTTTTTGATTTTTATTTTACAATATATATATATATATATATATTTATATACAATTCATTACATTTTTATCCATATATTTATATAATTATTTTTAAATACATATATAAAATATGTACTTATTTGTGGGTGTGTTTATAAACACAAACACACACATATATGTTTATATATGTGTGTGTGTCTATAAATATAATTATAAATATTTATATTTATTTACATATATTATATATTAATATTTATATACATATATTAGAATATATAGAAAAATATATATTTGTTTGTCAATATAAACAAAAATATATTTATTTATATATAAACATTATATATACATTAATTGTATAGGTATATAAATATTCATACATTTTTATTTTAAATAATATGGATATTAATATTATTTAGATATGGTTTATATATATTTAAAGATATTTTATATGTAAATATGTTTACATATTTATTTATAAAATTAAATTTTTATGTGTGAATATATACAAATATGTATACACGTGCATACATTTAATTGTAAATAAAACTACATTTAAAAAATGATATTATCAATATGAATCCAATCGCTAAGAATAAATTCATTTCCCATTGAAAATGGCCAATAATATCCCTTTAAATGGGTCGAAAACTCCATTGAATGTTAAAAAATTGGGATACCCTAACTAAAAAATCAATTTTGAAGACCTTCTGTGCCTATTTTAGCCTTGAGAAATGTAATTTCCCCCAATTATTTGGGTGTAGAGCTCATCGTATGATTCAATTTGATATATGGTAGAGCTGAAACACACATTATAATAAAAAGTTATGAATTTTTGAAGTTCAAGTCATGTTTTCAACTTATCTTAAACCGTTCATTGATTCATTTAATTTTTTATGTCATCTAACTATTATTAAATGACTATTACTCGATAATAATTATAAAATTATTAATTAATAATATTTTTAATTATTTTATAATCAATTTCACTAAATATCTTATATATTAAGTGTAAATTCCTATTTAACTTTATCAAAAACATATATTTTAAAAAAATATATTACATTTATATAAATATGAGTATATCTATATATTAATATATTATTTTTAATGAAATATATAATTTTTAATGAAATATACCTTTATCAGTGCTAAAAAATATTGTTTTAATGCTGATAAAAGTCATAATTTTACCAGGGTTAAAAAAAATCATTGATAAAGGTACCCTTTATCAATGCTAAAAGAAGCACCAATAAAGGGGGTAACTTTATTAGTGCTAAAAAAGAACTGATAAAGGGGGGAGTTTATCAATGATGTTTTATCACTAATAAAAGGTTCTTTTATCAATGTTTTTTATACAGATAAAATTTCCCCCTTTATCAGTGTTTTTTTCTTAGTGCTGATAAAGGGCAGCGATGGATAAAGATGAATCTATGGTAGTGTTTTACTTCAACAAAAAAATACAAAATATTAAAGATAGCAAAAAATGACACAACCGAGTGTAATACTTTGAAACTATATTTTAAAAAGGAATGAAAAAACAATAATTTTTTTTTCATAATTTATAGCCAAATTGGTGTTGGCTTCATATGTCATTCGATCATATATGTCACAAATTATAACATCCATTTTTTTAGTTTAATTAATTTATGTTATGATAATCACGTGTTTATTTATTAAGATGGTTTCCACAAAAAAATTTAATTTATCCTTATAATTATTTGATAATTTAATTAAGGGATATATGTTGATATGTAATTAGTGGGGGAATATTCAATATTAGAGGAATTATAATGAAAAAATTGAAGGTATTTGACACTATTTAAGGAGAAGGTTATACATGGTGAAATTGAATAAGAGAAGTTTGGCCTATAAAAAAAGGGGTGTCATATCTTTTAATCCCATTTGATTTCTCTCTACTTCTCTATTGGAGACTATAACGTCCCGACCCGAAGGTCACTTGATCGGTGCCCCGACCAGAGTGTCACATGACCTCAAGCACACTTTCCTATATGTTAGAGGCTGCCAATTAGTAGCAAGGGTTCAAGGTTTGAGTATGAGGAGATTTCACCCTCATATAAGTGTGTACATTAATGGATAAACAACTAAATAACATCCACATCATCACATTAAGTCCCCAGAAGTAATAATCATATCCAATCACCACTACAAATCTTGGTTTATCCAGCGCTTGACTTTATCATCGTTAGTTAAAAGCACTGATAAATAGAGGTCTTTATCAGCACTAAAAAAGTGTAGATAAAGGGGATCTTTATCAATGCTACTCAAAATACATTGATAAAGGTTCCCTTGATTAGCGCTAATAAACAAGAGTTTATAGGGGGGATTTATCAGTGCTAATAAAAAATTAGTGATAAAGGGGCCTCTTTATCAACACTTCTTTTCTAGTACTAATAAAAGGTATATTTCATAAAAAAAATATTTCATTAAAAAAAATATATTGATATATAAATATATTTATATTGATATAAATACAATATATTTTCTTTTAATATGATTAAGATAAGGATAAATACGCATTTAAACTTAATATATAAGATATTTAGTGAAAATGACTTATAAAATAAATAAAAAATATTATTCATGAATAATTTTTTAATTACTATCGAGTAATTTTTATTTAATAACAATGGTATGACATTAAAATTAAATGAATTAATGAACGGTCTAAGATAAGTTGAAAAAACAACTTGAACTTCAAAAAACCATAACTTTTTATCCGAGTGTTTGTTTGGGCTCTACCATATATCAAATCGAAACCTGTGAAGAGATATATGGCTTTTAGACCAAGGTAAACCCCAATATTTTTTTTAAATTCAAAAAAAAGGTCCAAAAGGCCTCCAAAAATGAGTTTTTAGTCGGGGTATCCCATTTTTTTAACATTTGATGAGATTTCAACCTCGTTTAAGGGGGTCTTATTATCCAATGGAGAATGAATTTATTCTTGCTGCTTACATTCATATTGATATTATGGTTTTGAATTTTTATCATTCTTCATAAAAGAGTTTTATTTATAATTAAATATATGAATATTTTCTCATATTTACTTATAATAAATCAATTTTATTAATACATATTTAAAAATATTTACATAAAAATGTATTTTTAAATATATAAACCAAATTTAAATAAATATTTATAATTAATTTTATTTAAAATAAAAAATTATCCATTTTATTTACCTTATAAAAATGCATTAATATGTTTATATATACCTATACAAGTAATGTTTATTTTTTTGAAAAAATGAGAAATGATATATCAACCATGAAGATCTAAAGAAACAAGAGTGACCATCCAGGAAGGGAAAAATTGAACCATAGGTGGTCCTCTCCAGATAGACTATGAGTATCCAAATGGTGGGTTACTACATTTCCTTCCCTTTTGATGAAGGATAAGGAACAAACTGTGAATATATGGCTAAGAGATTTGATTTTTCTAATGAGGAAGCCAAAAGATTGGAGACTATAGTCAACTGTGTTGATGGAGTTGATGATGGTAAGGAAATAATATTCAATGTAGACATAATTCCATCTATAATCTATTTCAAGGGTCAGACCAACAAGGAAAGCACGAGATTTAGTAATAGCAGGTTCCCAAGAGGCATGGCGTGACTTCGTTTTGGAAGCAATGATCTTACCACAATAGTCCCAAACCCTCAAACCAACCCCAATAACTATATCCTTATAAAGAGAAGCATAAAAATTTATCTTGAGGGTCCCTTTAGGGGGGTCTCCATCTAGAATCAGCTGAGTGAAGACCAGAGAAACTTTTATGGGAAATATCATGATTCCATGCATCGATCTAGGAAGTGGCTCATTCAATCTAGAAATCACCAGATTTTGATGTGTGGTTGAAAATAAAATTGTTCCATCTAACCCAAATAATCCAATCCACCAAGCACAATGAGGTGAACTTGTCGGTAAAGAATGTGGAAGACCACATCATCAACAATGATGGGACATCTGTCATCGTATCCAACAGAAGCTCCGTAGGAGATCCCCATACTATCTAAACCACCTTATCCCCTGGAAAGTGAATGATAGCATGCATAGAAGATTCAAACTTTTCCAAACATAGGGGACATTGAGGATCGTTAGCAACATGTTGGAAGGATATGAAATATAGATTGGGAAGAATACTTGTACAAATCTTCCACAAGAAGTAGAAGATCTTTGGGGGGATGTTCATTTTCCATAAAGTTTTTCAGAGCCCATCCCCATCCACAATATGAGCATCAAGAGCAAGCCTATTTCCCTATTTCACCGAATAGGATCCTGAAATCTCTTTTCACCAAAAGAGACAATCCTGCCCTGCATCCATCACACATGGAATGCTAAAAATAATCATTTTATCCATTTTATTGAACCAAGAATTAATTTTTTCCATACACCAACCATTACCAGCATCATCAAAAAGGCAGCAGACAATGTCATTCTTAGATCTAGGGAAATTTGGGGAAGTATCCAACATGCCATCATTATTATTCAAACAAGGATCATTACAAATATTGAATTTCATGCCATTCCTGATCCTATATCCAATTCCTTTAGCAAGTAATTTCTGTGATCCCCATATACTTATCTAGAGGAAGCTGGGGAGGGGTCCAAGAGAGGAGTCATAAAAATTCGAGTGGGGAAGGTATTTTTCACAGAGATTCCGTGCACAGAGAGATGTTGATTGAATCATAAGATGCCAACTCTACTTAGCCAAAAGGGAATCATTAAAAAGGCAGAGATCTCATAATCCCATTCCCCTACCCACTGATAAAACACTATTTTGTTAAATATTTTATTGATAATAAATGACATAATTTCCTCACATTATGCTAAATATGTTCATTTATGAAATATTTGGGATTATATCATTCATTTGAAAATTTGATTAAAATTCCAGTTTTAACCTTTTAAAATTCACTTTAGTATTTCACACTTAAATATTTTAATATGACTTATTTGAACTTAATATTTTGTAACAGTGTTCATAACATAATTTTATACAACTTTTATTCAGGACACTAGAGCTAAAGAGTGCATTTGGATAGAGTAAATGGTTCATTAAGTCAATGGTGGTCTGGAATCAGTAGAATGGACATAGGTTCTGTATTTGGGCCATAACTTCTTCATCCATGCTTGGATAAGGACCAAATTTTGAGAGGAGATACGTGAATTATATTCGCGCGAACCATCCTTCTGTACGGACAGCTTAGTCACGCGTTTTGGTAGTCAAATGAGTGGTTCAATTTGGAATAAAATATTTGGCCGAGATTCCCCATTCACACTTGAAACCACTTTGAACCTAGCCTCCCCACCACTCTATAAATTGGTGTTTTTATCATTTGGTGGGGTGGGGAAGTGTATTAGAAAGTTTAGGGTAGAGTAGAAGAGGTTCCACTCCAATTATACAGGCAATTCAATAAGGGTATCTCTTGAAGCAAGGATCCCTTCGTCGAAGCCCCATTCTTCTTCCTCATGTTGTAATGTTTGTGTTTTCATAATAAACTTATTTGTTATTTTTTTATTTATTTTATTTTCTTATATTTTGTTTAATTTTATTCTTTTATTAATCTTCATAATTGGGTTGGAATCAAAATTAGAAACTTGATTGGGTTCTACCCTTTCTAAACCTTTGCACATGCAAAACGTTTCTATAATGACTACACCGCCCATGGAAGAGTAGTTCTTTTTAGTAATCGATCGACCTCTATCCTTCCTCATTAATTTATTTTTAATAAATGATCTAATTTAATTGACATATTATTATCTATTAATTGAGTTTTTAATTTAAATGAAACTAATCAAGCAATTGAATAGTTAACACAAAACACGCGAGGTCAGGAATTGTGTGAACTGTGAGAGCGCAACCTTAATCGGTAATTCAAAACCACATGGGATTAATTTGTAGAGTTAAAACATAACCCCTAAACTCAATTAGTACTCATTTCCAGAATGTATATGTGCCTTAATTTACCACTAACCATATTCTATTCTTAGAACATCAATCAAAGCAGGGTGCTGCGATTACATGTTCCAAAGATAACCTAAGGGTTTAATTCACTTCATCTTTGTGGTAAGGTTAATTATTGTAGGGTTCAGGGGTTAACAAGTTAAGGGATAATAACTAAGTGGATGTTAATTTAAATGATAATGATAAATAATTTATTGAATAGGTAGAGTTAGATCAATTACGTCTTTTAAATATTTTCTAAAAAACATTTTCTGGTTGTGTCATTTTAATCAAAATTCATTTTAAAACTAAAAAAAAAAACAATCTTCCTCCAGAAAACTTCTTCTAGATTTATAAACTATAACCAACCCCCATCCTTTCAAGTAGTGTTTTTATTCTCTTTTATTTTATTTTTATAATACCTCTAAAAATTTGTTTTAATTCACTTCCTCCTTTGAGAGACGACCTTAGTCAGCCACTCTACTGCACCTAAGTACCCCAAAATCACACTAATCATTTGAGGGTGCCCACGACAGCGCTATTTCAAATTGGAGACATTTATAGGGATGAAAGTAATTTATTCAACCAATTATAGGTATTTATTTTATTTTTCATTTAATTATTTTCTTCTCCTCTTTCTTTCTTCTTTACCCTTTCTCAAGTTTTTATCTCTTACTCTCTTCTTTTATTTTTATCGGACCAACTCAAACTTATTTTCTTTTTATTGTGGTCCAATTTTCTTTATTTCCTTTTAGTCTTTTATTGATTTATGACATGAACTAATCCTGAAGATCTCTTATATCTTTACCCTGATATTGAACACATCCTTAGGGATTGAATCATACATTCTCAGTCTCCGAGAAGTTTCAACATTCAAACAGTTGGAGAATTCCTCCACTCCAAGAACATTGAAATTGGAAACACTTCTAATTACAACTTAAAACAAGAACCAATGGCTGAAAATAATGGAAATGAACTTAATAGAACTATTAGAGAATTGGCTGCACCGAATATTAACTATCAACCAAATTGTATTGCATACCCGAATCTTGAATCAGACTTTGAATTGAAATATGGATTAATTCATCTTCTTCAAAAATTTCATGGACTCTTAGGCGAGGATCCTAATAAAAACCTTAAAGAATTTAATGTGGTTTTATCAACCTTAAAACCAATAAATTTTTCTGAAGATCAAATCAAATTAAGATCATTCCCATTCTCACTTGATGGAGCTACGGAAGACTGGATGTATTATTTACAACCTGAAGATGTAACTTGTTGGAAAGATTTGAAACGAATTTTCTTCCATAGATTTTTTCCAGCATCAAGGACCACTTCCATTTTTAAAGAGATCTCTGGGATCAAGCAAGCACAAGGGGAGTTACTGTATGAGTATTGGGAGAAATTAAATAAGTTGTGTGTAAGCTACCCACATCACCAAATCAGTGAGCAACTCCTCATCCAGTACTTCTATGAAGGAATAACACCTATGGAGAGAAGCATAGTGGATGCTAAGGTTGGAGGAGAATTGGTGGACAAGACACCAGTAGTTACACGTGCGTTGATTGAAAAAATGGCCCAAAACTCCCAACAATTTGGCGATCGAGGTACACCACATGTCAGGGGAGTACATCAGGCAAATCCTTCTTCTCTTGAGAGTCATTTTATTGATACCAAGTTAGAAGAATTGACAACTATGGTGAGACAGATTTCTTTCACACAAAATATATCCCAACCCCCTCCTTTAAGGCCTTGTGGCATTTTCACTAAGACAAGCCACCCAACTGACTGTTGCCCACAACTACAAGAGACAGAGGATTGCGCAGTAGTATTCCCAGAGAGACCATATCAGTAGCAACAACTGACATACCCCCCCAAAAAAGTTTGATTCATTTTCTCTAACATACAACCAAGGGTGTAAGGATCAATCAGACATGAGGTATGGCTCTGGACAACCACAAAGGCCCCCTTTTCAACAAAACTTTCAGCAGCCTCCACCTTACCAGCAGGGTTTCCAACAACCCTAAAGGAGATTTGAAACCCAAACATCAACAAGACAACAACAAGGGAATCCCCCATCCAAGGTAGATTCTAACACTGATGATCTTTTGAAGCAAATTTTTCTTAATCAACTGAATGAGATGAAGAGTCAAGGTTCGGAGCTGAGGGAGTTGAAGACTCAAATGAGCCAGATTTCCATCGCCCTCCATGAACTGGTAAGTAATAATTCTCGAAATCTACCATCCCAACCTACTTCAAATCCCAAGGGGAATGTTAGCGCCATCACATTGAGAAGTGGGAAGCAAACAACTGATACATCTGCACCTATCATTCCACCAGGATTCACCTCAACTCCAGAGAAACCCCATTCAAAACCATATGATGAGGAATCCAAGGAGAAAGATAAAGTTAAGAAAAATATTAATGATGTTCCTCCTAAACCCCTTCCTTTTCCAAATAGGGTTGTTCAAACCATGAATATGGCTGAAGAATAAATGAAAAAGGAGGTTTTAGACACATTCAAGCATGTGGAGATCAACATTCCTCTACTTTAATCCATCAATCAAATTCCAAGGTATGTGAAATTCTTAAAATAACTTTGTACCAATCGAAGAGGCCTCAAGGTAAATGAGAGGATAAATCTTTGAAGGAATGTGTCAGCACTCATTACACCAACTCTACCAATACCAACAAAGAGCAAGTATCCAGGGACATTCACCATACCATAAACCATAGGGGAGTTTCACTTTTCTGATACACTTTGTGATTTGGAAGCTTCAATAAATGTGATGCCTCACTCTGTATTCTCTTCTTTGCAGGTTGGTTATCTAAAACCGATGATAGTAGTGGTGCAGTTGGCGAATAGAGCTAATACATATCCAGTGGGAGTCCTTGAGGATGTACTTGTCCGGGTAAGAGACATGATCTTTCCAGCAGATTTATACGTGCTTAACATGGAGGACGATCAGGTAAGTTCTCATGCTCCCATTATCTTAGGTAGACCCTTCCTCAAAAATAAAAAAACTATCATAAATGTCAATGAGGGTATAATTTCCATGGAATTTGGGGACGAAGTTGTGATATTTAATGTTATGGATTCTATAAAGTACCCCTCAAAGGATCATTCTCCATTTGTTATCTCCCATTTTGAACCACCAAATAAAAACCCCACGGAATTTTATTGTTCTATGCTTAGGGAGATTATGATTATTGGTTCTAGTTTGATGTCTAAGAGTACTTCCACACCGATTTCTAATGCACAAGACTCTCTTAGATTTGATTTTGAAATGGAATCATATTCTGATTTTGATCATGTGAACTCTGATTATGACATGGCTGTTGAGTATGCTGATGGATTTGATGCTTTATTCTCTGATTTTGATGATGTATATTCTGATAATAATGCTCTTTGTGCACATATTTCAGTTCCTTATATGTCTCCATCTATACACCACCCCCTACACTGGAACTCAAGCCATTGCCACCAAATCTCAAATACTCATACTTGTTGAGTGGTGAGAAATTACCTATTATCATTTATAACAATCTCTCTTTTGAACATGAAGAAAAACTTTTGAATATTTTAAGGGATAACATTAGGGAAATTGGGTGGAACTTGGCTAACATATCAGGTATTAACCCCTCCATTTGCATGCATAGGATTATTTTGGAGGATGGGGGTAAACCGGTTAGGCAGCCACAAAGGAGACTCAATCCAACACTTTTGGAGGTTGTTAAAAAAGAGGTTGAAAAATTTAGTGAGGCCGGTATAATCTATCCCATTTTAGATTATCAGTGGGTAAGTCCTATTCAGGTTGTGCCTAAGAAAATTGGTGTTACTGTTGTTAAAAATGAGAAAGATGAGTTAGTTCCAATGAGTGTGCAAAACAGTTGGTGTGTGTGTATTGATTATAAGAAACTAAATCAATCTACTCGCAAGGACCATTTCCCCCTCCCATTTATTGATCAGATGCTTGAGAGACTTACTGGGAAAACACATTATTGTTTCCTGGATGGATTTTCTTGATATTTTCAGGTTCTTATTGCTCCAGAGGATCAAGATAAGACAACATTCACTTGTCTTTTCGGTACGTTTGCCTACCAAAGGATGCAATTTGGACTTTTCAACTCCCCAGGTACCTTCCAGTGATGCATGGTGAGTATTTTTTATAATTTTATTGAGACCTGCATGTAGGTATTCATGGATGATTTTAAAGTGTATGGGTCTTCATTTTATGAATGTCTAAGTAGTTTGGGAAAGGTGTTGAATCGTTGTATTAAGAAGAATCTGGTCCTGAACTTTGAAAAGTGTCATTTCATGGTAGATCATGGCATTGTCTTAGGGTATTTATTATCAAAACATGGGATAGAGGTTGATAGATCTAAGATAGACATTATTTCATCCTTAACCTATCCTTCATGTGTGCGTGATGTTAGATCTTTCCTAGGGCATGTTGGATTTTATCAGCGCTTCATCAAAGATTTTAGTAAGATTGCTCTTCCTATGTCATGATTACTTCAAAAGGATTATGATTTTGTGTTTGATGATTCTTTCAGGACTTCCTTTCATGATCTAAAGAAGTGTCTGACCACTCCACCTATCATACAGCCCCCACAGTGGGAGATTCCTTTTGAGCTTATGTGTGATGCCTTAACTTCGCGGTTGGAGCTGTCTTATCTTAGAGGGTGGAGGGACGTTCACATGTGATCGCATATGCATCGAGGACACTGGATTCAGCCCAATAAAACTACAAAACCACATAAAAGGAGTTTCTTGCTATCATATTTGATTTAGATAAATTCTGTTCATATTTATTGGGCTCTAAAGTAGTTGTTTTTTTGACCATGTAGCTCTGAGGTACCTCTTGAAGAAGCCAGATGCAAATCCTAGGCTGATCCGATGGATGCTCCTTCTTCAGGAATTTGATATTGAGATAAAGGACAAAAAGGGGTCAGAAAACTTGGTGGTGGACCACATGAGTAGTCTTAATCACACACTAGAGGATGACACCTTGGACCATGTACCACTTCGGGACACTTTCCCCGATGAGCATCTTTATTGCATCTCAGGTATGCATCCTTGGTATGAATATTTAGTTAACTACCTTGTTGCCTCTGAAATCCCTATAAATTTAGAGAAACATCAAGTACAAAAATTAAAAAGTGAGTCTCAGTATTATGTTTGGGATGATCCATACCTCTGGCGCATGTGTAGTGATCAAGTTATTAGGAGGTGTGTTCCTGATCATGAGTTGGAGTCTATTTTACATTTTTGTCATACACTTGCTTATGGTGGACAATTTTGACCCCAAAGGACATCTGGGAAAGTCTTAGACTCTAGATTATATTGGCCTAGCTTATTCCATGATGCCCATGTTTTTTTAAGTCATGCTCTCATTGCCAACACACTGGGAACATTTCTAGAAGACATGAGATGCCTCAACAACCCATACTATTCTGTGAGCTTTTTGATGTATCGGGCATTGATTTTATGGTTCTTTTTCTTAGTTCATTTGGTTTTTTGTACATTTTGGTTACTATTGATTATGTGAGTAAATGGGTGGAGGCTAAGGCCACCAGGACTGGTGATTCTCATGTTGTTGTGCACTTTTTCAAAGCACAAATTTTTTGCAGGTTTGGAGTACCGAAGGCCGTCATCAGTGACCAAGGGACACACTTCTGCAATCAGGATTTGGCTTCCCTCCTTCGGAAATATGGGGTGACACACAAAACATCGACACCATACCACCCCCAAACAAATTTCCAGACCGAGGTTTCAAATTGTGAGTTAAAACAGATTTTATAGAAAACCGTGCAGCCAAATAGGAAGGATTGGAGCAAGCGCTTGGATGATGCATTGTGGTCTTATAGGACAGAATAAAAGACACCCATTGGTATGTCCCCATTTCGGATTGTTTTTGGGAAAGCGTGTCATCTCCCCCTGGAGGTTGAGCATCGAGCTTATTGGGCTATAAAGAAATGCAACATGGATTTGGCCCAAGCTGGAATCAAAAGGAAGATGCAAATTCAAGAGCTTGAGGAGATTAGATTGTCTTCATATGAGAACTCAAGGCTCTACAATGAAAGATCAAAAGAATATCATGATAGAATTATCCAACAAAGGGAGTTTCATGTTGGAGAGAAAGTCCTTCTCTACAGTTCACGACTGAAGCTGATGCCTGGTAAGTTGTGTTCCAGATGGTTAGGTCCTTATGTTGTGACTAATGTTTTTCATTATGGTGCAGTGGAGATCATACAAGAGGACGTAGGAAGGAGATTTATAGTCAATGGTTAATGTTTTAAGAGATACATTAAGGGACTTACTATTGATGCAGTGGATTTTATCACACTGCATGACCCCATCATCACTTGAGCACATTAGGCTCTTCCTAACCCTTTAACTTTTTTATTCTTTGTACTATTTAAAATTATACATTTCATGTGCATATATCATATCATGGGTTTAAATTGAGTAAAATTCAATATTTTAAGTGTGGGGGAGGGAACCTTTTAGTTTAGTAATTTCAATTGTTTTCCTATTAAAAAAACAAAACAAAAAAATTGTGTGTTTTTCAAATTTTGTGTGTTTATTTTTTCAAATTTCTCTGTGTTTTTGAAACTTTTGAGATTAAATGATTCTCAAAAACCATTTTTAAATCCATATCAATAAGTGAAACAATTTATCCATTGAAACTAAGCATAAATGAATGCTGAAATGAATTTTTTTCAAGTTCAAATATTTAGTAATTTCATGAAAAGTACATTGAATTTTGAATCCCATGACACAACTCACTGTCTTTATATTTGAAATCACTTTCCTGTGAGGCTTCTGAACCATTATTTTCATATTATTTACATTCACCTCACTTCTTGAGAGAACCAAACCATGATTTATTTAACCAAAATTTGATTTATTCCTGTCAAATATTGAGGGTTTGAGGTACTTATGTTTAAATGATTGAGGCATTTGTTTGTTATTAAAGCCCCTATTTCAAAGAATCATTTTTTATAATGTCTTACCTTGAACATTTAATCCTTTTAGCCCTTATAAGACATGAAAAAACTATTAGGTTATCCATATTACAAGCCAATTTTCCCTATCCAACCAACTCTTGAAGTGAAATCGCATAATCTAGTTGAGCTTAAGTGTGGTGGAAGCTGTCTTGTGTTGTGATACCACATTTTGTGATACTTTGGGTGAAAAATTAAATTCTAAAGAGATGTGTTTGATGATGAAGAAAAAAATTATATTGAAATCTCTTCCTTTATGGATCTTTCATGATAAAATAAGCTGTGCCTTTCTGGAGCTTCTAATAGAGGGGGAAAGCTGTGCCTATTTGGAGCTTTTAAGAAAATCATGTTCGAGAAGATTGACATTTTTACTGCTGAAATGTTGAATGGTGTGCACATTCCTTTATTTTTCATGATGATCATGAATCATTGCTATGCCGATTGAGGAGGAGACTATATTTAAGTGAAAATTATATTAATGCAATTTTGCTTCAAAAAGAGTCTATCCCTCCTCATTCAGCCTCATAATTTTTCACATCTAAATCCTACCAACCGAAAGCCACAAAACAAACCTAAAAAGTCCTCACGATAAACATATGTCCTTGACTCACATCGGGTAGCGATGTAGGAATTTATCAAACCTATGGTGACCCTTGTATGAGTTTGGATGAGAAATACATTGTAATTTTTTTTGACATTTCTGTGATAAGAGAAAATTCAAGTGAGGTAAGTGTTTTGTGCATGGGAGGATAAATAAAGTGGAAATATATTTAATGATATAAATGAAGAACTTGAAATTTTTTTTTATGAGGCATGATATATTTTGTTTCTTGGTGTGTAATTGTTTGATCTCAAGGATATGTGTTTTAAAATTGGTTTTGATTTGATATTTATGTTTACTTGATATGAATTTTTCCCACGAGTGCAAAAGGGTAAGTGTGGGGGAGTTGATAAAACAATATTTTTTTGAATATTTTATTTATAATAAATGACATAATTTCCTCACATTGTGCTAAATATGTTCATTTATGAAATATTTGGGATTAGATCATTCATTTGAAAATTTGATTAAAATTCTAGTTTTACCCTTTTAAAATGCACTGTAGTATTTCGCAATTTAATATTTTAATATGAATATTTTGAAATTAATATTTTTTAACAGTGTTAATAACATAATTTTATACAACTTTTATTCAGGATATGCATTTGGATGGAGTAAATGGGCCATTAAGTCAATGGTGGGCTGGACTCGGAAGAATGGACATGGGTTATGTATTTGGGCCATAATTTCTTCATCCGTTCTTGGATTAGGCCCAAATTTTTAGAGGATATACATGACTCATATGCGTGTGAATCATCCTTCTAGAAGGACAGATTATTCACCGGTTTTGGTGGTCAAATGGGCGGTGAAATTTGGCATAAAATATTTGGCCGAGATTTACCATTCACACTTGAAACCACATTGAACCTAGCCTCCCCACCACTATATAAATTGTTTTTTTTCTCATTTGGTGGGGTGGGACGTGAATTAGGAAGTTTAGGTTAGAGGAGAAGAGGTTCCACTCTAATTATCCAAGCAATTCAATAAAGGTATCTCTTGAAGCAAGGATCCCTTCGTCGAAGCCCTATTCTTCTTCCTCATGTTGTAATGTTTGTGTTTTCATAATAAACTTCTTTATTCTTATTTTATTTCTTCTCTTTTCTTATGTTTTGTTTAAATTTATTCTTCTCTTAATCTTCCTAATTGGGATGGAATCAAGAGTATAAACATGATTGGGTTCTACCCTTTCTAAATCTTTGCACATGCAAAACGTTTCTACGATGACTACACCGCCCATGAAAAAGTAGTTCTTTTTAGTAATCGATCAACCTCTATACTTCTTCATTCATTTATTTTGAATCAATGAGATAATTTAATTCAAATATTATGATCTATTAATTTATTTTTTAATTTAAATTAAACTAAGAAAGCAATTGAATAATTAACACAAAACACGCGAGGTCGGGAATTATGTGAACTGTGAGAGCGCAACCATAACTGGTAATTCAAAAACACATGGGATTAATTTTTAGAGTTAAAACATAATCCCTATACTCAATTAGTCCTCATTTATAAAATGGATATGTGCCTTAATTTACCAATGAACATAATCTATCCTTATAACATCAATCAAAGCAGGGTGCTGCGATTACATGTTCCAAAGATAACCTAAGGGTTTAATTCACTTCATCTTTGTGGTATGGTTAATTCTCGTAGGGTTCAGGGGTTAAAAAGTTAAGGGATCATAATTAAGTGGATGTTAATTTAAATGATAATGATAAATAATTTATTGAATAGGTAGATTTATATCAATTACACCTTTTAAATATTATCTAAAAAACATTTTCTTGTTGTGTCATTTTAATCGAAATTCATTTTAAAACTAAAAAAAATACAATCTTCTTCTAGCAAACTTCTTCTAGATTTATAAACTATAACCAACCCCCATCCTTTCAAGTAGTGTTTTTATTCTATTTTATTTTATTTTTAGAATACATTTAATTTTTTTTTAATTCACTTCCTCCTTTGAGAGACGACCTTGGTCAGCCACTCTACTGCACCTAAGTACCCCAAAATCACACTAATCATTTGAGGGCACCCACGAAAGCGCTCTTTCACCCGCTTTAGGGGCTCAAATTGATTTCTATGAAATCCAATGGATTTATTTCTTACATTATTGTGGCCCCACTAGAATTTGTAAATGTGATAATGAATTTGGCCAACAATAGCTCTGAGAAGCTTGAACATGGACATTATGTAGATTGGGATAGATTGAAGAGCCACCTTGATAAGAGTTTCTTTTACATATTTTGAAATTCCTTTCGGGGTCCAACTTTGGATTTTTTCTCAATTATATCCAAATTAGATGAGAAAATTTCTTTTTTTAAATGAAAAACTATCATGGGGTGCCTAAGATATTTATTATGATTATCAACCATTTTAATACCTGCAACGAGGATAAGCTCCGCTATCTTATTTGGTGGAACATCGACACTGAAAAAGATTTCCGATTTGGCATGATTAACCACTTTTCCCAAATCCCTTTCGTAAAGGAGAATCAAATGAAAGATTGTAAGTCATTATTCACATGTGGATCTTGAAAATAGATTACAGTCATCTATAAAAAAGATATGATAAATAGGTGGTCCAATCTGATATATGATAGAGTGGAATGACATTTTCTCTAGTTTGTCAAGTAATATTTATATATAAACATATGCATGTCAATTAAGAATATATTTATATGTATATTCTATTATATGTAAATAAATAAATATTATGTAAATATTTGTACGTGTATGTGAGAAATATAAATGTAAACTTTTGTGTGTGTGTATTACCTGAATAGTTCAAACCATAGATTAAATGTGTGTGTGTACTATGTATATATACGTCATATTTAAATGTATCTTTACAAATAAATAATTATCATTGTAATTAAATATAGTATATAAATGTATTTTATTGTAAAGATTTATAAAAACATTATAAACAATTTATATGTAAATATACAATTATATGTGAATATGTAAATATATAAATATATAAATATATATGTAATGAAAAAAATTTATATATAAATATAAAATATATAGTCATATTCTAAAAATGTATTTAAAACAATATCCAACCATTTTTTTACATTATAAAAATATATGAATATATATATACTTATACATATATATATATATATATATAAAGTTTATATATACATATGTGTGTTCATTAATGAACATATATATATTTATATTAGGGAAGTGGGAGATGGGAGCACCGAGAAACCCGAACCTTGGTGAGGGAGTGTGGAACCCTAACGCGGCTGCGTGAAATCCGAATTCCAGATCTTTCGCTGATGTAGTTGCGGGGAGAAACAACGAAGACACCAAGCCCTGTGAAGGAGCTTCTTCCACTGATTCTTACATCAAACCTTACATTTTCCGTCACCGTGGGCAACCAACGATTTCCTTCACTGCTGATGAGGTTTGAATCTTAGCTTCCAATTTGCGCTATGTTCTTGTTGGAAAATTTGTTAAGCATCGTCCTTATTTGAAGTTCTTAAGAATCTACCTGGAAGTTATTGGTTTTTTGGGTTTCCGTATTGGCCTCCTTAATGCTTCGAATGTCATCTTCAATTTTGATTCTCATGAAGACTATTATAGGCTTTGGGATAAACGCAATTGGTACTTTGGGTGTTGTGCAATGAGAGTACTCAAATGGACCCCTGACTTTGACCCCTTTACTGAATCGCCTATAGTCCCCATCTAGATTGGCTTCCCTGGTCTTCCACTACATTTTTTTAAGCAGCCAGATCTTTTCCCGATCTCAACACTCATTGGAAAGCCCCTGAAACTTGACTTGTCTATAGAAAAACTCTCAATACCATCAGTGGCTAGAATATGTGTAGAATTTTATGTCTCCCATGAGCTTCCTAACCAAATTTGGATTCAAAATGGATCTTTTGGTTTCTTTCAGGAGGTAGTTTATGAAAACTTACCAGATTACTGCACTTCTTGTTTGAAACTTGGACATCCTTTGAAAGATTGTAGCTTCAAACCTTCAACTTCGGTTTCTAGAAAAGTGACTTGGGTTGAAAAGAGAAAATAGGAGCACAAAAAGATTGAGGCTTGCACTGGGGATGGTCCATCAGATGCTCCTTTGGGTAGTCATATGGCAGTTGAAAATAAAGAGAACCTTGTCATTGTTGAGAGCTCTACTATGCTCCCTTCACCCTTAATGGAAAATCAGGATTTGATGATGAAAAAACATGGAAATAATAATCTAATATCTGATTATGTGAATGCTGTATTTGAGGCCACGACTAACAATCCTCCCTCTAAGAAGGACTCTACCACTCATCATGAGTTCGCTCATTCAAATGATATGGAAACAAAGGACTACACCGCTCCAACATCTCTTAGTGAAGAGAAAATAAATGATATAGAGTCACAAAAGGAGGGAGATAAAGATCATGAGTATAACTCGGGCTCTAGTTCCTCAATTGAGGAGGTTGACCAACCTAGACAAATTGAAGAGTCCTATTTGAGATCAATGGCCAAGAAGGGTAAAAAACCCATTGTGTATGCTGATGGATTTATCACTCCAAATCCTAGGAAAACAAGAAAGCGTAAGGATTACTCTCATATTGAAAGAAAAATTGTGACATGATCACTTGATGCTTCTAGGAAAGAAGTGACCGTACCTGTTCAAGAAAAACCTTTGGTTGATAAACCAAAGGATGAGACTTCGCAACAATGTTCAGAAGAAGAACCTCAAGACTGGGATACCTACATGGAATTACAAAAGGAAATTGCTTACCAAAAACTCCAGGAAGGATAAATTTATATAGAGAAATACCTTATGGTTAAGAGATATGTCTTCAATCAAAGAATGAAGATGTCCATGCACACTCCCTGATCACTTTTTCTCCTATTCATGTTCTTCTCATTTGTTACTACTCTAGAAATATCTATCTAGTGTTGATTGATGAAGTTTCTGGTCCCTATTGATCTGAACTGGCTGATGATTTTCAGTGAGGGGGTTTTTGGATCTTGATGATATTTTAAAGGTTATCTTCTCTTGATTGTTCTGATCAGTCTGCATTTTTTTGCCTTTACATTTCTGTTGATCTTGCTGGGTTTTTGGGTCTGTTCGGAGATCCTCTAGCCGACTATTATGAATCTTGTTAGATTCTGCCTTATTCTACCTAGATTATATTTGGATGATTGGATTTGCCTTCACAGGTTTCAATTGGACTTTATTTCTTCTGAACAAATCTGATTTTTTATCTGTTTATCTGCTCTGTTCTGATGGGTTTACTACCTGTTTTCTCTTGGTTTCTGCCTTATTTATGGCTGCTCTACTTGATGAAAAACATGTTTTGTGATGGCTGGATATTTTTATACATCATGGGGCTGTGTTGGAATTTTTTTATTAGTTTAATGAAGATGATATTGGACTGCTGTGATGAGATTTTGAAGATGAAGACTACTTCTGTCTTTACACCGGTAGAGCCTGCATATAGTATCTCTTGGACTGAAAAGGCATGATTTACTCCTATTTTTCAATGGATCTCATGATGGCTTCAGGAGTCCTCTGGTTATTGTGTGAGCTATTTCTTTTTTATCAGTATGTATCTTTCTTTTTTTTTCTTTGTGTTGGTGTAAGTTATTTACACCTCATACAAAAACTGTATAACCTTTTTGATTTAATAAATTCCTTGGGGGCATGTATCGGGTGACAGATTCATGTCACCATTTACCCCCCCAAAAAAATATTTATATTATATTATCATATATATTAATTAATATTAATATAGAATATATTTAAATAACTATAAGTATATATATATCACACACAAACATATATTTTATATATGTATCTAAAAATAATTATATGAATATATGAATAATATATATATATATATATATATAAACAGATGTATTATAAAAAAACAACAAAACATATTGGTGTAGTGGTAAAGGTGTTTGAGTTCCAAAGGATAGGTATAAATATTAAATTCAGGCACATGCGGTGGGTCAAAAATAGAATGGGATTTCATAAAGCGCTGATAAAGGCCCATTCCGAGTGCTGATAAATGGGTGGTTGGAGAGTGGGTGAAAAGCTTTGATAAAGGGTTTGGGGGGGGGGGGTGGCAGATATCTCTAAACGAAAATAAAATTTTTCACCCTTTATCAGCACTTCAAAACAAGCGCTCATAAAGTCCCCTTTATTAGTGCTTTTTTATCCCTATTAAAGGGTGCCTTTATCAGTGTTTTTTCAAGTGCTGATAAAGACAACCCTTTAACATCGTTCACATTATCAATGCTTCTTTAGTGCTATTAAATCCATTTTTATAACTATTAAAGGGCATATTTGTAGTAGTGAATAATAATAAATGAATGCAGAAGCAATATAGACTCAAACAATCATGGTGACATACAAGAAAAATCATTCACTAATTCGATCACATATACAAAAGAAATAGACTAAAAAGGTGGTCAAAAATTGGATGAAATTTCATAAAGTGATGATAAAGGCACATTCTGAGTGCTGACAAAGGTGTGGTTGGAGAGTGGCTTAAAATCACTGATAAAGGGGTCGGGGAAAGATCTGAAAGGGGGAGGGGTGTTGGAGATCTCTAAAAAAAATAAATTTGTTCACCCTTTACCAGTGCTTAAAAGTAAGATCTCATAAAGGCCCCCTTTATTAGCGCTAAAAAAGAACTGATAAAGGGGGCCTTTATTAGTACTTTTTTAGCTCTATTAAAGGGTACCTTTATCGACACTTTTTTCAAGTGCTGATAAAGCAAGTTCTTTACGATTGATCACATTATCAGCGCTTCTTTATTACCAATAAAGAGTTTTTAGCACTATTAAAGGGAATATTTGTAGTAATGTATAATAATAAATGAATATAGAATAAGTATAGAATCAAACAGTCGTGGTGATATAAACATATTAACACACAAAAGGCTAAGTGAAATGGTGGCCTAAGTGCAAGGGCGGCCCGAGTAGGGTCAACCAAGTGAGGTTCAACTCAGGTCAACAAAGTGAGGGTCAACCAAGTGAGGCTCATAATATTTAATCATGTTTAACTATAATTTTAACCTTTGGAGTTAGTGTTTACATCATATGAAAAAATTAAAATTTTTGGTTAATTATAATTCACCGAAAAGTCTAATGCACCAATAAATATGAGCTATTGATACTTGTCCTACTGATAGAAATGTCACCGATACATGAGCTACCGACGACATAAGATACTAATGAGCCGAGTCACTGACAGAGAAACTCAAAAATTTATCTAAGTATGAGTTACCGATAGCCTGACCTACCAATAATATGATTTACTGATGTATGAGCTACCAATGTATGATCTACTGACACTTGACCTACCGATGCCTGACCTACTAACAAAGTGACTAACTGAAACTCATAATTTTGCTAAGTCCGAGTTACCAATAATTGAACTACCGACGCATCACCTACTGGAAAATGAGCTACCGATGCATCAACTACCAATAGCCGAGCTATTGACACATCATCTACTGATAGGAATGATCTATCAATAGTATGAGACACTGAAAGTCTGAGCTACCAACTGACTGAGTTACCGATGATCTGTCTCTTAAATTGAAACTTACCTCTAACAATCATATTTATGAAATTTAGTACTGCTTATTATATTAATGAGCCTGTCTATCTTTTGCAAACAACATTTAATGATGTTAGAGATCAATACGAGGTATGAGGTACAAGAGAAAATGTTACTTGTATATATAAAAGGGACATCTCGATCAATAATAGAAATAGAGAGAATGAGGATACCTGAAAAAATACATAGACCTGTTCATGCACCTTATAAAAAATATAAGATCTAGTGCATCCATGAAGAAATTAAAAAGGACCAAAAGTTCACAAATCTATACAATGACAACTTAGAGGACAAGAACACTTTGAGGACTCTTTTACCTTACTGGGAACAAAACACAGAAGCAACTACGAATCTCTATTTTTATATCTATTTCTGGAATATGACTTCAACCTTACTTCTACCATTATAAATAAGTCCAAGAGCCTCATAGAACATCACATAGAGCATTATGAACTCTTCTTATCTTTTTCTCTACCTGTGTACTTTATTTTACATTTTGAGTAGTGTGTGTCTCTGTTTTTAAACACACACTGACTCCTGTGGATAATAATGGAAGTGGTCCCTATGTGGCTTGTTTGTTTGTTTTATATTCCCCCAAAAATCATGGAAGAGTTATAGTGACCTGGATAGTTTTTATACTATTTTTACCCCGATCTAGGGTATAGATCAAGTTTATTTAATATAAATAGCTTAGTGTTAGGTGATCACCAAGTGAAGAGGATTAAGTCTCTTCTTGAGACTAAACCTCTTGATTTCTTTTGACATGTGTTTTTCAAGTTTGGTTTTTTGTGTTTTTTTAATTATTTTAGAAAATTTAACTATAATTTGATAGTTAATCTTAGATAGTATTTATATTATAATTTTTTTAGCAGACTAATTTCAAAAGTTAGAATAATAACATATATTATTTTAACTGAGAATTAATCAATCTTTGATAATTATTTAGAACAGGTAAAACTTTTATAAATATGCTACTTTGGTTAATTGTCTTATATATGTTTTGAAATTGGGGGATTTTTAAACCATAATTTTTGGATAGAAATTTTTATAAGAACTCAATTTACCCCCTCTTAAGTGTCCTATTCCAACCAACATTTGGTATTAGATGTTGTTTAGAAGTTTTTTTCTTTAATTTTCAAAACTCTTTTTCAACTGTGATTTTAGTTGTGATTTAAAGATCTCCAAATTTCTGTCAATTCAAAATTTATTAATATTTAAAATATTTGTTAAATGGAAAATATACAGGAATGTTTTAATACCAAAATACATACCTATTTTAATGGTACAAATTATACTTAGTGGAAAATTAAAATTAAAATGCATTTGGAAAGTATGGATTTTGAAATCTAGTCTTCAATTGTAGATGAATATAAGATTCATGCTACTTCTAGGAACACTTGGGACGATTCCACTAAGGAAGCCTATAATAATAACTACAAATCTATGAATTATTTATACTTCTATTTAGGGTATGAATAATTTAATTAATTTTTTTCGTGTAAAACAACACATAAAATTTGGGATACACTAGTTATTTCACATGAAGAAACAACTAATGTCAAAGAAATGAGGCTTAATACATCTAATATTAAATATGATAACTTCAAGATGAAGCCTGATAAACCTATTTTTGAGATTTATCTTAGGTTTAATAAGAAATTAAATACAATGGTCTCTCTAGGAAAGAAAATCACATCCCAAGAACAAGTAATGCGAATTCTTAGATTCTTACCGAAAAGGTGGAGAGGAACCTCAATGTCAATAAGGGAATCCTATGACATCAACAATCTACCTTTAAAAAAGCTGATAGGTAAATTGATGATGTAGGAGAAAGAATTAAAGGTCAATATATAATAATATTAAGAACCAAAGAGAAAGATAGTTTATTTCAAAAACACTTCCTACAAACAAAAAGAAAAAGTGAAAGCTCATGTTGAAAGTTCCAGTGATGAAGAATCACCAAGTGAAAATGATGTGGAAATGGCTCAATTATCTAGGAGATTTAAGAAGTTCTAAAAAAGAAAAAATTTCTTTAGGAAATCCAGTTATAAAGGAAAATATAACCACAAGGGAAATTGGAAAAAGGATTGGAAGAAAAATGAAAATACTAATGAAATAGTTTGCTATGAGTGTAAGAGAAGAGGACATGTGAAGTATGATTATCACAAATTAAAGTTAAAAAGGAAATATGAAGACAAGGATATAATGTAAGAAAAGGAAATGAAGGCCACCTGGAGTGATTTTGAGGATATATCCAATGACTCTAAATCTTCACATTATGAGAAGGATGAAAAAGAAAATATGTGTTTCATCAAAAACACATTTGAGGTAATCCTGAAGTCTCCTATATAGAATTCTTATTATTCTGGAGATGAATATTATTCTAAAAATATAACAAATGAAGAAATGTTCGAATAATATAAAATGATTGAGGACATATGAAATGAACTAAAATATAAGTATAAATATCTCAAGAAACAACATTATCTTACTATTTCTATTAAATCTAAAATTACTATAGAAAAGGAAAGGAATGATCAACAACTTCATGAGAACAATGATCTTAAAATTATCTAATGAGCAATTAAATAAATAATTATATAAGTTCATAAATGGTAAAGATAACTTTGTTCAAATTCTTGGAAAATAGGTTGCTCCTAAATATACTACTTGTATTGGTTATTAATCTAGAAAAATAAATTTTTTAAAAACAATTTTGTAACAAAATCTAGAAAATTTGGTTTTTGTGCCCAAAATTGAAAAATCTGCTGCAAGTTCCTGCATTAGAAATACCTTTACTGCTTATAGTTTTTATGGACCAAATAAATTTTATTTTTCCAACACTCTACAAGTTGCTTATAGGAAATCCATGAAGAAAATGTGGGTTCCCAAAGCTTTAATTACTAATGTTACTAGACCCAAGAAAGTTTAGGCACTAAAATATTCCATTGTTTGATCTATTCTCATAGAAAACTTGTTTGAATATCTCTTGTAAAAGACCATGGTATTTGGATAGTGTATGTTCAAGACATATGATACGGGGCTATTCACGTTTCAATAATCTTATCAAAATTAATGGTGGGTATGTCACCTTTGGTGACAATGAAAAAGGAAAAATAATTGGCCTTGGAAAAATTGGTAACACTAACTCAATTTTAATTTTAAAAGTTCTTTTTGTTAATGGTATTAAGTATAATATGCTTAGAATTTTACAATTATGTGATGATAGATTTCAGGTTAAATTTGAAAATGATTCTTGTAATTTTTTTAATTCTAAAGATGATTTAGTATTTACTGCCTTTAGAAATGAAAATGTTTATCCTGTGACTTTAGATACTTTATTTTATCAAAATGTTTCTTACTTGAGTGATTTTCATAAATATTCTTGGATCTAGAATATAATATTATAAAACTACAATATTCACTCCCTTAGAAAGATAACTAGGAAAGGGCTAGTCAAGGAACTACCTAAACTTGATTTTCCGAATGACAAAGTCTGTAATCCTTGTCAAAAGGGAAAACAACAGAAGTTATATTTCAAACCAAAGAAAGAAGTTTTAAATTATCAACCTATTGAGTTGGTTTACATGGATTTGTTTGGAACTTCTAGAGCCTTTAGTTTAAATGTGAATCATTATTTCTATGTTTTAGTTGACGACTTTTCTAGATATACTTGGAATTTCTTTTTAGCTCACAAAAGTGAAGCATGTTCTTACTTCACCAGGTATACCAGAACTGTAGAGATCCTAAGTGGTCTTAGAATTAAATCCTTAAGAAGTGACCATGGTTGTGAGTTTGAAAACCAAGAGTTTGAATCTTTCTTCTCACAAAATGGATATAGTCATAACATATTTTCTCCTAAGACACCCCAGCATAATGGAGTTATAGAAGGAAAGAATAGAAACTTACAAGAAATTTCCTGAACTATTCTAAATGTGTATGAATTACTTATTTACTTTTGGGTAGAAGTTGTGCATACATCTTGTTATATTATTAATAGAGTTTTAATTATACCTATCCTTAAGAAAACTCCTTATGGTTTGTGGAACAATAGGAAACTTAAGGTTAATTACTTTAAAGTTTTTGGTTGCAAAGTCTTTATCCTTAATAAAAGAGATAATATTGAAAAGTTTTCCTCCAAAAGTGATGAAGAAATTTTTCTAGGTTATTAAACCTCTAGAAAATCCTATAGGGTCTTTATTAAAAGAACCAAGTGTGTGGAAGAATCTATACATATCAAATTTGATGAAACAGATCCACATGAACCTAAAACCTCCCTAGAAAATATTGGGGATGATCTATCCAATCTGAACATAAATGGTAAACCTTTTGCCTCTACTGTTAAGTAGGAAGCAAGATCCTCTAGTTTTGGAAAATTTCTAGACTCTGTTCATAGTGAACCCGAACCTATAGAGGAACCTAAAATAACTTTCCCTTATTTTTCTAGATTTGTTAGAACTATAAAGAATCATACATTAGATGTTGTAGTTGGAGACTTAGATAAGGGAACACAGACTAGAGATTCTCTAATAAATCAAGTTGAACATCAAGACTTTTTATCACAGCTTGAACCTAAAAATATCAATGATGCTATCAATGTTGAATTTTGGGTAATGGATATGCAAGAATAATTGAATCAGTTTGAAAGAAATAAAGTTCGAATACTTGTTGATAGACCCAAAGACATCTTGAATATAAGCACTAAATGGGTGTTTAGAAATAAATTAGATGAAGCTGGTACTATAGTAAGAAATAAGGCCATACTAGTTGCACAAGAATATAGTCAAGAATAAGAATTGACTATGAAGGAACTTTTACACCAGTTTCTAGACTTGAGTCCATTATAATTATGCTAGAATATGCATCACATCTAAATTTCAAACTATATCAAATGGACATTAAAAGTGAATTCCTAAATGGGTATATAGTTGAGGATGTTTTTTGTTGAACAACCCCCTGGTTTTACAAACCCTCATTTTTCAAATCATATTTTCAAATTATCAAAATCTTTGTATGGTTTAAAACAGACTCCAAGATCTTGGTATTATAGGATCAATACTTTTCTTATTTCAAAAGGTTTTTAAAAAGGTGTTGTTGATCCTAATCTTTTTATAAAAATAATTTCTAAAGATGTATTAGTTGTCCAAATATATGTTGATGAAATTATTTTTGGATCTTCTAAAAATTATTTATGTATTGATTTTTCAAAAATGATGAAAAGTAAATTTGAGATGAGTTTAATGGGTGAAATCAAATTCTTTCTGGGATTTCGGAATTTTCAAAATAAATAAAGTATAATTTTAAATAAAAGTAAGTACATTAAATATCTTCGGAAAAGGTTTGGATTTGAGAGTATAAAAAGTAGCTATACTCCAATAAGTACCACCTATAAATTGGATCTTGATGAAAGTGGAAAATCTATTTATCAAACCAATTATAGAGGGATGATTGTAAGTATACTCTACCTGACTGCTAGCCAACCTGATATTATGTTTAGTGTGTGTATGTATGCACATTTTTACGCAAACCCTAAATAATCTCATTCAATTTCCATTAAAAGAATTTTAAAATACCACAAGTATAATACCAACTTAGGATTGTTCAATCCTAGAGAACAACCTTTTTATTTAGTTAGTTATTCTGATGCTGATTTTTGTGGTTAAAATTTATATAGAAAAAGCTCCTCTAGAACAGGTCACTTTTTGGGCAAGTATCTAGTATCATGGTGTAGTAAATTTTTTTTGTTGCATTATATACTGTAGAATATAAATACATAGATGCTGGTAATTATTGTGCTTAGATTTTGGAGATTAAACACATATTACTGGATTATGGATATCAATTTAGACATGTCCCTATAAACTCATTACTAGAAATCCTACCTATACCAACAAATCTATACTAACCGTTTATACAAACCATTGGTATAGGTCCCCTTTCCCAATGGTTTTGCCAAAACCATTGGGAAATGGTACTTTGACACCACTTTTCCCAATGGTTTTCCCAAACTGTTGGGAAAGGGTCCACTTTTCCCAATAATTTTTCTAAAACTTTTGGGAAAGAGTACTTTGAGGCCACATTTCCTAATAGTTTTCCCAAACCGTTGGGAAGGAGTCCAATTTTCCCAACAGTCTTGTCCAAACCATTGGGAAATGGTACTTTGAGGACACTTATCCCAACAGTTTTCCAAAACCGTTGGGAAAGGGTCCAGTTTTCCCAACGGTTTGGGAAAACTGTTGGGAAGGGGTACATTGAGGAAAATTTTCCCAATAGTTTTCCCAAACCATTTGTAAGGGGTCCACTTTTCCCAATGTTTTTTCCAAAACCATTAAGAAAGGGAACTTTAAGGACACTTTGGGTCCACTTTTCCCAATAGTTTTGGAAAACCATTGGGAAAAGGTACTTTGAGACCATTTTCCCAACAGTTAAGGAAAACCATTGGGAAAGGGTGGGTACCTATCCCAACGGTTCTCTAAACCATTGAGAAATTCCTATCCCAATGGTTTTGAGAATCATTGAGATAGGTACCCTTATTTTTTATGAGTACATTTATCGAATATCGTCAAATAAATCAATATATAAATTACACACACACACACACACATATATTCAAATATATTCATAAAGGAAACTATAGGATAGTGGTTAAGTAATTGATATATAACGTATAGGTTGGGGGTTCAAGCCTCTGCTAGATCTTTTTTTTATATATACCTATCCCAACGGTTTGGGAAAACTATTGGAAAAGTCCTATCCCAAAGGTTTGGAAAACTGTTGGGAAAGGCCTATACCAATGGTTTTCAAATAGTTGGGATACTTATTTCCCAATGGTTTTCTCCAAACTATTGGGATAGGTCTTTCCCCTAAACAAATTACCCAATGGCTTACCAAACCATTGGTATAGGCTATAACAATGGTTTGGGGACCTATACCAATAGTTCAAAACCATTGGTATATGAAATTCTTCCATTAGTGACTGTGACAATACAAGTGCTATCAAAATTTATAAGAATCCTGTTTCTCACTCTAGAACAAAACATATTTTTGAAATAAATCACTTTTTTAAATATCATTATCAAAAAGGTTATATAACTCTTGAATTAATTGGCATAAAACATCATCTTGATGATATTTCTACCAAGACGTTAAATTGTGAGAGGATGAGTTACATCAGAGATGAGTTAGGAATGATCAATTTTTGAGGACTCACTGATGAAGTCTCACCGACGTGACTCACCAATGATGTCTCACCGATGTGACTCACTGATTATGTCTCACTAACATGACTCACCGATGATATCTCACCGAAATGACTCACCAATGGTAACTTATCGATGGATCTCATTGATGTGTCTCACTGACCGATATTTAATTATTTTATTTTATCTATCTGGAATTTGAAACGTTTTTATTTTATTTGTTTTTTTTAACCCGCATTTTGTATTTTAAGTTTTGAAATCCCTAAATGATTAAATTAATAGTCGATCCAAATATTTTTTTACCATCACTCTCTTACTCTCAAAATCTTACCCTCAAACCTTTCACTACTGAGCTGCTACCATTATCTCTCTCAAACTAATACCTCCAAACCACTCTTAATGTCTCATCTCAAGCACATTTCTGAAATATATGAGGATGATTCATATCCATTCAAGAAGTAAAGAGGAAAATATAGTCGGTCTAAGACTAAGACTAAACCTGTACATACCAAACTCACAAACCATATTGTAACCCATAAGAAGGAAGTGAATTTGGAATATTTTTTTCCCAATAAATTTCTTTTTTCTGAATGTGTTGCAAACCCAAGTGTGGTTGGAGTGGTTCTCCAACAATGAGAGGCCGTATTATCTGAGGCTGGTACATGATTTCTACCTGAATGATGAGTTTCTTCTAGAAGGATTTGAAGTGTTCTGGATAAATTAAATAGTAGATGGAAGGAGGGTGTCCTTTTCTTCTAATCATTGGTAAGAATACTTGAAAGTACCCCATGAGGGTGTTTGTGGTGACCTTCAGGGAAGTTCTCCTCTAATAAGTGAGCTCTTCAGTTATGAGGCAGATTTTACTGAGTTGAAAGGAAGTGGATAGCATAAGAGGCCTATTTCTACAGAGCTCGATGGTGAGTGAAGAATTATCTTTAAATTCCTCAAACATCATTTATGTCTCAAGAAAGGGTACTTTGATTCTCTTAAGTTTTATTATGTTTACTTGCTATATCTGTTGATGAAAGGTCATAAGGTAAATCTGTTCAGATATATGATAGTTCATATCAATGAAATGATCAAGCCTTATTTAAAGAAAAATAATTTATTTTATCCTAAAATTATCTCTTCCATGTTGATGGATAAAGGCTTTGAAAATGAATATGAAGAGACAATATCTACTTGTGATGGTTTTTTCCTCAACAAAGCTATCTGTAAGAGGATGAAAATAAATTAGAATCCATGGAAGAAGATTTGGGTTGAGGATATATATAAATATTTTGATCCGGTTGAGCATCCCTCAAGATTGAGGAACATGTTTGATCTAAGTCTAGGACCAGATTAAGCTGGTGAATATTCTGATTCTGATGGGGATGTGGCTGAGGAAGGTCAAGAAAATGAGTCTTCTATAGATGAAAAGAGTGATCTATACATTACTGACAGTTCATCTAGGATGTCTTATGGTCCTGTAAGACCTATGAGACGTTTACCTTATAATGAACCAATTCTTCCTTAGAATAATAGTGAAAAGACCAAAGAATTTGAGAATTCTGAGTATGAGAGAAAATCTAGTAGTGATGAGGAAGAATCTGGGGAAGAAGAAAATGTAAGTGAAGTTTAGGAAGATGATGGAGAAGATGAAAATAAAATGGAAGATATATAAAGTAATGATTAATATAGTGGATCAGACCATAGTGATGATGACCAAGGTCTTGGTGGAGATATTATGGATCTAACCGTAGATGATGTTGAACATGAGTCCTATCGATTATCCTATATTGGAAAAGGAACAAGAACCTACTATGGAATCTCATGAGGCTACTGAACAAGTTGTAATTGAGGATAAATATTCTGATTCTCATGTTGAACCAGCTGTGGTTAAAAAGAGAGCTCTTTCTATTCATGTTTAGGAGGAAATTCAGGCTGTAAGGGATGTATCTGTGACTCTAGTAAGGGAGTTGGTTTATTCAAGAAAAAGGCCATTAACTGAGGGGGATAGAAAAGATAAAAGAGCTAAAGTTGATGTGATTACTCCCTTGGATGATATTTTTGTACCTATATAGTGGAAGGACCTAGAGTATGTGACTCTATGTTTGGAATAACCTGATACATAGGATAGGGATCTTTCCCCTACTCCTATTGTTGGTTCAGAATCTAGTGAGTATATCACCAAAGCTGATTTTAGTGCCTTCAAGGAAGAACTGCTGGATGCTATTTGATAAACCCCTTCACATACACCTTCTCCAGTTTCCAAAATCAATGAAAGAGTTCATGAGTTGATTACTGAGAGGGTTTTATCTCAGGTTGAGCCAAGATTGATCACTCTTGAGAAATCATTTGTCACAGACAATAAGAAAAAGAGAAATGAATTAGTTTCTATGGTATTGACCATTAACAAGTTGACAACTAAATATAAAGAATATTTGGAAAAAGTTCTAAAAGATCTTAGAGACACCAATTCTAATTATTCTAAGGAAGATACTCGTTCTTAGACTCACACTCTTGATCTAACTCAATTGAGATCAGATATTCGAGATATCATGCAAGGTGACTCCAGCTCAGCTGCTCCTATTGCTCACTCTCAAGATGTTGAGATGGTTTGAAATGTGATTTGATAGGAACTTAAAACTATTATGGGTAGCACTGGTCGAGAGATTATTTCAAAAATTAGGAATAATTGTGATCATATTTATGATATGGTTAAGTTTATTCCATTGGTGCTACTATTACTCAAGAATAAATAACCAATAAATTCGATTTCTATTTCAAGATAATTTACACCAAAAACTAGTTAACCAGTCACTTCAATATTTGGTGGATAATTTGAGGTTGCCTTCAGTGACTTAGTCATTAAAAAGAAATTTAGGAAGTTGAAAGAGTTTACTCCTACCCTTGACAATTTCATGGAAAATAAGGACGATTTTGAGAAGGCAATGACTTATGGTGGTGAGGTCATTAGGGACTTCATCAACTTGCTCAAACCATACCTATACCATCACAACACAACTATTGATTTTCCTCCTCCTACTCCTATTAGACCTATCCTACCTACTTCTTCATATTATTCTTCACTCTTGGCACCTTTGACGATGACTCATACACAAGATCTCAATCAGATTCGATCTGACATCCAATTTGAACTCATAGGAACTACTTCATCAACTTGACCCAACCTTCCTCCTTTTATTTTGAAATTATTTCCTCTTCCTTCCCTCTCTATCCGCACTGATCCTATACCCATTCCTACTACTGACCCTTATGCCCCTCCCTCCTCTACTTCTGATAAAGGAAAGGAAGTGATGGACTCTGCTATGCCCAATAAGTATTTGGATCATTTGTTGATTTGGATTTGATGTACTTCATTTTTCTATTATTGTCCTATTTGTGTTATCCCTTGTACTACTTGGTTAACTAAATACTCTCTCTGATTTACTCTCATTGTTATTTACTTATCTATTATATTTATTTAATGTTTCCTTTTTGATAATCCCAAAAGGGGGGATAAATCATATGACATCTCTCTCAGGGGGAGCTTAAGATTAAACTTAAAGTTAAAAGGGACCATATAATTGACAAAATCTATTTAACAAGTAATCTGTGCAATATGTTAAGCATATTTGTTTGTATGATCATTATAAAAAAATTAAATTATTATTGTATAAAATTTCATGATTTGTGATCATAAAAAGGGGGAGATTATTGGACTCCTCTAGTTTAATGCTCACAAATCTTTCTTAACTATGATAATTATGATTTATTAAGATAAATTATGTTTAATCATGTTTAACTATAATTTAAACTCGGGTGTTAGTGTTTACATCATAAGATAGAATTATAGATTTTGGTTAAGTATAACTCACTGACAAGTCTAAGACACTAATAAGTATGATCTACTAATACTTTTCCCATCGATAGAAAAGTAACCGATACATTAGCTACCGATGACATAATCTACTGATGAGCTGATTCACCGAAAGAGAAACTCAAAAATTTATCTAAGTATGAGTTACCGATAGCTTGACCCACCTACAGTTTGATATATCAATGTATGACCTACTGATGTCTGATCTACCGCCAACTGACCTACCTACATATGACCTACTAACGGAGTGACTAACCGACACTCATAATTTCTCTAAGTTTGATCTACCAATAACTGAGATACAAACACATCACCTACCAAAAAATGAACTACCTAAACATCACCGACCAACATACAAGCTATCAACACATCACTTACTGATAGGAATGATCTACCGATAGCATGAGACACAGACAGTCTGAGCTACCGACAGATTGAGTTACCGATGATCTGTCTCTTAGATTTGAACTTACCTCTAACAGCCATATTATGAAATTTAGTACTGCTTATTATATTAATGAGCCGGTCTGTCTTTTGTAGATAGAATTTAATGATGTTAGAGATCAATATGAGGTACGAGGTACCATGGAACATGTTTTTTGTTTATATAAAAGGGACATCTCGATCAATTAGAGAAATAGAGAGAATGGGGATACCTAAAAAAATACACAGACCTGTTCGTGAACCTTATAAAAAATATAAGATATAGTGCATACATGAAGACATTAAAAAGGACAAAAAGTCCACAACTCTCTACAATGACAACTTAGAGGAAAATAACACTTCGAGGAATCTTTTACCACACTGGGAACAGAACACAGAAGTAACTATAAATCTTTGTTTTGCTGTTTGTTTTTGGAAGGAGACTTCAACCTCCCTTCTACCACTATAAAGAAGTCCAAGAGCCTCATAGAACATCACAAAGAGAATTCTGAACTCTTATTATCTTTTTATCTACCAGTGTACTTTATTTTACATTTCGATTAGTGTGTGTATCTAATTTTAAACACACATTGAATCCTATGATAAACTAGAAAATATAAAGATATCTTCACCAACCTTTTTTTACACATTACATTCCCATAAATAATAGTGTAAGAGGTCTCTACATGGACTATCTATTTTTTTACATTCCCATGAAAATTGTGGAAGAGGTCTAGTGACCTAGAAAATTTGTATACTATTTTTACCCTGATCCAGGGTGTGGATCAAGTTTATTTAATATAAAATTTTTGGTGGTAGGTGATCACCAAGTGAAGAGAATTAGGTCTCTACTTGAGACTGAACCTCTTGATTACTTCTGATTTGTGTTTTCCCGGTTTGGTTTTCTATGATTTTTTAATTATTTCAAAAAACTTAACTTTACTTTGATAGTTAATATTACATAGTGTTTATATTAGAATTTGTTTCAGTAGAATGATTTAAAAAGTTATAATAATAACATATATTATTTTAAATGATAATTAATCAATATTTGAGAATTCTTTGGAACAAACAAAACTTTTATAAATCTGATATTTTGGTTAACTAGCCTGTATTTTTTTTTGAAATTGGGTAATTTTTTAACAATCATTTTTAGACAAATTTTTTTATAGTAACTCAATTCACCCCCTCTTGAGTATCCTAATCCGACCAAAAAAATCAATAAATAAACTGAAGGATACTAAATAAATAATCCATAGTCAATCCTGGGGTCCGTGACCTCGATCGAACATACTTACTTCGACCAGTGTTGGGGTGTCTCTATGTACATCATGATATCATGTCAAATATATAATGAAGGTTTTGGAAAAAATGGAAGCACTAGATCGAGCATGCCTAACTCATATTTTATCATAATCGACGAATAATCAAAAATTTACTTGATGATAAATTCCATGATCAATGTAATTAAATCAAAGAATATTTACAATAGAAAACACCAGAACCAAAGCACAAGATCATCACATATTATTTATAATTAATTTAATTAATTAAATAATTACCCAGTGAGGAATTATTTCTCCATTGATGGATTAGAAAATGTTTCTATGTTACACTATCATTATGTTATAGGAATCAAGAATAAATTCCCTCTAGTGGTGATCCACATGTGTTCCACAGACCTTAAAACATCATCATAGGAATATCTGGGTTCTAGCACGAAAGATCCCAACACTTATATCCTTCACCTTTGATCGCCCTGAGAATCGCTTCAAGGAAGGGCCCTCCTTGATCTCTCTTGAATTGAGAGTGGTGGTGGAGGATGATCACCCTCCATTTTAAGAGTGTTATGAGAGAGGGATCTCTTTAGGAATTTGAGAGGATTTTCTCCGGATCTCGTTGTGCATGACCAAATGAATTAGATTTTTGTAGATAAATAATATAATTGAGTTTATATATCACTAGGGTTAGAAAATAATAATTTCATATGTGCCCTTATTATTTTTCTTAATCCTTATAAAGCCCCATTTCTATAATAATAATAATAAAAATAATATTATTATTATTATTTCTTGACATGCTCTAAACTCAAGAATTAAATTAAATATTTTTTATTTAAATAATATTAAATATATATTATTTCTCATCAGAACTTTAAACTCAGTCCACCATTCCTCTAAAATATTTATTAGACCTTAAATAATGACTATTTATTTAATAAATAAATATCACTGCATTATTCAATAATAAATAAAGAAATATTATATTCACTAAATAGAAAATAAGTATTTTTTAAATATTCTTCTCACAAAATATTCGGTTGAATAATTGATGAAAAAATATATGTGATCAAACGAATATGAATAATTATTAAACAATGTTAAGGAATAATATTTATTCAACAAGTTAAATAATAAATGATATTATTATTTAAGTGAGGTTTTGGATATACTTAGTGTGTGACCCTCTAGGTCTATTTCTCAGTGACATTAGGTGAAGCAGTCTAATGTCCAAGGTTAGTGTCTAGAAATATTCCAAGGAAACCATAGAGAAATAATTTAATGTTATAATTACATATAACCACATACAAGCACTTACTATGTAATATAATCTGTTTATCATGATATCTCTAATCAAGAAGGTTGTATGCCGATGCCATTAACCTATGTGCTCGATGTCTCTTTTTTTGAACTTCCAAAAATTGAACTTACCTACAAAACACCATAGTCTTTGATATATTTAGGCTATGTCATTTCCATCAAAGGTCTTGAGATATCAAATTCCAATAAATAATATAAGGGATAAATCCTTTCTCTCATTATCCATTAATGAAATATTACTCATAATGTACCCAGTGTATCCTACCTCACCGTGAACATATGTCTTCATGGTTTTCTTCAATATAAAAAAGTACGTGACTTATAATACTCATTAATAATAATCTTAAAATATAAGGATTAATATACACATATACATATAGGAACATCCAATGGAACATATAAATGTAGATTTCCTACTGGTGGGTTTTGTTCTCATAATATCCCACACTGGATATTACTAAGGGCATGCACCATGAGAAGGTACCTCAAAGTCCTATGATCCTCCACCCATAATATCCTGTATCATTTTTGTCCCTAAAATTATTTCATCTGTATATAGAACATATATTTAAGAATACTTTCATGGAGATTTTGGGTTCTCATTATAGTAGGGGACTTATATGACCTTTCAGTGCGACATCGACTCTTAGGAAATTATCACATGCTATGTTATACAGATGAAAAATCATTATGTGATAAGAAGTTTATTAATATTCAAAAAACTTCATAAAGGTTATCATAAAGTAAACATAAGTGTTTTTTAGGGTACAAACTCCAACTGACTCTCCACTAGAGCTAACTACTAACAACCTTCAATCCACTAGCTCTTGCATGATACTCATGTTTTTGCTGAGATATTCCCTTATTCAAGGTGTCTACCAAGTTTTTTTCTATGTAAACTAATCTTACTTCAACTTCAACCCTCTAAGAAAAATCCTTCATGATTTAGTACTTTTGGAGTATGTTATTTTTCTGTTGGTGTGACCTTGGATCTTTTGCAAGAGTCACCATTGCAGTATTATCACAATAAAACATGATTGGGTATTTACTTATAGGTACCACATCAAGCTCCTAGAAAAAGTTCTATATCAAATTGTATTCTTTGGATACATAAAAAGATTCTATATACTTAGACTCCACTGTATAATCGGTGATAATTGGATGATTTGAACTCTTCCATCTAATAACTCCTCCATTGAGACATAAAGCATATCTTGACCGCAACTTTAGATCATTTTGATCTATCTAAAAACTAGAATCAATATAACCCCTAATGAACAGATCCTTGTCTTCTCTATACACTAGGAACATATCCTTAGTTATTCTCAGATACTTTAGGATAACCTTAATAGAAAATTAATGTTGTTCTCCTAGATCAACTTGATATTTTCCTACTATGCTCAATGTGTAAGAAACATCAAGCATAGTACATAAAATGACATACATGATTGATCCAATCACCGAAGTGTATGATATCTTACTCATTCTGTTATGTATGAGGACACATTTTCTTAGAAGGATGTATACCATGTGACACTAGAACCAATCACCTCTTGGATTGTTCTATGCTAAATCTATATAGTATCTTATCAATGTATGTAACTTGACTTAGTCCAATCAGCCACTTGGATCTATAACTAATGATATTAATCCCTAGAATATAGTTTGTTTCACTTAAATCATATATGGGGAAACGTTTGTTTAACCAATCCTTAACAAACCATGAGATCGATATGTCAATTTCAATAAGTAATATGTCATCAACATATAATACTAAGATAACGATCACATTCCCACTAAACTGATTATAAACACATGGATCACATTCATTCTTAATGAAACCAAAATATTTTATATCTTTATTGAATCTAATTTTCCATGACTTGGATGCATGCTTCAATCCATAAATGGATCTATGAAAATTTAGAATTCTTTTGGTATCACCTGGAGTCACAAACCCTTATGGTTGTGCTATATAGACACATTCTTGAAGGTTATTATTAAGGAAAGATGTTTTGATGTCCATATTTCAATTTTTTTATCATGGTAAGTTGCTATAGAAATTATAATTATAATAGATTTAGAAACAGATAATAGAGAAAATGTTTCATCATAGTTAATTCCTTGACATTATTTAAACCCTTTATCCACCAGCCTCACTTAATAGGTATTTACTTTACCTTACATGTCCATTTTTTGCTTGAATACCCATTTTTACACAATCGGATTTACATCAACTAGTGGATCGAACAGAACCCAAACATGATTATGATACATGAAATCCATTTCAGAATTCATGGCTTCTTTCTATCTTGCATATTATGAGCTCTCTACTTCCTCTTTATAGGAGAGGTGTTTATTATTTTTAACCAATAAAGATTCACCATATTTGGTGACTGAAAAAACATATCTCTCTTATTCTCCTACCAATATACTTTTCCTACATAGAAATTATGTTTTAAGAACTTCTTATTTCATGGGGACATATAGAATATGTTCTTGTACCAAATCTTATTTATATTGAGCATCAAATTTATATAAGTTAATCTTTCTCCCACTATCCTTTTTTAGGATGTTCTCCCTCTCAAGAAATAAGGTTTTTCTAAGAAAAATTGTTTTCTTATCTAAGTTGTTGTATAGAAAGTATATCTTTGTTTCCTTAGGTTACCTAATAAAGATACACTTTTTGCCTCGAAATTCTTGTTTGTTGCTTAAGAAGGCATTAAAAAACACATATCAAACTCATATATGTGTATTCAATAAAAAGGGTTTCTTTCCATTCCATAAATCAAAGGGAATTCCATTTTCCACATTTTTTGGTACTCAATTTAATGTATATTCCATAGTTTTGTAATGCATATCCCCAAAAGGATAATAAAAGATCTAAATGAGTCATCATTGACCTTACCATGTGTAGCAAAGTATTATTACTCCTTTAACTAACACCATTCCAATGTGGTGTGTAAGGTGGAGTGAGTTGAGAAAGAATCTCAAAATCCTATAAAAATTTGATAAACTCTTGGTTAAGATATTCACCACCTCAATTCGATCAAATATTTTTTTATTTTTTTTCAAGTTGATTCACTACTTCATTACCGAATTCTTTGAATTTTTCTAAGTACTTAGACTTATTCCTCATCAAGTAGACATAACCATATCTACTCAAGTCATCAGTAAAAATTATGAAATAAGAATACCCAACTCTATTTTCTAATGGAAATGGTTTACATGCATTAGTGTGTACCAATCCTAGAAGCTATATGGCCCATTTACAATTTCCATAAAATGGTGGTTTATTTTTCCTTGGAAAAAATCATGAAATATTTCAAGTTATTTTTGATAAAAAGAGTCTAAATATCTATCTTAATAGAGTTTTTTAAAATTATTATTGTTTACATGAACAACACGGTGATGTCATAACTGGGTATTATATGAGTCATGTGAACATGATTCATTATCAATTATCAATAATTGGTTTTTTTAATTTAATAAATAAAGACCATTATTTAAATATGTCATACCATAACATATATTTTCTTTATAAAAAAAACATTCATTTATAAATTTTAAAATAAAATCATCTGTATCTAGACAGGATGCAGAAATTATGTTCTTGGTAATAGTTGGCACATAATAACAATATCTAAAAACCAATATCATTCATGCTGTCAATGAAATGTTACAATCTCTAATGTCTAGAGAATCCAACCTCACACCATTAGAAACTCACAAACCCACCTATCCTCTAGAAATCTTTTAGAATCTACTTTGTTCCTACATTTGGATATAGATGTGATCATAAAAAGTTGTATCTAATACCCAATGTGTAGATATTGAAAGATTACACTTGATAGATTCTCATTTATTATGGGTGAATTTCATCTTCCAATGGCCTTTCTTGCCACATGAGAAACATACCATTTTATTTTCCTTATCTTGCCTCTATATCTTCCTCTTATTGGAAGGATGGTACTTGGGAGATTTAGACTTGTTATGAGTCTTGGGCCCCTTTACCTTGTTCTTCATTTTTTTATTCACTATAAGAACTGTGATTTTGTGATGCCCCATGTCCTTGTACACTTGGAGAATTATAGTAAGAAGTTTTATTGGTCATGTTATAATTAATAATAAAACTAGATAAGGTCTTGGGTTGTGATTAAAGTATGAGATCTTTGTGCAACTCATTTGGGAATTTAATCCCTAGAATGTCTAAACATTCAATATAGCCAATAAGTTTGACTATATGAGGCCCAAATGGTGCCAAATATCCAAGATTAGTTGTAAAAAAAATCATTGGAGATCTCATATCTCTCTTGTATTGCCTTCTCTTGATTAAGATCTCAAATGTGAGACATCATGTTACATGCATCCATGTACTAAAGTTTCTTTAGAAACTCATTGGTCATGGATGATAGCACGAAACACTAAACATATATAGTATTGTTCAAATGTTTCTCATAGAGAGACAACTATTCTCTACTATCCTATTTACTAGGTGATTCCGTAATAGGTTCTTGTAGTGCATAAAATTTTCTTTCATGGAATAGGATTACATATAAGCACTATTCCCACTCTTGGAATTTTTTTCCAATGATAAGGTTATCATTCTCAAGTATATATCACAATGATATGTTTAAAGTCATGTTTATTGTTTTTTCTACAAGTAATATGAACATATTTTTAGTAATTTATCTGATAAAAGGTAGATAAATAAATAAATATTATATTTATTAATCTCCCACTATTTTATCAAAACCTAATATCCATCACCATTGTATTTGGAATATATTGTTTCTTAGAAATTATAGTGGAAAGGATCTATATTACCCTTCTCATTACCCTAAATTTGGTTGGTCAAGAAAATTGAAGTTCTTTAGGTAGTCATTCTAAATGAAAACTTCATTAACTCATAGTTCCTTGATCTTTTGAGTGGACTCCCCAATCTTGAAATCATTAAAATGGATTTCCTTAACCTTTGACTCTTAGTCACACCAATTCTTTATTTGAAAGTTAACCCCTGATTTGAACTAATTTAATTCAACCCAAAGCATCAAGCTAGAATTCCTGAATAATTGAAAGCACACCAACTTTGGATGGTCAAACACATTGAACTGTGATTTGATTTTATCTTAAGTATTAGAAGTATATACTGACTTAATATATATAATTTATGGATTTTTATATTTATGTGTAAGTTTCCATTTTTATCTTTATTACATGCTTGTTAATATTAATTAGATTTAATTAAGTTATTAACCATGTCTTAGATAAAATTTATGCATAATCCAATTTATTTTAGTTCCATATTGCATGGTCATTAATTCATTAATTCATGTGATCACAAAAAAACATCTATAATTAATAAACACAAAACTTGACAAAAATAAAATAACAGATTGGTATGATCATGAACTTTTACTAGTGGTTAGTTTATCTAGAGGATGACAAACTAGCCTTAGACCTAGGGGAAAAATACCTTGAACCATTTTGTGGTTCATGTTACAACTTTCCACCTATCCAATTATATATATCTCTTGTATTGGTTTTGCCTTAGCTTCAAACTTAAACCGCTTCCACTAGTTTGGGAGATCTATCCATTACATATGCTTTTACTCACACTTAGGTGAGGGGAACCAAAGGATTGGTTAAGAGGTTTATATAGAAGAAACCACGGGCATGCATAACCTTACATAATAAGAGGAGGGATGACGCATACACCAACAATTTAATTTAATAATAAATTAAAATAAACCAATCACATAAAAAGGCCTGGTATATTCTTATGATCATCTACATACATGCAATGAATTAAACATTTAATAAAATAAAATTAAATTCTAATAATTCTTATTTAAGATAAATCACACTCAAATCAATTAATTATATTCTTTAATCATTCATTTAGTTTATCTTAATTTTAATTTGAATTTTCTTGAGATTCTCATCCATCATAATTTTAAATAAATTAAATAAATTTATTTAAAATTAAATATGTAAAAAAATGTACATTGGATGAAACATGGTGAGTACCCGTCTAACCTACCTAACATGTATTATATTCATATACCATTTACTCAAGCAATATCTAATATACATGAATTATCACATAATGTTATAATGTGTACTATCAACTTAATGACCACATGAAACACATGGTATTTATGTAATGTGAACTTTTTTGATGCGTGTAGAGTAATAACTATATTATGAATTATACATGATATGTGGTTTTGAACATTACACAAAAAATATATTAGAAATTTAATATATATTAAACCTATCACATCACATGTACTATAAACTTAATGATCACATGAAACACATGTGTATAAGGTTTAAAGAGTATAATAAATTAAATTTAAATTCTACATAATTTGGTAATATTCACAATGTGTACAATCTAGAAATATGACATGTATATTTATCACCGTCTATCCACAAAACATGCCTATGGACTCAGCGTGTAACCATTTTATGGAAGTTAATGGAGTACACATTGTGTACATGGGCTACATGGTGTGTGATTTTTGAGTTATATAGTCACTAGTAATATAGTCCATGTAAGAAGATACATGGACCGTCTCTGGCTAAAGGAATAAACATCTTGTATGGAAGTTACACGGTATGTAATTTGGCCGAATGTGCACCAGGATGGCCCAATCGACACACAATGTGTACTTAAATTCATCACATTTAATAAATTTACATGACTTGAATAAATTTTGAATTAATTCTTGGTGCATTGAACATGAGTACATGGTGTGTGCAAATGGTCCACATGGTGTGTAGTCCTATATTAACCGGCTAGATTCTTCAGTATCTCTGAATGAGTTATTTTTATTTATTTCATTTATAAAATTAATCGATTTGATTATATTTTCCAGAATGAAGAAGAAGAAGAGAAAATATCATGATTTAGATTAATAAATGATTAAATAATAATTAAAAAACTAATGATAATTTATAAATAAATCAATGATATTTAAATAATTATACATAATTATCTGACTGTTTTGATATCACATGAAGGTTCCATACATAGTGGAAGCACCAGATAGGGAATACCCAACTCATCTTTTTTGTCTTAATTGATGATTAATCTGAGATTTACATGATAATAAATGTCATGATCAAAGGAATTAAATCAAAGAATATTGACACTACTGGAAATCCAGCATTTCCCAACGGTTTAGAACTGTTGGGAAAGGCTGCAGAACCATTGGTATATGTTATACCAATGGTTCTGCAAACCGTGGGGAAGTAAGCCGTTGGGAATGGATTTTCCCAACGGTTTACACAGAACCGTTGGGATAGGTCAGAAAAAATCAACCTATCCCAACGGTTTGGCCCGTTGGTAAATCAACAGATAATTTTCTTTCCCAACGGTTTACAAACCGTTGGGAAAGGTTTTTACCAACGGTTCACAGAACCATGGGTAAAAACAACCATGAAATAGGGTATCCCAACGGTTTGAAACCGTTGGGATAGGGTGTTTTTACTAACGGTTCAAGGAACCGTTGGTAAAAACAGCTACATAGAGCCTATGCCAACGGTTTGAAAACCATTGGCATAGGCTTTGCTGTGCAAATTGCACAGCAGCCTGCAATTTGCACAGCAGGTCTGGTTTTTGGGCATTGACCCTCGGTTTCAATTCAATTTTCAATCCAATTATGCCCTCGTTTTCAATTCATTTTTCAATCCAATTATTGTACCTATAACACATATAATGCATACATATAGAGAACAAACCAACACATACAAATAATGAAAACCAACCAACCAACACATATAATGCATCCTGAAAATATACACATCCATAATTAAAGTAGAATTCATAACATAATTATAAACATACATAATTCATTTAGAATTAATTTTAAAATTTAGATGACAATTATATGTGGAATCCGAAATTCAATTCATAATTTGATTGGTTTTTTCTATACCATATATTTTTACCTCAAATGATGTCCATTTTAAACAAAATACATACACTTGAAGTGATATCGGCCATACCGCACCTCAGATTGAGGCGGGGTTGACTCGTACACGTCACATTTGACCCATGGATCGTTGTGCTAAAGTATCGACACAATCCGAATACGTTTGGTCGGTTTTCCGTATGCTAGTTGATGATTTTCACTTAAAATGACATCCTTTTGAAACAAAAGATGGACACTATGAGTGGTGCCGACCACACCGTGTCTCCAATTGAGGCGGGGTTGATTCGTACACGTCACATATGACCCATGGATCGTTCTCCTAAAGTTTAAATGGAAACCGAATGCGTTTGGTCGGTTTTCCGTATGTACTTAAAATGTTGTCCATTTTAAACAAAAGAGTGACACTTAGACTAATCCTGACCACACCACGACTCAGATTCATCCCGGGTTGGCTCGTACATGTCACATATGACCCATGGATCGTTTTGATAAATTATCAAAAGATTACGAATGCGTTTGGTCAGTTTTGTGTATGCCAGTTGTTCTTTTCATTTATAATCATGTCCATTTTAAAAAAAAGAGACAGAGTTAGAGCAGTGTCGGCCACACCGCGTCTCGGATTAAGACGGGGTTGACTTGTACACATCACATATGACTCATGGATCGTTTTTCTAAAGTATCGATAGAATCCGAATGCGTTTGGTCGTTCTTCCGTATGTCAGTTGATGCCTTTCACTTAAAATGACGTCCTTTTGAAACAAAAGACGGACACTTTGAGTGGTGTCAGCCGCACCGCATGTCTGATTGAAGCGGGGATGATTCATACACGTCACATAAGACCCATGGATCGTTCCCCTAATGTTTCAACAGAAACCGAATCCGTTTGGTCATTTTTCCGTATGTACTTAAAATGGTGTCCATTTTAAACAAAAGAGAGTCACTTAGACTTATCCTAGCCACAATGCGACTCATATTCATCCCGGGTTGGCTCGTACACGTCACATATGACCCATGGATTGTTGGGATAAATTATCAACAGATTCGGAATGCGTTTGGTCGGTTTTCCGTATGTCAGTTGATGCTTTTCACTTAAAATGAAGTCCTTTTGAAACAAAAGACAGACACTTTGAGTGGTGCCGGCCACACCACGTCTCCGGATTGAGCTGAAACCACCGTGAAACATTCTAATTATTATTCGTGACGTGTACGCACAGACGGCACGTCAATCGGACGTGCAGTTTGCGCGGTACGACTCAATATTCGTGTTTTAAGTGATGCGCGTGCTTCGTAAACGCGCGTGAGGGGGGGTCCAAACGGGCCGAACGAAGTCGGAATGGCCTAAAATCAGACGAAAAATACGGGAGAGTGATTTATGAATTGGTAGAGCAGACGGCACGTCAATCGGACGTTCCGTGTGCCCGCGGTGACCGACAAAGCAGTTCTGGTGTCATAAACGGCCAAAACGAGCGTCCAACGGTCAAATTCATAGAGGACGACCTCAGATTGAGCTGAAAACACCGTGAAACATTCTAATTATTATTCGTGACGTGTACGCGCAGACGGAACATCAATCGGACGTGCGGTTTGCGCGGTACGACTCAATATTCGTATTTTATGTGATGCGCGCGCTTCGTAAACGCGCGTGAGGGGGGTCCAAATGGGCCAAACAAAGTCGGAATGGCCTGAAATCAGACGAAAAATACGGGTGAGTGATTTCTGAAGTGTTCGAGTAGACGGCACGTCAATTGGACGTGCCATGTGCCCGCGGTGACCGACAACGCAGTTCTGGTGTCATAAACGGCCAAAACGGGCGTCAAACGGTCAAATTCATAGCAGACGAACTCGGATTGAGCTGAAACCACCGTGAAACATTCTCATTATTATTCGTGACGTGTACGCGCAGACGGAACATCAATCGGACATGCGGTTTGCGCGGTACGGCTCAATATTCGTGTTTTAAGTGATGCGCGCGCTTCGTAAACGCGCGTGAGGGTGGTCCAAACGGGCCGAACGATTTCGGAATGGCCTGAAATCAGACGAAAAATACAGGTGAGTGATTTATGAAGTGGTCGAGTAGACGGCACGTCAATCGGACGTGCCGTGTGCCCGCGGTGACCGACAACGCAGTTCTAGTGTCATAAACGGCCAAAACGGGCGTCAAACGGTCAAATTCATAGCGGACGACCTCAAATTGACCTGAAAACACTGTGCAACATTCTAATTATTATTTGTGACGTGTACGCGCAGACGGCACGCCAATAGGACGTGCGGTTTGCGCGGTACAGCTCAATATTCATGTTTTAAGTGATGCACGCGCTTCGTAAACGCGCGTGAGGGGGGTCCAAACGGGACGAACGAAGTCGGAATGGCCTGAAATCAGACGACAGATACGGGTGAGTGATTTATGAAGTGGTCGAGCAGACGGCACGTCAATCGGACGTGCCGTGTGCCCGCGGTGACCGACAACGCAGTTCTGGTGTCATAAACGGCCAAACCGGGTGTCCAACGGTCAAATTCATAGCGGGCGACCTTGGATTGACCTGAAAACACCGTGAAACATTCTAATTATTATTCGTGATGTGTACGCGCAGACGGCACGCCAATCAGACGTGCAGTTTGCGCGGTACGGCTCCATATTTGTGTTTTAAGTGATGCGCGCGCTTCGTAAACGCGCATGAGGGGGGTCCAAATGGGCCGAACGAAGTCGGAATGGCCTGAAATCAGACGAAAAATATGGGTGAGTGATTTCTGAAGTGTTCGAGCAGACGGCACGTCAATCGGACGTGCCGTGTGCCCGCGGTGACCGACAACGCAGTTCTGGTGTCATAAACGGCCAAAACGGGCGTCCAACGGTCAAATTCATAGCGGACGAACTCAGATTGAGCTGAAACCACTGTGAAACATTCTAATTATTATTCGTGATGTGTACGCGCAGACGGCATGTCAATCGGATGTGCGGTTTGCGCGGTACGACTCAATATTCGTATTTTAAGTGATGCACGCGCTTCGTAAACGCGCGTGAGGGGGGTCCAAACGGGCCGAACGAAGTCTGAATGACCTGAAATCAGACGACAAATACGGGTGAGTGATTTATGAAGTGATCGAGCAGACGACACGTCAATTGGACGTGCCATGTACCCGCGGTGACCGACAACGCAGTTCTGGTGTCATAAACGGCCAAAACGGGCGTCAAACGGTCAAATTCATAGCGGACAACCTCAGATTGAGCTAAAACCACCGTGAAACACTCTAATTATTATTCGTGACGTGTACGCGCAGACGGCACGTCAATCGGACGTGCGGTGTGCGCGGTACGACTCAATATTCGTGTTTTAAGTGATGCGCGTGCTTCGTAAACGCGCGTGAGGGTGGTCCAAACAGGCCAAACGATTTCGAAATGGCCTGAAATCAGACGACAAATATGGGTGAGTGATTTATGAAGTGGTCGAGTAGACGGAACGTCAATCGGACGTGCCGTGGGCCCGCGGTGACCGACAACGCAGTTCTGGTGTCATAAACGGCCAAAACGGGCGTCCAACGGTCAAATTCATAGCGAACGACCTCATATTGATCTAAAACCACCGTGAAACATTCTAATTATTATTCGTGACGTGTACGCGCAGACGGCACGTCAATCGGACGTGCGGTTTGCGCGGTACAACTCAATATTCGTGTTTTAAGTGATGCGCGCGCTTCGTAAACGCCCGTGAGGGGGGTCCAAATGGGCCGAACGAAGTCGGAATGGCCTGAAATCAGACGACAAATATGGGACAGTGATTTCTGAAGTGTTCGAGCAGACGGAACGTCAATCGGACGTGTCGTGTGCCCGCGGTGACCGACAACGCAGTTCTGGTGTCATAAACGGCCAAAACAGGCGTCCAACGGTCAAATTCATAGCGAACGACCTCATATTGAGCTGAAACCACCGTGAAACATTCTAAATATTATTCGTGACGTGTACGCGCAGACGGCACGTCAATCGGACGTGCGGTTTGTGCGGTACGACTCAATATTCGTGTTTTAAGTGATGCGCGCGCTTCGTAAACGCGCGTGAGGGTGGTCCAAACGGGCCGAACGATTTCGGAATGGCCTGAAATCAGACGACAAATACGGGTGAGTGGTTTATGAAGTGGTCGAGTAGACATCACGTCAATCGGACGTGCCGTGTGCCCGCGGTGACCGACAACGCAGTTTTGGTGTCATAAACGGCCAAAACGGGCGTCAAACGGTCAAATTCATAGCAGACGACCTCATATTGACCTGAAACCACCGTGCAACATTCTAATTATTATTCGTGACGTGTACGCGCAGACGGAACGTCAATCAGATGTGCGGTTTGCGCGGTACGACTCAATATTCGTGTTTTAAGTGATGCGCGCGCTTCGTAAACGCGCGTGAGGGGGGTCCAAACGGGCCGAACGAAGTCGGAATGGCCTGAAATCAGAAGAAAAATACGGGAGAGTGATTTATGAAGTGGTCGAGCAGACGGCACGTCAATCAGACGTGCCGTGTGCCCGCGGTGACCGACAACGCAGTTCTGGTGTCATAAACGGCCAAAACGGGCGTCCAATGGTCAAATTCATAGCGGACGACCTCAGATTGAGCTGAAACTACCGTGCAACATTCTAATTATTATTCGTGACGTGTAAGAGTAGACGGCACGTCAATCGGACGTGCGGTTTCGCGGTACGGCTCAATATTCGTATTTTAAGTGATGCGCGCGCTTCGTAAACACGCGTGAGGGGGGTCCAAATGGGCCAAACGAAGTCGGAATGGCCTGAAATCAGACGACAAATATGGGTGAGTGATTTCTAAAGTGGTCGAGTAGACGGCATGTCAATTGGACGTGCCATGTGCCCGCGGTGACCGACAACGCAGTTCTGGTGTCATAAACGGCCAAAACGGGCGTCAAATGGTCAAATTCATAGCGGACGACCTTGAATTGAGATGAAACCACCATGAAACATTCTCATTATTATTCGTGACGTGTACGCGTAGACGGCACGTCAATCGGACGTGCGGTTTGCGCGGTACGACTCAATATTCGTGTTTTAAGTGATGCGCGCGCTTCGTAAACGCGCGTGAGGGTGGTCCAAACGGGCCGAACGATTTCGGAATGGCCTGAAATCAGACGAAAAATACGGGTGAGTGATTTATGAAGTGGTCGAGCAGACTACACGTCAATCGGACGTGCCGTGTGCCCGCGGTGACCGACAACACAGTTCTGGTGTCATAAACGGCCAAAACGGGCATCCAACACATTTCGAATGCGTTTGGTCAGTTTTTCGTATTTCACTTTTTGTTTTCACTTAAAATCTTATGGAAATTCATATAGAATATTTTTATATCATATTTAGTGTGGATTAGATTTTAGTTGATCGTGCTATGAAACATTTCAGAGCTAATGAAATTAAGGAAGGTGGAGGGGCTGTCCGGGGGGCTGTCCGGGGGGGCTGTCCGGTGGGTGTCCGGGGGGCTGTCCGGGGACCAAGGAGGAGGGTGGGGGGGCTGTGCGGGGTCTGTCCGGGGGGTGTTTGGGGGTTGTTCAGGGGGTTGTCCGGGGTTGTTCCGAGGGCTGTCCGGGGGTTGTTCAGGGGTTGTTCAGGGGTTGTTCAGGGGGTTGTCTGGGGTTGTTCAGGGGGCTCTCCGGGGGGTGTTTGGGGGGTTGTCTGGGGTCCAAGGGGGATGGTGGGGGGGGGGGGGGGTTGTCCGAGGGGCTGTCCGGGGGGCTATCCGGGGTCCAGGGTGGAGGGTTGGGGGCTGTACGGGGGGCTGTCCAGGGGGCTGTCCGGGGGGGCTGTCCGGTGGGTGTCCGGGGACCAAGGAGAAGGGTGGGGGGGCTGTGCGGGGTCTGTCCGAGGGGTGTTTGGGGGTTCTTCAGGGGGTTGTCTGGGGTTGTTCAGGGGGCTGTCCGGGGATTGTTCAGGGGGTTGTTCAGGGGTTGTTCAGGGGTTGTTCAGGGGTTGTTCAGGGGGTTATCTGGGGTTGTTCAGGGGGCTGTCCGGGGGGTGTTTGGGGGGTTGTCCGGGGTCCAAGGTGGAGGGTGGGGGGGTTGTCCGAGGGGCTGTCCGGGGGGCTATCCGGGGTCCAGGGTGGAGGGCTGGGGGCTGTACTTGGGGCTGTCCGTGGGGCTGTCCGGGGGGTGTTTGGGGGGTGTTCGGGGTCCAAGGGGGAGGGGGGGTTGTCCAGGGTCCAAGAATGAGGGGGGTTGTCCAGGGAGTTCACAAACACACAACCACTAAAAGACAACAACATCCATAAAAACAGACAATATATAAAAATAACTCAACTCCAATACTATATTACGAGTCTAGATAAAACCAACAACTAGAATAGATTAAACATCAAATCTCAGTAATATAAGTCAAAAATGTAACGAATCAATATGTCCCACATCAGCATCACCATCACCCTCATCATCATCATCATCACCCTCGTCATCATCCTCCTCATCATCCTCACCCTCCATAGCGCCTTCCTCCTCGCCTTCGCCCTCCTCCTCGCCCTCCTCATCTCCCTCCTCTTCCGCATCAGACTCCTCGCCATCATCATCTTCAAGCTGGACATCGGCCTGACCACCACTGGAACTGCCACCTGGTGCACCATATATAGAATGTATCGACGACATGTATTCATCAATCGCTGGGCTGGCCTCTGCTGGAAGTGTTGGACGTAGAACTTCAATAAATTTCATAAATGCACTGTTTGCCCTAGCAGACTGTTCTTCCGTCTCTGTGGCCCTTTTCTCATCTTGTTCTGCCTGTTCCCTAACTTGCTACAGCTCGGTGGCACTACAACTCGTACCTGAGGCAGGCCAATACCTCGTCGGGGCTATCCTAGGTCGGCAGCGTACTCTTCCAGAATGATCCTCTCCCAACACCTGATGTAAGTGATCAGATGGCCCAAAATTGTCTGCTTCTTGAGCATAGAGGGCCTCTAAATCATCCTGTTACAAATATAAATATATTATTAAGTTACGAAATATATATTAAAATATAAAATCAACAGATTAAAACTTACAATCTGCTGCTGAGTCGCTTCGTTGACATCACTTCCATCCTTTTTTCGTCTACTCGAGCAAAATAGTTTTGCTCGAGGCACACGTCCTTCAATATTTTGTACTTGCCTCTACAATGACATTGAAAAAAAAAGTTATATAAAAACTTTAGAAAATGATTAAATAATTGAGGAAACAAAAGAAAATGTATGTCGTAAAGAAAACTTATAAACAATTGTCATACCTGCTGCCTCTCATGATTCGGCATCGTCGTGCGTCCTAGTGTATGGAGGTATTTTTTTGCATCAATGTTTTTTTTTATTTTTTCCAGATGATTCCTAAATAAAATTCGATAATGCAAAGGATAATATTAATGAAAAACTTGAAAGTTATTATTTAAATACCTCAAATGTAATTCATACCTTAAACTGGGTACTCGTCCAATGAGTAATCATCTGAAGATACTGCTCTCACTACTGGAAAGATGATCTTTCCCAACACTTCTATACCAACGGTTTGTAAAAACCGTTGGTATAGCTACCCTTTCCCAACGGTTCACCAAAACCGTTGGGAAAGGGTCCTCTTTCCCAACGGTTCACCAAAACTATTGGGAAAGGGTCCTCTTTCCCTCCCCTTTCCCAACGGTTCACCAAAACTGTTGGGAAAGGGTCCTCTTTCCCTCCCCTTTCCCAACGGTTCATCAAAACCATTGGGAAAGAGTCCTCTTTCCCAACGGTTCACCAAAACCGTTGGGAAAGGGTCCTCTTTATCTCCCCTTTCCCAACGGTTCATCAAAACCGTTGGGAAAGAGTCCTCTTTCCCAACGGTTCACCAAAACCATTGGGAAAGAGAGGGGATAATTTCAACCTTCGGCCAACAAAAGTTCAACCCACCCAAACCTTTCCCAACGGTTTTCCAAACCGTTGGGATAGATTCTTTAATTTTTTTCCAGGCCTTCTAACCAAGAACATTATATAAATAAAAATTTTAAATAATTATGATAATACATATATATATTTATGAAATTATGTTTACAAAGTGATGTTAGGTTAGTGGTTAAGTCGTTCGATTATAAACGAGGGGTCCTGGGATCAAATCCCAGCGGATGTTTTATTTTTTGGAATTTATATACCAACGGTTCCATTACCGTTGGTATAGATTTCATATTACCTATACCAACGGTTTCCAAAACCGTTGGTATAGGTCTATACCAACAGTTTTTTGAAAACCGTTGGTATAGACCTATCCCAACGGCTTACTTGGCTACGGTTCTCCAAACCGTTGGTATAGGCTATACCAACGGTTTGGAGGCCTATACCAACGGTTCCAAACCGTTGGTAAAGGTTAGTTTTCCAGTAGTGTCTATAGGACAATCATCCACGACTGGTACCGCCTCTAACTCAGTGCCAACTCTAGCACGCCAGCCAATATACAGCTCATGCTTGTAGGCTCTCCAAAGCTCGCCTAAATCCTTTAGACGTTCCAGTCGTGCACCCTCACCATCCGGAAAATTAAATCGAAGCTGAAATCAAAATATTAATTCATATAAATACAAAAATAATTCATGGAATTAAATACAACAGATTTTTTTACCCATATCTCTGCCCAAGCTCTATCTTTGACCTCATGTGGAAAATGTCTCCACGACAGTGGGCTGATGGGAATGATGTCGGAGTATTTGGCAAGCGTCGCCAGAAAACTCCGACATTGCTGCCCTGTTTGCTCAACCATCTGATTTTCTTCATTATATTCCACCATAACCTGTGTGCGACGGTTCCACACCGAATGCATGCGTGTACGGCCCTACCCCCGCCTCCTGTCAGTAGATGTATCTGTCATGAAAGAAAAACAAATATTTTATCAAAACATGTTATAATGAAAATAAATATTGCTATAAAAATTTGTTAGGGTCTTATAAATATACCTGCGCTAGTCTGATCAATGAGTGGCGCCGGATCCACAGAACCTGATGGAGCACCCTCTGGTGGAACAGGAGTCGAAGACGATGGAATATAAAAGCTCGGAGAGACAGAAGTAGAAGGAAAAGAAGATGGAACAGCTGTATGACCTGATGCTGAATGGGGAGTGGGAATCATCATGGGATGTGAAAATGATGGGGCAGAAGATGCAGAAGGTAGTGAAAACATGGGAGGCCTAAATACCCTGTGTGTCCCTAACGACACACCGGGATCAGAATGTGGGAAGGCTGAAATTTCAGTGGGAGGGGTAGGGTCTAGTCGGGCACGCGCAGCTCTACGTCCACCTCTGGTACGAACCCTCCTCGTACCACCAGCCTGAGTACTAGGACCAGTACTAGGCTCCTCGTCGAATAACTATCGACGTAATGGTGGATCCTACAAAAAAGTTTACAAAAAAAATTAATCACATGACATTATATATTCTGTAAATATATATATATATATATATATATATATATTTGAAATAAATTACTCACTGTAGGCACTAATGGTGGAATGCCCATCTCCTCCATCCGACGATTGTTCTCCGCCATTTTTTTTCTCCGTATCTCTTCAATTGGCTGCATTTCCTGCATTTGAAAACAAATATGTAAATAATTAGAAAAAGAAAATTAATGTGTAAACCAAAAAACTAAATATATGAGGGAATGAGGGGATTTATTGGTAATTTAGATATCAATTGTTTTAGAAGAGTTTGAATGAATTTAATAAAACATAAAAGTTGTAATGTTCATCAAGTTAGAAATATTGTTTGATTTAGTTTGAAAACAGTTCAATTCCAAATTAGAAAATGAAATTCAAATGAAACAGCAACCAATAAACATTGAAAATTCACATAACAGTCAAGTCAGCTAAAACATATTTGTGATCAATACTAAATAAATATGAATATTACCAACCTTAACAACCCAACTCGAGGTAAACCAAAAGAATTGAGAACATGGATGAATGATTCTATATATTTCCAACCACAACTTCAGGTTCACAATCAACTCTGATAATTGAGCTATTGGAGTCATCAAAAGAAATAAATGGATTGGTTCCAATGGCAATAGGGACAGTGTCAATTCCATCATCAGCATCATCAAAAATATGTCTTGGAATTACTTCAACTATGACACCAAATTCAGGTTGAAGTTGATCTTTGACATAAAAAACTTGTTTATCCATTGATGCCAACACATATGGTTATTCGGTTGCAAGAGTGCGGGTCATATTAATTACTCGAAATCCACAATCATAAATAAATGTGCCATGTCTCGTCATCGAATCAAACCAATGGCATTTCATCATTGTGACTCGTCCATGAGAGTAATAATCCAATATTACTATTTTCTCAACGACTCCATAATAACCCACATTTTCAAGTCGCGGTCTACTATCTGATGCACTGGCATAACAATCTGTTGTGGCAGTAACCATAATACCATCATGTTGTGTTCTCATGTTTTTGGATCGTTCAGTGACAATAAATTTGTACCCATTGATAACAATTGATTTACAGTCACGAACCACGATATTAGGACCAAAAGCCAAAGCTCTTATTTCCTCAGAGACAGAGTCAGCAGACAAAATCAATACCTACAATATAAATGATAGTTAAACTTAAGTAAATATTGAAATAATTAATTTAAAGAGTAATATTTTTACCTTCAATTTTAACCAAGTAGAAAACTATTTTCTATGAAAAGTCTCTCTCCTTCTCAAAGATAAAGAATGATGCTTCCTATTTATCATTGTTTTATGTTACCTGTAGATAAAAAAATATGAATAGTTTAACAGATATATATGTAAGATATACAAATTCAATTTTGTTACCTGATATAGTCATCGAACAAATCACAGTTGAACAAAACTGTGCGATGTTCCATCTCCCGCTCTTCAAGGCTTAATGTCTTCAATGTATATGATCCAGGAATTCCTCCTGTTTGAGGAAGTGATGGAAAAATGGGTTCAATTTTCTCATATTGTTCTTCTTCATTTCTCATTGGTCTGTTCATTCTTGTAGTAAGATCAGAAAAATACATTGAACAGAAATCCATACATTCTTGAGCTAAGTAACCGTTAACGATAGAACCTTCAGGATGATTCTTGTTTCGAACATAAGACTTTAATGTGAACATATTTCTTTCAGTTGGATACATCCAACGAAAAGAAAAAGGTCCTCCGAGAAGTATTTTAGTTAGAATATGGACAGTCAGATGCAGCATGCATGTGAAAAATGATGGGGGAAATATTTTCTCCAACTCACACAAAATTAATGGGGCATCTGTCAAAATTTTTTGCAAGAAAGACTTGGACAACTTCTTAGCACAAATATCTCTAAAAAAATGGCACAACCGAATAACACCCACCCTTACATTATTGGACAAAAGATTACGGATTGCTATTGGAAGCAACTCATGCAGTAGAACATGATAATCATGAGTCTTCAAAGATTTTAGCTTCAACTCTCTTCTGTTGACCCGTTTAGATATGTTGCTTGAATAGCCATCAGGAACTCTAATAGTCTCTAATACTTCCAAAAATTGTTTTTTTTCAGTAGGTGTCATCACATAAGAAGCACATGGAAGTTGCCATTTATTTTCACTGATACGCACAGGATGCAATTCTGGTCTGATTCCACAATCCACCAAGTCACGTCGAGATCGTAAATCATCTTTTGTCTTCCCCTTGACATTTAGAAGAACTGAAAGCAACATTTCACAAATATTCTTTTCAATATGCATTACGTCTAAGCAATGACATAACAAATTGGTTGACCAATAATGAAAATCAAAAATCATACTCCTCTTCCTCCAATTGTAACATGTTTCTGTGGAAACATTCTTTCTCTTTCCAGATTTCATTTGACCCTTCCCGAACGAAAAACTGAAATCTTTCAATTCATTAAGCACTTCAGTTCCAGACATACGCTGAGGTGTATCATCGGTCTCTATAGTATTATCAAATCTTCGACGATTCATTCTATATGGATGATCCTTTGGCAAAAATCGTCGATGTCCCATAAAACTGAAACTACAACAATGTTTCAGTCTTCTGGATCGTGTATTCTTCATACAAACTGGACATGAAAGTTTTCCCTTCGTGCTCCATCCAGACATCATTGCATAAGCTGGAAAATCATTGATCGTCCACATAAGCGCATCACGCATCTGAAATATGTCTTTCAAACATGCATCGTATGTGCGCACACCCACATCCCAAAGAAGTTTCAACTCTTTTATTAAAGGTTGCGTGTATACATCAATATCAATGCCGGGATCAGAAGGACCAAATATGAGTATACTCATGAAAGTGAAAGATTTTTTCATACACAACCATGGGGGAAGATTATAAATGTGTATAAAAATTGGCCATGTGCTGTGCGAAGTAAGCATCTGCCCAAACGGATTAAAACCGTCGCATGAAAGACCCAGCCTCACATTACGCACGTCAGCTGCAAAATCAGGATGTCGAGCATCAAATCTCTACCATGAAAATCCATCTGCAGGATGAACCAACTCATCATTAGTCTTCTTTCTCTCGGTATCATGCCATCTCATTTTTATTGATATGTCATCAGACATAAAAAGATTCTGGAGTCTGGGGATCAATGGAAAGTGACACATTACTTTATGGGGAATGCGGGATGGTGTTCCATCAGATTTTGACTTCCAGCGGGATGTGCCACATTTTATATATTCATTTCGTTCAGCGGTTTCTTCCCAGAATAAACTGCAATCTTTCGGGCAAGCATGAATTTTGTTTCTGGAAAATCCAAGTTCTTCAACTAACTTCCATGCCATATAGTGGTTTGAGGGAATATCTACATCATATGGAAGTAAATCCTTCAAGAGGGTAAGAATGTAATCGATTGCTGTATTAGAAATCCCATACATAGTTTTTCCATGAAACAATCGGATTAAAAATTCCATCTTTTTCATTTTATCGCATTGTCGATATACTGGAGTCGTGGCAGCATCATTCAATTTTTTCACCCTATCAATATCATCATTTTCACTAGATGCATCAGTTGTCCTCATATCGACGTCTTCTTGAGTCGAAATCCTTTCTTTTTCATGATGACGAATAAACGGAAACCGATCATCTAACAAATTCTCCATTCCAGTCCTTTCATTTCGATCATCACCAATTTGAGATTTCGTTTTCTCCCCATTGTGATACCACACAAAGTAGTTTGCTTGAAAACCATTTTTGGTTATGTGGTAGTTGACTTCTTCATGACTCAACCAAGGTATACCAACACAATTGGTACATGGGCAGTGTATGCGACCACTATCTGAAGCATTGTGAAATGAAAAATCTATAAAGCTCTCCAAATTTTTTTGAAAATCTCTTGAGATACGATCGGTTTCATACGTCCAACATCTGTCCATTCTGTAAAAAAATTCATATAAGTCATTTTGTCATAAACAATTCAATAGGATTGAACTTTAATAGAAAATACATTTAAGTAAATGATAAAGGAAGAAAATAATCATGGTATCAACTACACATGTGAAAAAAACATACTAATGTGTTATTGAAAAAATGTAAAACCAACAAGAACTTAATGTGTTATCACATCAGAGCATGCCTCATACCATAACCATATTAGTAGGGTACCCTTGTGGACAGCCCCGCCCACCCCAGTGGACAACCCACCCACCCCCGTGGACACCCCCTACCCCCTAGACAGCCCAACCACCCCCGTGGACAGCCCACCCACCCCCCTCGACACCCCTTCTCCCTATGGACAGCCCCCACCCCCTTGGATAGCCTACCCACCCCCTGGACACCCCTACCCCCTGTGGCCAGCCCACCCCCCCTGGACAGCCCGCCCACCCCTCCTTGACAGCCCGACCACCCCCGTGGACAGCCCGTCCACCCTTGTGGACAGCCCGCCCACCCCCGTACCCCCCTGGACACCCCGTACCCCCCCAGGATAGCCCCGCCCACCCTCCCAAACAGCCCACACCCCCTCCCCTGCAACCCCACCACCACCACCTAGACATACCAACCCCCTGGACACCCCACACACCCCTCCCCAACCAGGACACCCCACCCAGACCCCCAGGACAGCCCACACCCCCTAGACAGCCCCTCCCACCCCCCGTGGACAGCCTTTCCCACCCCCGTGGACAGCCCCGCCCACCCCCGTGGACAACCCACCCACCCCCGTGGACGCCCCCTACCCCCTAGACAGCCCAACCACCCCCTAGACAGCCCACCCACCCCCCTCGACACCCCTTCTCTCTATGGACAGCCCCCACCCCCTTAGATAGCCCGCCCACCCCGCTGGACACCCCTACCCCCTGTGGCCAGCCCACCCACCCCCCCTGGACAGCCCGCCCACCCCTCCTTGACAGCCCGACCACCCCCGTGGACAGCCCATCCACCCTTGTGGATAGCCCGCCCACCCCCGTACCCCCCTGGACACCCCGTACCCCCCTGGATAGCCCCGCCCACGCTCCCAAATAGCCCACACCCCCCTTCCCTGCAACCCCACCACCACCACCTAGACATACCACCCCACCTGGACACCCCACACACCCCTCCCCCACCAGGACACCCCACCCAGACCCCCAGGACAGCCCACACCCCCTGGACAGCCCCGCCCACCCCCGTGGACACCCCTACCCCCTAGACAGCCCAACCACCCCTGTGGACAGCCCACCCACCCCCCTCGACACCCCTTCTCCCTATGGACAGCCCCCCACCCCCTTGGATAGCCCGCCCACCCCCTGGACACCCCTACCCCCCGTGGCCAGCCCACCCACCCCCCCTGGACAGCCCGCCCGCCCCTCCTTGACAGCCCGACCACCCCCGTGGACAGCCCGTCCACCCTTGTGGACAGCCCGCCCACCCCCGTACCCCCCTAGACACCCCGTACCCCCCTGGATAGCCCCACCCACCCTCCCAAACATCCCACACCCCCCTCCCCTGCAACCCCCACCACCACCACCTAGACATACCACCCCCCTGGAATGTGTAGAAATAACATAAAAATACATGATATATAGATAGCACAAAATACTCAACCTATGGGTTCACATTAACTACATAATCACACACTTCACTACTACCATAAAACACATAAACCACACCAACACCACACAAGACGCATAGCATTTCTCACATTCATTTATAATCCACTTCATTCACACTTACATTGTCCATTCATTTAATGTTAAATTAATTAAATCCATTTACCACACATCCATTTCTATTCCATCTCATTTATTTAATATCTTGTTTTTTTTGTTTTAACAACATAATTAATTCCATAGATAACCAGGAAACTAATAAAACCACCACACAACAACTCACCATCTCACAATAACCATCGACACCATGTTACATCAACCAACCATCTCACCAAAACAACCACATATCACAATAAAAATATTGCACATCACAAACCACCGCACAACCAAAACCACCTCACCACATTATACACCACAACTTCATAACACAACACCTCCACATGACACAACACCACTACACATCATCACTATCATACAACTTCACATGACACATCCATGCCCACTAACCATCACATTACAACCCCACATATCACAAAGCCCAACTGGTCACCTCAATCCCCATAAAACAGCCTACAACATACAATGAAACACAACAAAAAACCTCTCATAGAGGCAACATACCCCAACTTCCACAATTTATTTATTCAAGGTCTTTTATTACATTACCCCTTTATTTAGCATGGACATTATAACACAACTGATATTCCAGGGGAAACTAATTAATTAACAAATTTTTTTTTCATTTCCCTATTTTACACGGTGAAATCAAATCAAAATCCAAACTTAAAACTAAAATATTAGATCAATAACAATAAAAACAAGGTACCATATGTGTATAAAGAAAAAATTACTTGATTTGAGATGATTCAAATGGGTTTTCACCTATTCGAATGGGGGATTTGGAGAGAAGCAGAGAGCTGGAGGTGGATTGATAACTTAAAACTAAAATACTAAAGCAATAACAATAAAAATAAGGAAGTATATGTGTATAAATGAAAAGATACCTGATTTCAGATGGTTTTCACCTCTTCAGATAGGGGATTTAGCGAGAGGAGAGTGGTGGAGCGGATGAAATTAGGTTCTGTGCGAATGGGGGAGAGCAGCCTCGCGGCTGGATTTGGGGGAAATAATTCCCAACGGTTTTAAAGAACCATTGGGAAAGAGATGCTAAGGACCCCTTTGCCAACGGTTTGAGGAAACCGTTGGCAAAGGGGTGACCCTTTCCCAACGGTTCTTTGAACCGTTGGAAAAAGGTGATTAACACACCCCTTTACCAACGATTTCTTCAAACTGTTGGCAAAGGGGAGGCTTTTCCCAACGGTTTCAATGAACCGTTGGGAAAGGATTTATTAATCCTTCAAGCCCAACGGTTTTAGCAAACCGTTGGTAAACACCCGTTGGAAAAAACAGCATATCCAGTAGTGTGATGATAAAAAACATTGGAACTAAAGTGAAAGATCATCACATATTATTTAGAATTAATTTAAGAAATTAAATAATTTCCTTGTGAGGAATTATTTATTTGTTGTTGGGTATGACAATGTTGCTATGTTATACTATCATTGTGCTGTAGGAATAAAGAATAGATTCCCTCCATTGGAAATCCACATGTGTTCTATGAACCTCCATACATTGTCATAGGAATATCTGGATGAGAGCATGATAGATCCTAACACTTTCTTTATTCACCTTTGATCCCCTAAGAATCTCTTCAAGGAAGGTTCCTCTTCGATCTCTCTAGACTTAAGAGTGGTGGTGGAGGAGGATGAATCTTCATTATTGAGAGTATTTTGGTAGAGATTTATCTCTAGGGTTTTGAGAGGATTCTCTTAGGATCTTATTGTGCACAACCAAATGAATTTGATTTTATGGATAAATAATAAAATTAAGTTTATATATCTCCAGGGTTAGAAAATAATAATTACATATGCACCCTTATTAATTTTATTAATCCCTATTAAACCACATGTTTATAATAATAATAATCATATTATTATTTATTGACATGTGTTAGACTCCTGAATTAAATTAAATATTTTTTTTCAAATAACATTCAATATATATTATTTATCACCAAAACTTTAAACTCAGTTCACCATTCCTCCATAGTATTTATCATACCTTGAATAATGAATATTTATTTAATAAATAAATGTCACTACATTATTCACCAATAAATATATAAATATTATATTCACTAAATATCAAAAAAATATTTATTAAATATTCTTCTCTCAAAATATTCTCTAGAATAACTGGTGACAGAATATACACGATAAAGTAAACATGAATAATTATTAAACCACGTGTGGGAATTAAATTTATTCATCTTATTAAATAATAAATAATAATATTATTTAAATGACACTTAGTGTGTGACCATCTAGGCTTCTTTCTTAGTGGCATTAGGCAAAGCATCCCAATTTCCAAGATTAGTGTTTGGCAACATGCCAAGGAAACCATAGAGAAAAAATTTAATGTCGTAATGAAATATAACCAAATATCAATGCTAACTATTTAATATAGTCACTTTATCAAAATATCTTTAATTAAGATAGTTGCATGTTGGTTCCATCAACCTAAGTGCTTGATGTCTCTTTCTTTGACTTTACATAAATCAAACTTTCCTATAGAACACCATGGACATGGATTTGTTTAGGCTATAACATTTCTATAAAATGGCATGAGATATAAACTTACATTAAATAATAGATGGTATAAATAGTTTCTCTCATTATTTATTAATGAAATATTACTTGTGACACACCCAACGCATCCTACCTCACCACGAACATATGTCATCATGGTTTTTGTCAATACAACAAAGTAAATGAATTATAATAATTATTAATAATAATATTAAAGTCTAAGGATAAATACACACATATACATATTAGAAAATCAATTCCACTTATAAATGTGGATTTCCTACTGGCGGGTCTCATTCTTATAATATCTTACATTGTATATTACCAAGGGTATACACTAAGATAAGGCATCTCAAAGTCCAATGAGTCTCCACCCATGATAGCCTGTACCAGTTGTGTCCCTAAAATTATTGCATATGGATATAGAACATATATTTAAGTATATATTTTTTTGGAACTTGTGGGTTATCATCACAACAGGGAACTTCTATGACCTTTCAGTGTGATATCTATTCTTAGAATATTATCACAAGCTATATCACATAGAAAAACAATCATGATGTGATAAAAATTTTATTAATATTCAAAGCAATGAATACAAATTATCATAAGGTACACATTATTTGGTTTAGGGAACCAACTCAAACATATAAATATTAGATTATAGGGTGTAACACAAGAAACACTCATACTCATGATCAAACAATCAACAACTCTTCATCAAAGTCTCTATTGGATTTGGTTTTATGTGACCAACTGTTTGTAATTTGATTATATATTTTTAAAATTTTTTCTTGAAACCTCTTTTAATTATAAAATAAATGGTATCTTTTTATTTGGTTAGAGGGAGACCTATGACATATCCCATAGGCCCAAGAAAAAGTTTCTGTGAGAAGACCAGTTTGGGATATATCTAACCCTGAGGGGGGGGGGTGAATCAGTTATGGGGAATTTTTAGACAAATTACAAATTTCTATCCCAATACCTCTTAACTTGTTATGATCTTGATTATATTATTCTCTTTTCCCTATTGCATGCAATAATAGAAATCAGTAAAAATATGAACACAATATTTTTACAAGGTTCACCACTCAATAAGAGAAGCTACGTCCTTTCCATGCATGGGAATGACCAGTTCATGGATTATCCACTATAATGTGATATGATGTTATAGTGGAGTGACTAGGAAAATAATCCTCCAGTTGGTGTGAGTCCCTACACTTTGGTGGGGGGGGGGTGGGAAACAATCCTCTTCTCTCGAATGGTGGTAGCCTAGTCTAACTTGCAGCCTCTAGCTGGTTCTTTATACTGCCTATGGAGACAGTATTCTACCTGTTGAATAGGGTTTGAAACACTAATAGAGTCTTCCACCAGTTGAGACCTATTGGATGTAACACTGTTTCTTGATCTTATACTCTTCACATGTGACTTGCTTAACATCATGCAAGTAACCCTGTTCTTCTTTCCCAGCCGCAAACCTGAAAGCTGCACAATCTTCTTCTCTTACTTATTCAGTGAAAAACCAACCACACTGAAGCTTATTTTTCTTCTTACTAGAATCATAAACCTCCTTTTGTGATTATTAAAATAATAAAGACCAACTCAACTTTCATCACATTTATTCTTCCTTGAGTAATAATCAGTCTCCATATGGGCACACTTGATTCTTCTTGGACACACAGTGATATGGAATAGTGTAGTGGTGTCTTTTGAAGAACTGGTTCTCCTAAACCAGATATTCAAAAATTCAATTTTAAAATATCCTTTGCAAAGCTCCTTCGTAAAGCTCCTTCGCAAAGCTCCTTTGAAAATATCCATCATAGAGCTCATTCATAGAGTACACTATTTATCATATCTCACTGCTTCACAGATATCACTACTTTGCAGATCTATGGCCTTCATAGAGAACACACCTTCATGGAGCTCTCTGCCTTCCCAGAGCTCAGAGATTTCGCAAAGTGAATTTCCTTTGCGAAACCCATAGCTTCCACAAAGCAAACTACTTTCACAAATCTCAAAACTTCAAAAATCTCATTAAGCCATTTCAAAACTACCTATCGTCACGAAGCACATTGCCTTTGTGGAATAAATTTCTTCGCGAATCTTCTTTGTGATTTGAGAGCTCTAAAATTCTCTTGAAGTCTCTCGACTTCTCTCGAGGGGGTAGGGACTTATTTATAGTCTCTCCCACTAACTCTAGAACCTTCCAACCACCTCAGCACCACATCATCATCAAATTGCAGAGCTCTATAATTTCCATTGAAATTCACTCTATTTCATGAAGCACCATGAATATTTTCTAGATCCATTAAGCTCATCATAATAGAGAAGCATTACATAAAATCATTTGTAATGCCACAATGCTCTTCCTTCCTTTGTTCCACCACGATGCTCTTTCTTTCTTCGCACCACCACGATGCTCCTTCTTCCTTTACACTGCAAATATTTCTTACGAAGCTCTTCACATCTGCCATTCACAAACCTCGTCTTAATCGCGAAGAACACCGTTAAATTTCTTAATGTCTTAGATAAATACTCTTCATGAATCCTATATTCATAAAATTCATGCCTTTTCCATATTTTGATATACTCTTCATGAAAATCCACTTTTCATGACGCTAGCCCAACGCCAAATTTTGGACCCAAAAATTTGGAAAATACTGGGAAACAACACCTACTTAGACACCTTCTTCTGTAAGACCAACCATGCTGATTGGATACATCATTTATCCCCCTTTCCTTCATAATTATTGCATCATAATTTCTCTAACCAACTTATGATCTTTGTGAAATACAGACCAGCAAAACATCATTATATTTACTGAGGAAAGTATTTTAACTTCCCTATGTTCCAGCATCACATTTCTTTCAAATATAAATTGATTGTGATTGGGAATTACCATCACTCCAATATCATGCATGTACACTTAGAATGTCATGTCCATGCATGCCCACTTTTCTTAGCTTCTTAAACAAATATTTCCTACTTTATGAAAATCATGTTATTCTTTTCTTCAAGTTTGCTCTTGCATGGTTCTCATGCAATCGTGAAGCATTGCATGAACTTCTTCAAATTATCATCAACCATTTACTTTTGGAACTTAAATTCCAATCATCCTCGAATGGATGGTACTTCACCATTCATCTCCAATAATCATCATATGGATCATACTTCTCAATTATTCATTTCTGTAAAAAATGTGTCACCGTTGACACAAGTTCTATGAACTTTAAGATCAGTGCATCAATCTTATAATATGAATTTATGGAGAATTTCCCAAGTATGAAATCTAATTCTATGATTTCATAAAAATTCTCTAGGCATCCTCATTTCAGCCAATCTCTATTAACATTGGAGTCATTCTTCATCTCCTTCTTCATTTTGACCAGCATTGACAACTATTGAAAAAAATACAATCTTCATACACAAAGTGGTCCCAACAATATCCCCCTATGTATTTTGTTGTCAATACCTTAAAGATATCCTCAAATGAATGTGGCAATGTCAAAATGAGAATATTCTCTCCCCCCTTACTTATTTCTTTCCCCTATATTTTCATTTCACTTCTCACCCCCTTATTGACAAGAAATAAAAAGTTCATAGTAGAGAGGGTATCATATCATACTTAAGTAATGTTTAATCAATCATTTCAATCTAAGTCTACTTGAGAAATTCTCAGTGTATAAAATAAGAGGATTTGATTTAGAAAAAAAAGCTGTTCATTACTCACTGAATGACACCTCATGAGATGAGAACTCATATACATGTCTTCAAGGGATTTTCACTTTCATTCCAGGCTTAAGATAATAAGTGTGATATGAAATAATCAACCTAAGAATCTTGAACTCTCTCCAATAAAAGGATCAAAAACATCCAAGTGCAATTGACAGGATAAGTGGCCTTGGGGAACTTTCAATCTTCTTATGTCACTAATTATCTTTGTTACTCCCCCTTTGTAGAATGATATTTATTTTGAGTAACCAAGGTTGAGAGATTTAGAAATAACATACCTTTTCCAATGACATGATATTCGGTCAATCTTCAGAGTAATTGAGTTTTATACCAACTGATGTTGATACTGATTAAGATAATAACTATGGAAGCTTCTTCATGTGTATCCCTCTCAAGGGAACACTTCTAGTGACTGAATCCCAGGTTCTCCCCCTGAGATATTTCTTCACCTTAAATTCCTTGTATGATAATAAAAAATACAATACAAAAAGATTTAAGGGAATAAGGTGGATCCTCCTTGCTTCATCAATTTGAAAAAAGGTTGAGATGAATCTCTCAACCAATATTCTCCATTATTCACACTTTCACAATTAATCTTCAATACTGATTGTGATTGTGTGGACCTCACTATTTCTTCCATCTCTTTATGTGTGAGTCTTCTCTCTTGAAGGGATTTAAAAGCACTAGAATCTCCTGGTGCAACATTCATCTTTTTAAGAAATTCTTGTTAGGCTGGAGTAAATTCAAAGAATCATCTAACAATGTGACCAGCCTTGTTACAACTCATACACATAACTTTTTTTCCTTCATGTAGAATCTTTTTTTAGCACTAGCATTAGCCTGTGCAACCTCCATCTTTCTCATTATTTCCAAATATTTTTTCCAAACCACCAATATATCGTTAGGGGATAAGGCATCAAGATTGGATCTTCTACATGGAATCTTATGAGTTCCATCCTTCTTAGTAGTTCTTTTGGATGCACTAACCTTCAAATTATTGGATTTAAAATCCAAGGTCTTTTCAACTTTCCTCCTTAGAGTCTTCTTGGGAGTGTTGGATTTTCCAACATTCTTCTGACTACTTCCCAATGATTCTTTTTATTTCTTAGACAACTCTTCTGATATTATTTTATTATTAGATTTGGGTACCTCTTGAAATGAACATGTACCATTCATGTGACCACTCCTATTGCATACATCACAAATGTTATCTAACATTCCAAATCTGTTTGCTGTATACAAATGCTTCTGTATCTATGGATGTTTCTTATTCTTATCTAGATTTACCCCCCTTGAGATGGGATTTCTTTGTTCTTTTACATTTAAGGTATTTTACTAACAATCTAGTGCACATTTCCCAAATCTATTACAGCACCATCATTGACCAACAAACCTTGAATTCTTGCTATATTCTTAATAAGGTTGCTGAATTTTCTTCTTGGTATGTTTTGATTTCTATAGGGGGAAATCTTCTACACTCTTTCCACTATCGACCATAGCCATGGTGGTAGGTTTATTCTCATTCTTCTTCATCCATACTTGTTTAGAATTTTTCGTCCAACCTGCAATTTTTTTAAAAGAAATTTTAGTGACATTAGTACAAGTTGGTATGGATGGAACCTTTACTTTCTCACCTGCTTGTGATATATCAAAGAGTAAAGCCATGATCTTCTTGTCACATGTTGGAGGTATTTTTATAGTAGAATACTCTAGTAAGCATTTAGTACTAACATTAGCTATTTCCTTATTTTTTGGTGACTCAATATGTATCTTCTCAAGATTGGTCAAATCAGATTTAAATTCTAGAAATCTCATATTGAGGATGACTTTATGGTCTCCAATCATATTCATCTTTTCTTTACAAGCCTTCTTTAATCTTTCAACTTCATCTTTACTCATATTTAATTTGTTTTGTAATAAATAGTCATGTTCTTTGATCTTCTTGGAGTATTATTCTAAATATACCTCCATGACTTCATTGATCCTTTTCATCTCATCTTCAAGTGCATGGATATTCTCTTCTAGAGTCTTGTTGACTCCCTCTTTTTCTTAAATATCTTTGAGCCACTTTGAAGAGATTACTTTAAATGCCCTCTTTGTTGCTTCAAAGGCTCTAACCTGTCTGGAGATCTTTAAAAATTCAATGATTTTTGCATGTAATCCTTTCTCCAAAACATCAGTTTCTTCTTCCAGCTGAATTATATTTTCCTGCATACATTGAAATACTCCATAAACAAAGGATGCACTTTCTTCAAGAATACCATACAGAATAATTGTTAATCTATCAACTGATATTTCTTGAGATGTTGTAGATTGATCACCACCACTTCTGCTAGCATTTTCATCATGAGGATAATTTCCAAATGTACTAACACATACCTCTTGATCAGTTGAGGTAGGAAGGTTTTCCATCTTCTTGGTGGGGACTTGATCCACCTTCTCAATACTTTCCAAGTCTGGTGTGTCTTCAATGTCAGCCAGATATGGAGAACCAGATTTTTCCTCTTCTTTAGATAAGAGGTAATTCTTCTTCAACTTTCTCTTTTCCTTCTTTTTACTGTTCATCATGGTCTTGGTAGATATAGCCTTCTATTCAAAGATAACAAAATATTCACTAAAAATACACTTCATTGATAACTTATGAAAGAAAATCAGCTCTTCAAAAGAGAATAAATTCACTGTAGATAATCCAAGAGAGGTTAACCTCTCCCTCTGATACCAATTGAGAGGACTAGTTTGGGATATACCTAACACTGAGAGTGGGGGGGGGGGAATAAGTGTTGGGGGAATTTTTAGACCAATTAAAAATTTCTATCCTAATAGATCTTGACCTATTAGGATGTTGATTATATTATTCTATTTTACCTATCAAATTCAATAATAGAAAGTAGTAAAAATATGCACACGATATTTTTACAAGGTTCACCACTCAATAAGAGAAGCTACATCCTTTCCATTCATGGGAATGAATAGTGCATGAATTATCCACTATAATGTGATATGATATTACAATGGATTCACTAGTAAAACAATCCTCTAGTTAGTGTGAGTCCCTACATTTTGGAGGGGGGTGGGAAACAATCCTCTTCCCTGGACTAGTGGTAGCCTAGTCCAACTTTGAACCTTTAGCTGGCTCTTTATACTACCTATGGAGAAAGTCATCTCCCTGTTGAATAGGGTTTGCAACACCAATAGAGTCTTCCACCTGTTGGATGTCACACTGCTTCTTGATCTTCTACTCTGTACGTGTTACTTGCTTAGAATATTACAAGTAACCCTCTTCTTCTTTCCCAGTAGGAAACATGAAAGCTGCACAATCTTATTCTCTTACTTCTTCAGTGAAAAACCAACAACACTGAATCTTCTTATTATTCTTGATATAATCACAAACCTCATTTTGTTATTGTTAAAACAATAAGGACCAGATCAACTTAGAATCATCACAGTTATTCTGCCCTGAGTAATAATTGGTCTCTATATGGGAACACTTGATTCTTCTTGGAAACACAGTGATATGGAATAGTGTAGTGGTGTCTTATGAAGAACCGGTTCACCTAAACTAGATATTAAAAACTTCTATTTTCAAATATTATTCTCAAATATATTTTGCAAAGATCCTTCATAGAGCTCCTTCGTAGTGCACACTTCTTCTCTGATCTCACTGCTTCACAGAGCTCACTGCTTCTCAGAGCTCTAGCCTTCGTAGAGAACACACCTTTGGCGAGATCTCTACCTTCAAAGAGATCAGAGCTTTCGCAAAGAGAATTTCCTTTGTGAAACTCACATCTAACGAAACGAAAAATACCTTTATAGATCCCACAACTTCCCAAAGCTCACCGAGCCTTTGCGGAACAACCTATTGTCGCAAAGCACATTTCCTTCGCGGAACAACTTTCTTCATGAATATTCTTCGCGATTCGAGAGATCTAAAATTCTTGTGAAGTCTCTATACTTCTCTCAAGGGAGTAAGGGACTATTTATAGGCTTTTCCCACTGACTCTAGAACCTTCCATCCACCTCAACACCACATTATCATCAAATCGCAGAGTTTCATAATTTTCACCAAAATTCACTCTGTTTCACGAAGCACCATGGCTATTTTATGGATACACAAAGATCATCGTAATTGAAAATAATTCCATCAAATAATTTTTGACTCTATGATTCTCTTCCTTCCTTTCCACCACTGCGATGCTCTTTTTTCCTTCCTGTCATGTCGATGCTCCTTCTTCCTTTGCACTGCAAAGCTTTCTTGCGAAGCTCTTCACCTCTGCCATCTACGAAGCTCATCCTAATCCCAAATAACACCACCAAATTTCTTCATGTCTTCAATAGATACAATTCATGAAGCCCATATTTGTAAAATTCATTCCTTTTCCATATTTTGATATTCTCTTCAAGAAAATACACTTTTCGCGGTGCTAGCCCAACACTAAATTTTGGACCCCAAAAATTTGGATAACACTGGGAAACAACACCACCTTAGACACCTGCTTCTACAAGACCAACCATGTTGATTGAATGAATCATTTATCCCCCTTTACTTAATAATTCTTGCATCATAAGTTCTCTAAAAAACTTATGATCTTTGTGAAATACAGACCAGAAAATCATCACCATATTTACTGAGGAAAGTATTCTAACTTCCCTATCTTCCAGCATCATATTTCATTCCAATATCAACTGACTATGATTGGGAATCAAATTAACTCTAATATCATTCATGACAACTTAGAATGTCAATTACATGCATTCCCACTTCTCTAAGCTTCTTAAACCATCATTTCTTACTTCATGAAAATCATGTGATTCTTTTCTTCAAGTAAGCTCTTGCATGGTTCTCATGCAATCATGAAGCATTGCATGACCTTATTCAAATTCTCATTAAACATTTCCTTTTGTAAATTTAAATCAAATCATCCTAAAATCGATGGTACTTCACCATTCATCTCTAATCATCCTCACATGGATGATACTTCTCCATTATTCATTATTATAAACAATGTGTCACCATTAACACAAGTTCTATGATCTTTAAGATCAGTGAATTAATTGTCTGATATGAATTTATGAGGAATTTACCAAGTATGAAATCCAATGCTACGATTTCATAAAAATTATCTAGGAATATTTATTTAAACCAATCTCTATTAACATTGGAGTCATTCTTCATCTCCTTATACATTTTGACCAGCATTGACAACTATTGACAACAAATACAATCTTCATACACAAAGTGGTCCCAACAGCTTGCATCATGGATTCAAGTACCCATTAGTAGATGGGACTTCTTCTCATAAATTTCATACTTTATAATCTCCAATATGGGATATTATGAGAAAAAACCCACCAGTTGTAATTATTTATGTTTTGGCGTCATTGGATATTCCTATATATAAGTGTGTGTGATGATCCTTATACATTAAGATTATTATTAATGTATATTACAACTTACACACTTAGATGAATTTAGTAAACCATGATAATATAGTTCATGGAGAAGTTGGATAAATTAGGTGAATCATGAGTGATATATTATTAATGAATAAGTTGAGTAAGGATTTTTCCTTTCCATATTTATAGAAGTTGATATATTAGTCATTTTATTGGAATAGAAACATCACATTAAATTCCATGATCATGGTGTAATAAAATGTTTATTTTAGATAATAAAATAAAGATGTATCAAGCGTATGGGTTGATGAAATGGATGTGTAACTTTCTTGATGAGATATTTAGACAAAGGGATTATATTACATAGTGAGCATTCACATGTATTTGTTGATTTTGTGACATTAAGTTCTTTATCTTTGGTTCCTTAAACCTTTTTTAAAAAATAATATTGGACTTTAAGCATACCCACCTAATGCCAGTGAGAAAGAATCCCAGAGGGTTACACACTAAGTGTTTTTATCGATCTTAATTAAATTACATTTTAATTTAATTAATGGAATAAAAATTATCACTACATGAAAAAGGGTAATTAAAATCAATCATTTACAATGGGGAAGATACTCATCGTAAATAGTCTCAAAGAAATAGGTATTTGCGACAACCATCATTTTCCATCACAAATAACAATTATTTGTGATGTAAAAATGATTTCATTAACAAATGCCTTTGGTGCACATGCACGTAACCCTACATGGAACTTAGTTAATATGGATAATAGAGAGGTATTTCTATATTCATCGTAGTTAATCATGCTTCTATGATCTTTTACGATGGGTAATGAAGCCCATCTAAAAGAGTATAAAAAATTAAAATTTAGCGACCGAATCAAATCTATCGCCAATAACCCATCAAAATTAATAAATTATTAAAAAAATAATCTAATATACTATCCCATACTCATCATTTATCTCCCTTCATGCATGGTCTACTCGCACAACCCTCAGATTCCCCCTCCCCGAAATCTTCTATTGCACCAAATTTCTTGTAGATTTGGTTTCCAAATCAATTGTATCCATATAACCACTTTCTAACAATGTATCCAAATCAACCTTTAATGTGACTATATAGGTAAGTTTAATGGGATGGTTAACAATACTTTGTAAAGATATTTTTGATTGGTTAGTTTATCTTTTAGATCATTTTTATTCAACCTTTCATTTCACCCCTTCCCTTTCTCCATATGTAATAAATTTCATAAATTAAGACCTTTTTTCATTAATTGTTAATGATTATTTATGAAAAGTAAAATGTAAATGAATAAATTCTTGTTGAAATGTATTTTTATAAGATTTAACAACCTTGATATGAAAGTTACAATAATTTTCTCTACCATATGAATATCCACATCATCAAGTGGAACATGTATCTCAGCTCATGATCTATGGGAATCCACACTCTCACATGAATTATTGGAAGTTTTTTTATGTGTATAATATATCCTAATATATTTTACACAATACCCCTTGAAATAAGGCAATGGGTTGGTGTTGATAGATATAAATCTCAATCATTTTTACGATGTAGAATATCAATATAGGAAAGGTATCCATGTCTTCCTAATTTACATTTAATAGAAACAATTATGAAAATATTTATTACCTATTATAAGATAGATATTTTAGGGGAATGGCTCACCTCAAAGTTAGTGGGAAGGGGGATCTTCACATAGTGGTTATTCTTGTGTTTTTTCTTTTCTTTGTTTCCTTACCATAATGTTTTCTAATAACCCTGATTGCCAATTATGTTTTTATTATAGAGAATCTAACCATGCAAGGAAATATTCCATTTTCTTATCTTTATCCCCCTGATCATTTCTATTCTCAAAATATGTTTGGAGTGACACCCCAAAACTCACACCTCTGATGCAACCATACTATATTGACCACTTCAAGGCCACTGATAGTAGCTGTTCATCAGGTACCGATGATGATGATTCTTTTATCTAATCCAGATAAAAAAATAGGAAAATAAGTAATCATTATTATATAATATTGACTTCAAGAATTTTTTTATTCTTTCATACTTACACATGTTTCCAACACTTTTGGGGTGTTTTCATCTATTAGTATCCACTACAACAAAACCGCTGTTTGGCGGCGGTTTATAATAAACCGCCATGAAACATTGTTTTTTTAACACCCGACCCTCCTTCCCCCGCGACCCCGGCCCCCCGCGACCCCGGCCCCCCCACTTCCCCCGCTACCCCGGCCCCCCGCTTCCCCCAGTGACCCCGCGACCCTGACCCCGGCGACCCCGCGCGACCCCGGTGACCCCGGAAACCCCACGACCCCGTGACCCCCGGCCCCCCGCGACCCCGGAAGCTGCACCATCTTCCCCTCTAGGTAGGGTTTTGTTTCTCATTTAGGTTTTTTTTTGGTTTTCCAGTAGGTATAAGAATCAAATAGATTTTATCGGCTATTAGTTCTTTGAATCGTGAAGCTCGTCTATAGTGGATTCTCTTTTAGGGTGATCATGATGAGTTTATGGTGTATTGCGGAATATTTTAAAGTTAATATTGAGATAATTTATTATCATTGACGTTGAAGGAAATGTAGTTCCAAGAGTTTATCAACCTTCGATATGAGAGTTTGAGTGTGAATGAGATTAGAGTTAGGTTCATGAAACTTCTCTTATATGCTTGCAATATTCTTTATGATGTTACCCCATTATACTATTTATGTAAATTAATGTGCTAGAAAATATTGAGGTGATCGATAATAAGTTATTAAAGTATCATTCATCTTGATAAAGAAGTCACTATAACTTATTGTAGAGTGGATCTATGAATGCATATATTTTTTTAGCTAGATAGTTGATGTTTTGAATAATAGTTTTTTTGTATCAATATTTCTTTTTTTATTTCTCTAGGGATGAAAATTCTTATGATTCATCTAGGATCCCTTATGTACTTTGTTTTGTGTGTGTTAGCCATGGAAATTGAAAGCTTTAGCACTCAACCATCCCTGGTGGTCAGTATGGAGGTCATGTCAACTTTTAAATACATCCTCAATAACAGTTTCCTCTAAAAATTTCTTTTTAATAACATAATCCTTAGGATTTTATTCTATAGAGGGGTGATAGAGTTGGTGGAAGAAAACCTTGAGATATTCCTGGTTCAAAATGACTAAGGACTAAGCATGGTAGATGTGAAAGATGTCATTAGGGATAGTAAGGAAAAGGAGCTGGGTGTGATCAGTTTCGTGCTATGTATTTTCTAGTGTTGGGTGGACCAAACATCATTTGTGTCATGACCCACCCAAACATCATTTGTGTCATGACCAAACATCAAAGATACTTATGCTACCCCGCGGATGTCGCTGGGCCGGGCCAACACGCTGCAGTCACGCTGCGGTCACGCTGCGGTCACGTCGTGGTCACGCCGCAGTAATGCCGTGATTTGGCCCTGCCGATATCACTGTACCGGGCCAACACGCCGCGGTCACGCCGCGGTCATGCCGCGGTCACGCTGCGGTCACGCTGCGGTCACACCGCGGTCACGCCGCGGTCACGTCGTAGTCACACCGGGGTCACACCGCGGTCATCCCCTCCATCCTGCCCAACCCCTCCCCTCCCCTCCCCTCCATCCTGCCCCTCCCCTCTTCCCAACATTTTCCCCCAGCCCAGCAGCCCCCCCTGCCCCTCCTCTCCCCTCCCCTCCCCTCCCCTCCATCCTGCCCAGCCCCAGCCCCTCACCTCCCCTCCCCCCTGCCCAACATTTTCCCCCAGCAGCCCCCCTGCCATCACCCTCCCCTCCCCTCCCCCTGCCCAACAATTTTCCCCAGCAGCCCCCTCCCCCCTGCCCCTCCTCTCCCCTCCATCCTGCCCAGCCCCTCCCCTCCAACACGCTGCGGTCACGCCGCGGTCACGCCGCGGTCACGCCGCGGTCACGCCGCGGTCACGCCACGATCAGCCCCTCCCCTCACCTCCCCTCCATCTTGACCAGCCCCTCCCCTCCCCTCCCCTCCATCCTACCCCTCCCCTCCCCTCCCCCCTACCCAACATTTTACCCCAGCCCAGCAGCCCCCCTGCCCCTCCTCTACCCTCCCCTCCCCTCCCCTCCATCCTGCCCAGCCCCAGCCCCTCACCTCCCCTCCCCCCTGCCCAAAATTTTCCCCCAGAATCCCCCCTACCATCACCCTCCCCTCCCCTCCCCTCCCCTCCAACTTGCCACTCCCCTCCCCTCCCCCTGCCCAACAATTTCCCCCAGCAGCCCCCTCCCCCCTGCCCCTCTTCTCCCCTACCCTCCCCTCCATCCTGCCTAGCCCTTCCCCTCCAACACGGTGCGATCACGCCGCGGTCACGCCGCGGTCACGTCTCGGTCACGCCGCGATCATGCTGCGGTCAGCCCCTCCCCTCCCCTCCCCTCCATCCTGCCCAGCCCCTCCCCTCCCCTCCCCTCCATCCTGCCCCTCCCCTCCCCTCCCCTTCCCCCTGCCCAACATTTTCCACCATCCCAGCAGCCCCCCTGCCCCTCCTCTCCTGATTAGACAATCAAAACACATTTTATAATTACATTTTATTGGGATTAAAAGTTAATTTTTAATCATATGGGCCTGAGTTAGTACATTTTAATTTTAAACATCCACTCTCATCAATTGTGCACTTCATGCCTAATGTATACCAATTTAGGCCCAATGACTCATCCGATTTTATTGAATGTAATTATTAATGTTTTAATATTATATTTTTGGAAATTTATATTCACTTAAAATTTAATTGTTTCTCATTCAGGTAGCAAGGAAAGATTCATAAAGGATGATGAAGATATTTGGTGATGAAAGGAGACAATTCTGGTGAAGGAAGATTGGACACCAACCCACTGTTGAGGATGTGGGTCCCACAATAATGGACCAATGAAGCCCAAATTTCTTTTTATGATAGAAGACATACATGGTAACAAATAATTCTTCAGGAAAAAGTGCTAATTAGGTCTTCATGATGGTGATCAAGGAAGCCCAAATGGAAGATTAGAATCTGGGCCAGAATCTGCGGCCCAGAATGTCAGCCCAATGAATCTTCCATATCTCCCGAACCAGAAAGTAAATTGGGATGATATTTTACAGTATGTTAGAATACATCCGGGGATTCATTTTTATCTTCTATGTCCCACTCCAAATCGGCCATCTAGAAGGACTTTGAAGCGAATCTGTCAAGTGGATGCAAGCTGGATGCCATCTCGGGTCAAGGGTGGAGAAGTCTCCTCTCCACCTACTTTCCACCACCTATGCCTACCCTCATTGATTGGGATGACTTGGAATGTTGGATCTCGGCCTAAGGATCCAAATTTTACTATTTAAGGCAGTGGTGGTGAGGAGGAACTGATACTTTCTTTCATGTAATGTTATTATGCTCAATTTTCATTGTAATGCTTTCATTTCCCCATGTAAGTTTCTTTTTGTATTTCTAAGTTCTTAATCCAATTACTTCTCTTCTCTTCTTCCAATTTATATAATTAAATCTCTAAAATCACAAAAGCACAGTGATAACTCTGTGTGTTGGTGATATAGTTCACACATAGGTGTGAATTCCATTCACACACATGGAGGAGTGCTCGTTATTTCCGCGGTTTTAATCTCTTCAATTCAATTCTTGTAAGCCGTCTTCCGCCCACCATTGATAGCATATCATCAATGGAGAGATAAACCTTTAATGGGTTTATCTTAAGAAGATGAAAAGGCTGGATTGAATGTTATTTAATGCACGAATTGTTGTTAATTGGTTAAATAATTCAAGACTTCCATTCTTCAATTATTTTCGCTCCTCATCTTCACTGTGTTTGAAAAAGGTAATTCCAATTACTAAATTGACCATATACCTTGGATATATCAGGAATATAGTTCTCTAAGTGTGTTGGTGACTAGTAATTGAGTTTAGTTAGTATCTAACCAGAAAATGATGAAGGTAGTGTTATTTTGAAGAATGGTTTCATCAAGAATTAATAAAACCAAAAATTTGTCTAAAGAAATAAAATGCATTCAATACACCCAAGCGTAACCCTAAGATCAACCCATTTCATTATAATTGAATTCAACTAAGCTTATTAGTCTTCTCCCAAAACACTTAAAAACAAATCCAAGTTGGCCACTTCATAGCAAAAAATCCATCCCTTAGGTTGTGTATCTTAGGTATCTTCTTAGGTCTCTGTGGAATCGACAACCCAAGCTACACTACAAGGACCATTATACCCTTCTTATCTTGGGTAAATTTGGGCGTGAACCATATCCCCTCCCCTCCATCCTGCCCATCCCCAGCCCCAGCCCCTCACCTCTCCTCCCCCCTTCCCAACATTTTCCCCCAACAACCCCCCCTGCCATCACCCTCCCCTCCCCTCCAACCTGCCCCTCCCCTCGCCTCCCCCTGCCCAAAAATTTCCCCCAGCAGCCCCTTCCCCCTCCCCCTGCCCCTCCTCTCCCCTCCCCTCCCCTCCATCCTGGCCAGCCCCTCCCCTCCAACACGCTGTGGTCACGTCACGGTCACGCCGTAGTCATTCCACGGTCACGCCGCGGTCATGCCGCGGTCACGCCGCGGTCACGCCGTTGTCAGCCCCTCCCCTCCCCTCCCCTCCATCCTGCCCCTCCCCTCCCCTCCCCCCCCCTGCCCAACATTTTCCCCCAGCCCAGCAGTCCCCCTGCCCCTCCTCTCCCCTCCCCTCCCCTCCCCTCCATCCTGCCCAGCCTCATCCCCTAACCTCCCCTCCCCCTACCCAACATTTTCCCCCAGCAGCCCCCCCTGCCATCACCCTCCCCTCCCCTCCCCTCCCCTCCAACCTGCCCCTCCCCTCCCCCCTGCCCAACAATTTCCCCCAACAGCCCCTCCCCCCTGCCCCTCCTCTCCCCTCCCCTCCCCTCCATCCTGCCCAGCCCATCCCCTCCCCTCCAATATGCCCAGGCCCTGCCCCTCCCCTCCCCCCTGCCCAAAAATTTCCCCCAGCAGCCCCCCACCTTGGCCAACCTTTTCCCCTGCACCTCCTCCCCCCTTCCAGAATCCTCCCCTCCCCTCTACTCCATCCTGCCCCTCCCCTCCCCTCCATCTTGTCCCTCCCCTCCCCTCCCCATGCCCAACATTTCCCCCCAACAGCCCCCTCCCCCCCTGCCCCTCTTCTCCCCTCCCCTCCATCCTGCCCAGCCCCAGCCCCTCCCCTCCCCCCTGCCCAACATTGTCCCCCAGCAGCCCCCTCCCACCTGCCATCACCTTCCACTCCCCTCCCCTCTAACCTGATCCTCCCCTCCCCTCCCCCTGCCCAACATTTTCCCCTAGCAGCCCCCTCCCCCTGCCCTCCCCTCCCCTCCCCCTACCCAACATTTTCTCCCAACATCCCCCTCCCCCTGCCATCACCCTCCCCTCCCCTCCAACCTGCCCCTCCCCTCCCCTCCCCTCCAACCTGCCCAACATTTTCCCCCAACAGCCCCCTCCCCCTGCCCATCCTCTCCCCTCTCCTATCCTCCCCCTCCATCCTGCCTAGCCCCTCCCCTCCCCTCCCCTCCAACATGCCCAGCCCCTGCCGCTCCCCTCCCCTCCCCCTGCCCAACAATTTCCCCCAGTAGCCCCCTCAGTTAAATGTCATACTAAATAAAGATGTTATTATTGTCCACTATAATTTTCAAAAAGGATTATTTAGTTCTTATTCCGACCTAGAATACGTGTTGATTTGTTGATGTTAAATAATTTTAAATCTCGGACACCATCATAAGATTCCTGAATCACTATCTTCCTTCATTAAGTGTCTTTCAGTCATGGAAGATAGTTCCACCTAAACCACATAATCAATCAATGGACTGATTGAGAAAATATCCAACCTACTACCATTAGATTCTATTGAATGAGAATGGTATTAGTATTCCACTATTTGTAATGGTCATTCTTCACCAGTTGGTCTCTATTTATTATTGACTCAGGCATTCATAATGTATGTTTTAAACCTTCCAAAATCATTCTATTCAATGTGATTGTTGTACCCTAAAGTTTAAACATTTGAGAATCATTTTAAAAGTTAAATAAATTATGAAATTATATTCTTCTGCACCTTCCAATTTGGGTATGAATCTCTTTTGGATACCCCAAATACATAACATTAGATTCTCCTTTTGTAATGTCTTATCAAAACCATGGTCCTTTTCATAGGATATTAAACTTTGTGACACAATGGTCTAAACATCATGACCATAAAATTAATGTCCCCCTCCAAGGTATTATATGATACTAATAATCCCTAATTCACATCAGGTTGTGTTTTGGAATATCTATGAAGACTAACCAATCATTGGTTCTATGTTTTTATATATAAAAATGTTAGCATATATGGGTCTGAGAACCATGACCATAAAATATCTGAGTCATCCCCTAAGGATATATGCATATGTGTGTCAAGATCTACATCCATATCATATTTTTATTCCTCTCTTATATCGCTATATATATCACATATTTTTTTTCAAGGATACATTCCCTTAAACTCTATACATAGATTGGTCTATGAACAATGAAATTAAACATAGTGTGAATATCCATGATAAATAATTAATGGTTTTGTAATAAAACCCCTCCAACAGAGGTGCGCTGTCTGCAAAAACTCACAGTGGTATACCTTGCTTAACATTATTGCATTGATGTTTTCCTTATACTTGATGTCGTTGTTAGTCATAAAGCACACATCGTACTTGACCCTTTTTATATCCCTATAGAGGGTTTCCATCTTTTTATTAAAATGATTGTTTGAACCAAGACACTCTTTAAGTGTCGTTAGACTTTTAAGATGGGTCCCATGTTGTGTGACCATGTCACATGGCATGTGATATTTAAATCCAACCAAAAGCCCAGTTCCACAGCCCAGGGGTCCCACGGTACCAGTAATGTCAGATTACATGTTATGTAACCTATGATTTTCTTGATCCATTGGGGTATTAATTCCTCTAGGTATTCCTACACATTGCTAGATCTCCAAACCTCACCGAATTAGGTATATCAGGGGTCATCCAATCCTCTAGTCATCACAGATTAGCATTCAATTCTTTAAATATTATGAGAAAACATCCTCTCATGCCATCCATATCATCCTATTTGAAACTAAGTGGAAGATGCTGCCCCGCGGATATCGCTGGACCAGGCCAACACGCTACGGTCACACCGCGGTCACGCCGGGGTCATGCCGCGGTCACGCCGCGGTCACGCCGGGGTCACGTCGCGGTCACGCTGCGGTCACGCCGCGGTCATGCCACGGTCATGCCATGGTAATGACGTGATTTGGCCCTGCTCCAGCCACATCCAGCCCACACCATCCCCCTTCCACCTTCATTTCAGCCCGATGACACCAGCATTCCAGCCCGCAACAGCCCCCTGCCACCTTCTAATCAGCCCGCACCATCCCCCCAGCACCTGTAACCAGCCCCCTTCCACCAGCATTCAAGCCCTCACCGAATTAGATATATCAGGTGTCATCCAATCCTCTAGTAATCACAGATTTACTTTCATTTCGTTAAATATTCTGAGAAAACATCCTCTCATGCCATCCATATCATCCTATTTGAAACTAAGTGGAAGATGCTGCCCCGCAGATGTCGCTGGACCGGGACAACACGCTGCGGTCATGCCACGGTCACACCGCGGTCACGCCGCGGTCACGCCGCGGTCACGCCGCGGTCACGTCGCGGTCACGCCGCGGTCACGCCGCGGTCACGCCGCGGTCACGCCGCGGTCACGCCGCGGTCACGCCGCGGTCGCGCCATGGTAAGGCCGAAGTCACACCGCGGTCACGCCACGATCACACCGCAGTCACGCTGAGGTCATGCCGCAGTCACGCCACGGTAATGCTGTGATTTGGCCCTGCTCCAGCCACATCCAGCCCACACCAGCCCCCTATCTTGATATATATTAAATTCTACATGACCTCAATCTAGTTGTTGTATAATAACTTTATTATCTATAAATATGCACATGAGAGTCAGATAAATAAAATATCTCAATATAAACATGTTCCCCTACCCATGAATCCATGGTATGTTAATGATGTCCCCTATCATACATAGGATATATTTCTACATGATATATTTCACCAGAGGATTATTCATCAATGTACTTATATTATGGAAATTTTGTTCATCATTATTTTTTTTTGATGATGGGGTTATAGAAGATGTCTCATGTTTGATTCCTTGTTTTTTGTGTAGGCACATTGTGATATACATGGATAAAAGCTGGATCACATTACCGAGGAACACACCTCAGTATGTTAAGGGTTTGAATGAGTTTTTAGATTTTTCAATTTCTAATCGATCCGTTGAAGGGAGAATAAAATTTCCATGTCCTAAATGTAAATTTAGAACATGATTGAAGAGAGATGAGGTTTATGAACATTTAATACTGAAGAAATTCCCTACTCAATATTTGTGTTGGATTTGGAATGGAGAATCGAATGTTACAGAAAGATTGAGAACTGATGTTAATCCGCATAATGAGGTCCCAAGTTCATCGACAATGGAAAATGAAATGAAAAACCTAATAAATGATGCATTCGGCACTGCAAGACACCACTATCAGCATCAAAACATATCAGAACAACCAGAAGATGGTGCTACAAATTGCAACATGACAAGTGATGTTTTTGAGACTGTAACACATGAAGATCAATATTGTCACATATCATTAGATCCTCCTCTTGATTTTGTGGAGCCAAATGTAAGAGAAAACTTCACTGAGGAAAATGTGTTTCATGATTTAGTTGATGATGGAAATCAAGAGTTGTATAGTGGGTGTTTGAAATATTCAAAGATTTCATTTTTGCCGAAGTTGTACCATATCAAATGTCTATGTGGAATTACAAATAAGGCAATGTCCATGATATTGGAATTGATTCGTGATGCATTTCCTGAAGCAAAAATCTCAGAATCTTTTTATGATATGAAAAAAGTTGTTAACAAGCTTGGTCTGAATTATACATAAATACATGCGTGTCCCAATGATTGTATGCTTTATTGGGGAGAGGATTCAAGTAGACAGAATTGAAAGAAATGTTCTTCTTCTAGATGGTAGGAAAAGGGTGATGTTGGAAGTATGAATGAACATAATTTCATGGAGAAGAAGAAAAGGAGAACACCTGCAAAGGTTTTGCGTTACTTTCCTTTGAAGCCTCGATTGCAAAGATTATTCATGTCATCGAAAACCGCCGAACACATGAAGTGTCATTCTATAGATAATAACAATGATGGGTTAATGAGACATCCATGAGATTCCCAATCATGGAAGACATTTGATTCATTACATCTCAATTTCTCAGCTGATCCAAGGAACGCTCGATTGGGATTGGCTGCCGATGGATTCATCCCATTTGGGACTTTGAGTACCAATTATAGCATTTGGCCAGTTGTTTTGATCCCTTATAATCTGCCTCCGTGGATGTGTATGCAACAAACATATTTTATCCTTTCGATGATTATTCCTGGAAAACAAATGCCTGGAAATGATATTGATGTATACTTGCAGCCTTTGATTGAAGAATTGCAGGAGTTATGGAGCAACGATGTTGAGACATTTGATGATTCTTCTAAAACAATGTTCAAAATGCATGCTGCTTTAATGTGGACCATTAGTGACTTCCCTAGGCTTGGGAATTTATCTGGTTGGAACACTTACACAGGTTTGGCTTGTCCCGTTTATAACTTTGATTTTGAGCCCAAACGGCTACCTCACAGTAGAAAATGGTGCTTCTTGTGTCATCGAAGATTTCTCGATGCATCTCATAGATTTCGGCTGAACAGATCAAAATTTAATGGTTCCTTTGATCGTAGACCACCTCCAAAGTTGTTAAATGGTTTTGAAATATTGGCACAGCTTGAAAATGTTGAAATAGAATTTGGGAAGGTTCATCATTTGAATGATAGCGGAAAACAAGTCCGAAGTGTATCGTCAAGCGAAACCGGAATGAAACAATGGAACAAAAGAAGTATATTCTTCAAACTTCCGTATTGGGAATTTAATTTGTTGCGGAATAATCTTTATGTGATGCATATTGAGAAGAATGTCTATGACAATTTGATTTTGACATTGCTTAATGAGCATGGAAAGTCGAAGGATCATCTCAATGCTCGTAAATACTTACAAGCAATGAACATAAAATGCGATCTCTGGACAGATGAGAATGGAAAGTATCCTTCGACAATTTTTGAAATGAAAAATAGGGATAAAGATACATTCTTTCGAATGTTAAAGAATGTTAAGGTATCTGATGGGTATTAAAGTAACATCTCAAGGTGTGTTGACTTGAAGAATCGTAATTTACATGGATTGAAAAGACACGATTCACATATTTTGTTACAATAGTTACTACCATTGGAATTGCGTACATTATTACCTAAAAAAATTACTGTTGTTGTACTCGAGTTCTGCAAATTTTTCAGAAAACTATGTGAGAAATCTCTACATCCATTTCTGCTTGAAAACCTCTAGGAGAGGTTTGTATTGACCCTTTGCACAATGGAGATGATATTTCCTCCGTCCTTTTTTACTGTAATGATGCATTTAACTGTGCATTTGGTTTAGGAAGCTAAATTAGGAGGCCCCGTTCATTATCGATGGATGTATCCAATTGATAGGTACTTTATTTATATGTTTTCCAGTTAATTAAACAATTTTTGGTACTTAATTAAATGCATAATTATGTTTATTTTATTTCATAGATATCTTGGGCATTTGAAATCATACGTGAGAAATAAAGCTAAACCAGAAGGCTCAATTGCTGAAGGCTATGTGGCTGAAGAGTGTCTTACCTTTTGTTCTCGATACTTGGATGATATTGAGACAAGATTTAATCGGAGTTGGACGTGTTGACGACACATCGAATCAATCTCAAATACATCAGAAATCCAAAATATTTTCTGCTATTGGCTGATCAGTTGGGAGGTCCTCAAATGTGACACTGACTGAATTGGAATTATTATAGGCACATAGATATGTGCTACTGAATAGTGAAATTGCAGATCCATTTATTGAAGAGTTGAGGATACAAAAAAGAGACGAATGAGAGGCTGAACACGAAATGAGAAAGATATAACGAAAGATGTTAATAAAGAGCTTGTAGAATGGTTTACATGACGTGTAAGTTCATAAATATTGCAATAAATACGAATATTAGTTTGAAAAATACATTTTGTAAATCTAATGAAGTATATTTCTTTTTTTAGATCATGAATAATGATACTCGAGCAGAGGTATCAGAAGATTTGAAGTTTCTTGCTAGAGGTCCTTTAAAAGAAGTTAGAAAGTTCGACACTTATAATGTGAATGGCTTTAGATTTCGTACAGTCGATCGAGAAGTGGGTTTGAGAACACAGAATAGTGGTATATTTACATTTGCTGAAGTGGAATACTATGTAAAGCTTCATGATATTATTGAATTAAACTACCACAGACATTTTTTGGTTGTTTTATTCAAATGAAAATGGGTTGATATTATCAGAGGCGTTAAAAGAGATTCCTTGCAATTTACTTCTGTGAACTTCTCTCGCTTGATGGATGTTGGTGATCGTGAACTGCATGATCCATATATCTTAACATCACAAGAAAAAATGGTATATTATGTGAATGATGTTACCGATGAAGGGTGGAGTGTAGTTGCTCATGTAATACAAAGAGATTTGTATGATATGGGTGATGAAGTGGAAAATTTGACCTCTGAAATTGAATTTAATCAGCAATAGGAAGCAAAATTATTTGTCCATCATGATATTGAAAATATTAGTCTAGCAAGGATGAATGAAGTGGATGAAGAAATGGAGCAGGAAACTGACATGATTTAAGGGGAAAATGATTGTATGTACAATTATTTATTTATTCAGCAACCACTTGTTTCATTTCTGCAGTCATTCATTATCATTGTTATATATATTTTGTCTGTTAGTACTCCATATGTTATCATTTTTAATCTTTTTTCTGCATAATTTTTTTGAAATATATATTCTGAACTTAATTTTGTTTGATTAAATGACAGGAATGCCAATGAAGAAGCGTTACATTATTTCATCCAGTTCTGCGATAGATGATTATCCATCTGGCTCCCTCCCCACGACATCTGATGCACCAGCTGCCGACAGCCCTGCACCATCTCCCCCTGCACCAACTCTCACACCATCTGTGGATGTCCCAGTAGAGGCTGAGTCATCGACTCCCCCTTCAAGAGCCTCAGCAGTGGGGCAGTGACGCGCCCCTTCCAGTTCATCCTAGACATACTGGAGTGTCACTATCATAGGTACAAATTTTAATTAAATAAATTTATTTCATTTTGTTTATACCAATTGTTTTCTCATTGAAGATGACAAAAATTCAACCGCGGAGAAAAAAATAAAAAGTTCAGATGTTTGGAATCTGAATGGAGAGAAGATTGTTGTGCCATTTGATTCTTACGGGGTCCCTACGGATGATGCCGTGGGGTTGCTTGGCCAGATTCTAGGCCAGCTGGTAGCAGATCCCATTTCCCTTCCCATTTCATCTGACGATTGGAGACATATGCCTCCAAGATGAAAAAATGAAGTGTTTGATTCTCAAATCAAGGTAAATTTATTACATTATGGTTTAATTTAATGTCATGTTACTAGTATGTTCAAAATGAATTTCTGTATACAGATATTCTTCCACTTTACTATTGCTGATGTGATAGCATGAAAGTAGACGTTGAAAAATATAGGTAAGAAGTGGAAAGATTTTAAATGGAGATTGTGGTGTGATGTCAATGATACTTCATTGACCACGCTGCAAATGTATGAGAAGCTACCCAGTGGGGTACCAAAAGGGCAGTGGAACGTGTTTGTTGACAGGCATCGGGATCAGAAGCGGATGGTATTGAAATATATATATTATTATATTATTCACATTTTACATTTATACATGTATATGAAAAGGACATGACATTAAATAAATCAGTATTAAATTGAATTTTATTTATTTCTGGGTCTATCAAGACAGAATGCGTCAAACCGAGTGAAGCAAGTCATCCCGCACACTGCGGGCTCAAAAAGTTTTTCTAGAAATCGAAGTTCATTGGTAATATTTTAATTAGTTTAAATATTTATAAGAAAATATTATCTGTTTAATATATTGAATTTTTGATTTATCTTTGATTAATGCAGTCATAGAGTTTAGGCCATGAAGCATCCATAACTGAACTATGGTTGGATGTTCACAAGAAATTAGATGGATGTTTTGTTAATGAGCCTGCTAAAGAAGTTGGGGTATGAAGTCAATTTTTTATCATAATAAATTATTATCAATTTTTTCTGTGTTAATATATATTGATATTTGATTTATAGGTCAAAATTAAAGAACTATGAGATGCGAATCCTGCGCATTCCTACTCTGTCTCCCTGGATGACCCGGTTGATAAAGTCCTTGGGAAAGAGCATCCTAGGAGAGTGTGCGGGATGGGTTTGGGACCCGTTCCATCTGAGGTTTTTAGCAGTCCACCGGGGATAGCTGCTGTATCTACTCCTGACTTTAGTCATCCCAGAGATGCTAAGAAAGAGATTGTTTCCTTATGAAACACAGTTCACCAGTAGGGGGATCAGATATCTACATTGTAGAAAGAGTTGACTGAACTACGTCAGCAGATGAGCAGATATGCCACTAGTGGGAGTGCATCGATTGGTGGTATGCAGGTAAATCATATAAAATCAGAATCATTTAGTTTCCTAACTTTCATTTGTTTTAAGTTTTAATATAAATATGTAACCGTATTTAATTTTCAATATAATTTTCTTACAGGTGACAGCACAAAGTGGAAATGAAGGTGGAGAGGGTGACGATGCATCATCGGACCCTGAGTAGTTGTACTATTGATGTGTTGAACAAAAATGAAAATAGTTGGTTTGTATATGTAACATTTGTGGCACATAGTTTCCACCACACATTTTCATGTCCTAAAATTTCCTTGATTTCTCACGTTTCTTTTTATGCATTTTATTGATTTCTGATGTTTGTTTTTATGTCTTCATTTATCGAGTGTGGTATACATCATTCCATGTAGGTCTGTGTTTGAATTGGTAGTCGAGATTTTGGATGACTAGGAGTTAAACCCATTGTTGATGTGTTGAAAAAATTGGGTCATTTCATAGTGATCAAGGGGATAGTGTTGTGGACACTTTGGTGAGGCCCATTGTTGAAAATGTCTGATTTAAGCATAAAAAGTATCTAAACATGCTCTAGCTCTTCTAAAATGTCATGAGACTGTTCTAAATCAAGGGTGGTTCACTAAGATATAGGTGTGACTGAGGGGTGATAAATTAGCATAATTCCATGAATATAGGCAAGAATACTTTATAAATTAAAATATAATATCGAAGATGGATGTTGACTTGATGCACAATTGGTATGTCTTATAAAAACAAGAATTTTAAGAAAAGAACTTCTACCAAATACTTCAATATTAGGATGGTTACAATGGAACATTTCCAACCATAACGGTTTTGATCACTGAACTGTTACTGCATGACTTGAACTGCATTCCCAACATAATTTCCACTTAATCATGGTCTGTCTGGTAATTATTACCTATCATTATATCCCTGAATTATTTATATTATGATTATTAATTCCATTTTTTGATTCATTACAAGCTATACGATCATGGAACTTTAATTACTGGAATTCCAGAACTTTCTTCTTTACCATTCATGGCTATTCTTTCTACAACCACTCTCCCAAAGTTTACATTTTCCATGACCTGTGTGATTCTCCCCACCATAAGATTTTAATATTAATCATTTTAATAAAAATAGGAATCTAATTCCCATGAAAAACACTCTGTCCAGCACTAAACATGGTTTCTGGATGTGAGTCAACATAATTATACCATGTTCCATCACGACAATCCATCCTTGGCATATGCTGAAGCCTCATCTGGAACTAATATTCCATCCTTGAACAACCTGTGGTTCACTTCCTACCACATAGATTTACATCATCCACTTAATAATAAATAGAAATGGTCTATTCATAATCACATGTATTATGCAATCATCATTCCATGCGCACACATTCAATCAACATCAATAACTACATCTTGAACTTTAACCCAGATTGATGATGTTATAAATCTCGATCCTCTTACATAGTCATCCATAGAACTAGGATAACTTATCTTTTCTACTAAAAACTCTGGTCTACATCACTCACCACAACGTAGTTAATACCTAACCTATATTCCAACATAAAAATATGTCAACTAAGACTCACTGGAAATATCCACATTCATATAAAAGCTATATCCCAATGTAACTCTAAAACTATTCCTACAATAGGATTTTTTATAACAATATATTTATAATGTGCTATTTAAGCTATTTCATCAGTTCAAATTTATTATAAGTATTAAGGATGGTTTCTAGACCCCAAAACCAAAAAAATATCATTATATAAATGGGTTGGTACTAATATAACTACTAATTCATCAATTATCAATTTTCATAAGTAGAGTGGAATCCCTATGGATGATCTATCCTAAGAAAGTGAAGTTATAAGATTTAGTGGAATCCAGTTTGGGATGTTACAATGTTGTATCAATGGAGTTTTATCTTCCTAGTATTTACTATTTAGTATATTGTATACATGAGTATGAGGAATGTGTTGGAACCTTTGATTGTTTTTTCTGGTTTTATTTGTTTTTCAGGGCAGTGGCGCAACAGAATCCAAGATTTTTTTTATTCTGGGCAGCTTTTAGTGGCGGTTTTAACCACCGCGAAATGTATATTGGCGGCAGTTTAAACCGCCGCTAAACGTAAAAAAAATTTACTTCTAGCGACGGTTATAACCACCGCTATATAGAAGCTTAGTGGCTGCCTCATTCCGTGGCGATTTACCTGAATTTAGCGGCGGTTTTACCACCGCTGGAAATTGATTTTATTTGCGGCGGTTATAACCACCGCGAATAAAGCGATATCCAGGGCTCGTAAAAACACCGCTAAATTCAGGAAAACCACCGCGAAATGAGGCACCTACAACGCTTTCCTAAAACCGCCGATAAACGTTAAAAACCGCCGCTAATAGATTGATGAAACCCTATTAGGTGGCAGTTTCTGTAAACCGCCGCCAAACAGTATAGTGGCGGTTTAAACCTCCACTAAACGCAAAAAAAAACCGCCGCTAAACGGTGATTCTGTTGTAGTGATCCCTTATTTATTTACATGTACCACCTTTCATAGTAAATTATGTGGGATAAGAGTGGATTTGGATTTTGATTCATCAATATACATATAAATAAGGAACATAATTATGTTATTGTTTCATGTAATATAAAATTATTTTTTTTAGATTTATAATACGTACCATTTTTTTTCAAGTGAAGCGTACCCCATCCTTGTTTTATAGTAGGGGTATGTTAGTTTTGCTGCTTGTTGCTTATTTTTAGAACTCAAATGTTGTTTCATAAATTAAAAATTCTTAATCAAAGTTTTTAATACATGTATTTTCAAGAAATTTATTATCAATAAAAATATACTTGAAAAGATGTCTCTTTATGATGACTAATAAACACGTCCCACGCTTGTTGGTTTATTAGGTGTGCATACATCTATGGTGGGTGTAAGTTTATTTTCCCTTCATATTATCTGATACTATACTTCATAAGAATTGTGTGAAATCCTCTATGAGCCTTTTTTAACACCCCAAGATTTCATAGTACTTTATCTCATTAATGTAATTCAATAGCTTGCGCTACACACAATTCCGAGTTCGAGCGCACAACAACTTACTAAGATAGACATTCAAAAAGCAGTTATAAAAAGTATTAACTACATTTTGAATCTTATATACTTTATATAATTTTAACATCAATATTATGTGTTTTTTATACATAATATAAGAACAAATTCGTTTTTTCAGATAAAAGAAGTATTTTTCAAAAAATGCAATTTTATCACCTTTTAATGGAGAACCCTTTTTAAAAACAATATTTGACACTTTTATATATTCAATTTAATGAAATTAAATTCTTCTTTAGAATAAGGACATAAAAATTTAGTTTGGATAAATTTTTGGTGTTTTTCTGATAATTTTCATATTTTGATGAATAATGAAAATACTATATTTTAATTGAAAACAACTTTTTTTAATTGAAATAATTTATAGTGTTAAATTATGAATTTTAATTATTTTGAAGGATAATTATATTATATTTTTATCATTTAATACAATATATGCCATTATAAATAATTTCACATTTAAATTTGACATAAACACATGTCAATCTTTTGATAGTTTTTACTTTTTAAAAACCCACTTTTTGGTTTCAACAATGAGAATTAATTTTAAATTAATAAATTCAACTTCTATGTTTTGAATTTGGTAAAATAGACTTCATTTTTGAATTCATAATATCAAATCTTAGGGTGAATTTTTCGTATATTTCTGTAAACTTTCAATTTTTGATGAATAGTAAAAAACCCTGCGTTATTATTTAAAACCAATTTTTTATTTAAATAATAATTTATTTTTTTTAAATTTATTTTAAGTAAAAATAGATATATAATACCTATATAAGTTCAATTTAATTAATTGGAGTCATTTTATAATAAAATTAGATGTATAAAGTTTTATTGAACTTTTTACCGTCTTTTACCCACCTTCTAGGAGCATTTTAAAATTTGCAAAAAACTTAATTTTACCTCTTCTGTGAGTTGAATTTCAAAAATCAGAAAGACACGGTTGACATCAGTAACTAAAATATGGTTCAATAAGATGAAAATAATTTTTGGTGAATCGTAACTTTTGACTTTTATTTACCACGGTTAAAAGTAAATAGGGTAATTAAAGGTAAAAATGATATTATAATTACCATAACACATTTCCTAGTTCTATTGGATAAGTTTATTTCGAGAAAAACCAACATTAGGAATAAAATATGATCCTTTAGGTCCCCTGGGATTATATTAGTACATTTATTATTATTTTATTTAAAGAAGAGTTAAAAGTGTTAAATTCAAAGTTTACTAACTAAACCATTTTTAATATAGAGTTATACATAAGATAAATTCGACTATAAATATTAATTATAAATATAAAAAGGTTTAATACATCATGGTATTTTATTTATATTTTTTATATATTAAATAATTAAATTTATTTATGACACAATGATGATGCAATAATTACCTTCTTAATGAAATATTAAAATAGTTTATATTATAAATATTAAAATAAATATAATTTAAAAGTTTTTATGCCATACACTAATTTTCTAGGTTAATATTACATGTTATGGTTTATTAGATAATTTTTTTCTAAGTGATAAGGTTGTTATGACTTTCACAAAAACAAAATACCAAATAGTGTCAAAATTGACATAAATTAAATTTTAAAACAAATACAATATTATTGGTTGATATAATATTCCTAAAAATATAAGGTTCGGCCAAAGGGCTTAAATAATATTATATATGTCATTAATTAACTAATTTAGGTTCTCTTGGAAGTTTAGAGTATGTTTATTAACCATATAGTGTAAGAATACAAGAAGACACAGTAAAAGTTAAAATATTTAACTAAGAGTTAAATCTAAAAGATAAGGTTAAAATGGTAACCTAAAATTGTATAAAACCTATGGGTTGATATGATTTAGACCCATAACCACCCAAGGCTCGTAATAAATTCATTTGTATCCATTATAAACTAAATTTTATTGTATAAAAAATTAAGATTTTAATCTTTTCCTAAAGTGTCCATCACCCCTCTTATAACATGGAACTTCCCCTTCTCTCAAAATGACACCTCCAAAGCCATTGGCTCGGCCAAACCCTTCACAAATATCATATAAAATTTCCTCAATTAAACCTAGAGGTATTAATTTGATCATAAAGCCAACCTAAGGATCCCTTTTGATCGACTCAAATGGAAATACCCGAAGAAGAGGTAATAATTTCACCACCATCTTTCAAGTTCTTTTCTTCTTCCACTTTCTCTTTCTTTGTTGTTTCCATAAAAAAATAATAAATTGAGTAAATTATACATAATGTGATGTTATTATAAATATGGTACAACAATATTCATTATTCTATCTATCCTATAAGAGACAAATTCACCATATGTGCGTACGTACGACTTACCGTCTACACGTCGTGGTGTAGTTTGTTATTCAAACACTTCATTATTTGGATGGGTATAATAATGGGTATAACTAATTTAAATAATAAATATAAAATGTTAATTATTATTTATATATAATATACCATCCAATTACATACGATTTCACCATCAATATAATGATATTGTCGCTCGTGTGTATGTACGGATTACTGTCTCCACAACGCGATTAGATTAATTTCCACATTCACCATTCAACGATGATTATAAAAATATATGTTCTTAATAAGTATGTAATATATGACATAATAATTATACTGGATATATATATATATATACACTTACATATATCTTATTTACTTACTTCCATTCAATACGATATGAAAACCGAAACAACGTTTATGCGTACGTACGATCTACCGTCTCCGTAAATGGTGTCTTCCATTTCATATATCTATCTATTATACATATTTATATTCTAAATATATATGATATATAAATCATGTGTTATATACTGGAATTATGTAAATCACGATCCAAATTATACGATCAAGAATAACAATTTAAAACACGTACGATAATGAAAGTGATTATTACCCGAAATGTTAATTTAACATGGAAATCATTATTAAATGGGTAGTATAAAGTCATAAATGAATCATTTATGATATAATAAATATGAATATGTTTCTATTAGAATTTAATAACATACTCTGGTCATTATATAGGAGGATAAACGTACCCTTGACCAAAGGAAAGTGCAAGGTAAGGGCTATTTCCTCAATCTCATTATTATCTGAGATTGTTTATGTGTAAGTATTTACTGGGACATATTTATCATAAAAAACCATATTTAATAAATTTTTTTCAAAAGTAATCTTTTAAGGTTTTATGGGAGGGCCTATTTAACCATTTCATCATTTTAAATGTTTTAAATATTTATCTTTCTAAATCCTTTTAATTAATGCCCATGTTTTCAAAATTATTTTAAGGATTTATTTATATAGACATGAATGTTTTGAAATGATAATTATTTTCAAAAGTTTCAAAGTGGTAAGGGAAGCTTTGATTCAAAACTTTCTTTTAAATTACTTCCTTTATAAATGTGTGACTTTTAAATGATTTCACAAAAAGGGATATTTCTCTCAAAAAGTTTTACTGATCGTTTTCAACTATGTCAACATCCTTTAGTGGATATTATTCTTGATTGAGGTTGATTTATTATAATAAAATATTTCATATTTTATTGAATGATTTATGATATATTTTAATATGAATGTTATATTTTTATACCATTCATGGTTTATGGTTAATTTATTGACATTTCGTATGCTATTTTTAATACGAATGTTTATGTTATGTTTCAACTTTTTCAAATGAAGAATGCAGTGGAATTAGTAAGTGACTAGTGAAGCCCGCTATAGCTCATCGATGCATCGGTAGGTCTCATGAGACTAACTAGTGTCTTGGCACAAGGACTTGACAAAAATTTTATTTGTAGTTTTGGCACAAGGCCATGACTATGTGGTAATGATGTCCAATGTTAGGCATTCCATCATTATAAAATTTGTTATTACATGTGATTATTCGACTAGTAGAATATCCATATTCATGTTTATATGGTAATGTTTGAATTATTTTTTTCTATATTATGTTCATATGTTAAAAATCTATTGTTTTTATTTCACATATTTTTTTAAATGTTTATAGCTTCTGCTAAATTATTTACCCTTACTGAGAATCTGAGATCACCCCTTTCTTATGTTTTATTTTCCCAGGATTCTAAGAAGTGTATTATGATTGATATGCAGGGTTAATATGAAGGAAATAATGGAATTATCAAAGAACTATCTATTCTATGTTTTATGTTTGAAATTGTAATGTAAATTTAATGTATGTAATCTATTTTCCAAGACTGCTAAACTGATCGGTCCTTCAGGACTTGATTCCTTATAATCATGCCAATGTATTAAAATAATGCATCGGCTCTGGGTAACTGGGGTCGGGGCGTTACAGTTGGTATCAGAGGAAGTTTAGAAACAACCTTGGAAATAGATTTAGATAAACTCTGATTAGAGAACATTACCCTAAGATAGACTTTAAGGATTAGTATAGAATAATTTCCTAGAATTTTGGTAATGTAGATATTTTTTGTATTTTACAAGTAATACATCCCTATCTGGATATGAGCAGGTAGAGGCGGCTTTGGAACAGATGTACCTAGGAGTGAGAACTCTGAAAAGGAGTTTCAGGCTTGACCTGAGGTATCTTAGTACACAACAATGGGCATTGCTGCACTCTTGGTTACGACACTTCTCAGGGATATGCTTAGGATAATTCACATTTTAATTACACACCATTATGAAGGATTTAGGAGTAAATAATTCCTCAAAGAAAACATTTTATGATTATAGATTATATGCATAATATTTTCAATTTACAAGTTTGTAATTATGAATTTATATTCATAAACTAAACTTGTGTATTCCATTGTTTAGAAATGGTTCCAAGTAGAAGGAATGAGAATTCCAGCAATACGCATGATCGAATGATTAAGAAGGATCATATATTTCATGGTATTAAGACAACATTTAAAAGTAAAATAGTCTCCCACCTATTATCATCATATGAAGAAATAGTATAATGTGTTAATAAGATAAGAAAAGAATTATATGATTCCTATGGATTTTAAGGGAAGTAAGAGAAGAAAAGGATGGAAGAGAAAAAGATGGATAAAGGGAAGAGGGGAAAGAAGGATTTTCCCATATGTGATAACTGTGGAAAAAATCACCTTAATAAATGATTGAAGGGAATGATAGTTTGTTATAAGTGTGGAGAAAAAGGACACCAATTAAGTGATTTCAAGGGTAAGAAAAAGGTTTCAAATGTACAATGCTCCATCTTCAAGGAGTTGGGAAACTACGTGAATCAATCATCAGAGTATACACCAAATGCTGCTATTGAATAATAATCAAGTTATGATACTGCCAAAGATGAAGAGGAATAATTAGATTTATTATGTTGTTATTAAATTATTGTGTAATTTGAGTATTGTATTAATGATGTATATGTTATAAGAATTATAGAGTATCTAAGGATTGTACTACAGTCCTATTTCATTAAAGACTTGAGATTGTGTTGAACCAAGAAAAGTGACTCAATAATAGGTTATTTTTTTTTGGAAAATATATGGTTGAGAGAAAGATAAACTGTAATATGGTTCTGATACTGAGTTTTTTATTTTGGAATAATATATGATTGATTTGGATAAATTATATTGGATATTCTTGACTACCTTGAAACTGATTAATGATTTGTAAATTCCATCATTGTTGGAATTTACAACATTTTTGGATAGAAGAAGTATATATAGTATTCTATAAGTAATAAGGTAGAATGAATTTAATCAATAAGGTTTTATGATAATTTAGGGTGTTACCATGTTTTAAAATAATACACGATGAAGGTATTAAAATGTTATTACATGGAAAAAAAGATCTTCATTGTGTTTAGCTTCCATATAAATTTTGGACTGTGAGTTTGGAAAGAAGTATTTTGAATAAGTCTAAAGGTTGGAATGGATTATGTTTGACATTGGATAATATTTTTAAGGTTAAAAAATTTCCTAAGATTATTTTTGGATTGTTATAAAAGGGACAACCTGGAGGTTGGGTGACAATCCGTCGTGTCCGACAAGGCCGTGAGACTTGAACCCACAACCGAAGGGGGACAAGGGTGGATCACCTACCACTATCCTACGTGATGTCCTGGTTTGTGTAATGTAGTTTTCTTTAAATATTCTGGAAAATGAATTATAAATTTATTATTTTTGAACCCTATATGATTACGATAAATAGAATATTTTTTAATTCTATTATCTTTTGGAGTGAAAGATGAGGTTGTGGTAGGAATTAGTTCAACAGTGAAACTATACTTGTCATGTATTTTTTTCCTCTTATTCTATGAGTAAATTAATTCTTAAACTTTAGAGAAGTGATCTTAAAAGAAAAAATGTGTTATCCTAATACCTTATGTTTTATTGAACTGATGATATTTTAAATCATCATAGATTGATGGCTCTAAGGCCCTCAATTTTACACTTGTTTGTGATTAATGACGTCAATCACTCCCTATAAATATTTACATTTTTACTCAAATTATATGTCTCTAATTTCCACCAATTTTATTCTAATCAAGATCATAATTTGGTGGTGAATTTTTCATTTCTCTTTTCCTCTTATTAAGACTAAATTTCTTTAACCCAATTTATGATGTGGGTTTTCCACAAAGGAATTTTTCTATTTTTAACCTTTCATTTTCAAAGAAAAATTTCAAATTGAGAGGACACAATTTATTAAAGGAGTAGATAATGTAACACCCCAAGATTTCATAGTACGTTATCTCATCAAAGTAATTCAATAGCTTTCGATACACGCAACACCGAGTTCGAGCGCACCACAACTTACCAAACTAGCCGTTCAAAAAGCAGTTATGAATAGTATTAAATACATTTTGAATCCTATATACTCAAGATAATTTTAACATCCATATTATGTGTTTCTTTGACATAATATAAGAACAAATTCATTTTTTCAGATAAAATAAGTATTTTTCAAAAAATGAAATTTTACCGCCTTTTAATGGAGAACTCTTTTTAAAATCAATATTTGACACATTTATATATTAAATTTAATGAAATTAAATTATTCTTTAGAATTGGGACGTAAAATTTTAGTTTGGATAAATTTTTGGTACTTTTCTAATAACTTTCATATTTTTATGAATAGTGAAAAATACTATATTTTAATTGAAAATAACTTTTTTTAATCGAAATGATTTATAGTGTTAAATTATTAATTTTAATGGTTTTAAAGTATAATTAGATTATATTTTTATCATTTAATACAATGTAGGTCATTATAAGCAATTTCACATTTAAATTTGACATAAACACATGTCAATCTTTTGATAGTTTTTACAATTTAAAAACCCGCTTTTGGGTTTTGATAACGAGAATTAATTTTAAATTAATAAATGAAACTTCTATGTTTTTAATTTTGTAAAATAGAATTCATTTTTGAATCCATAATATAAAATCTTAGGGTGAATTTTTGGAATTTTTCTAAAAACTTTCAATTTTTGATGAATAGTGAAAAACACTACATTATTATTCAAAAATGACTTTTTATTTAAATAATTATTTAATTTTTTTAAATTTATTTTAAGTAAAAAAAATATATAATACGTATATAAGTTCAATTTAATTCAATGGAGTCATTTTATAATAAAATTTAATGTATAAATTTTTATTGAACTTTTTACCGTCTTTTACCCACCTTCTAGGAGCATTTGAAAATTTACATAAAACCTAATTTTTCCTCTTTTGTGAGTTGAATTTAAAAAATATAAGAGACATGGTTGACATCAATAAGTAAAATGTGGTTCAATAAGATGAAAATAATTTTTGTTGAATAGTAACTTTTGACTTTTATTTACCACGGTTAAAAGTAAATAAGGTAATTAAAGGTAAAAATGATATTATAATTACCCTAACACATGACCTAATTCTATTAGATAAGTTTATTTCGACCAAAACCAATATTAGGAATAAAATATGATCCTTTAGGTCCACTTGGATTAGATTAGGACATTTATTATTATTTTATTTAAAGAAGAGTTAAAACTATTAAATTCAAAGTTTATTGGCTAAACTATTTTTAATATAGGGTTATACATAAGATAAATTCGACTATAAATATTCATTTGAAATATAAAATTATTTCCCACATCATGATATTTTATTTATATTTTTTAAAGAATAAATAATTAAATTTATTTATGACATAATGATGATGCAATAATTAACTTCTTAATGAAATATTGAAATAGTTTATATCATAAATATTAAAATAAATACAATTTAAATGTTTTGATGCAATCCAATAATTTTATAGGGTTATATGACATGTTAGGGTTTATTATATAATTTTTTTGAAGGTATAATGTTGTTATGACTTTCCCAAAAACAAAATACCAAACAGTGTCAAAATTGACATAAATCAATGTTTAAAATAAATACTATATTATTGGTTGATATAATTTTCCTAAAAATCTAAGATTCTGAAAAAGGGATTAAATAATATTATATATGTCATTAATGAACTAATTTAGGTTCTCTTGGAAGTTTATAGTAAGTTTATTAACCATATAGTCTAAGAATACAAGAAGACAGGGTAAAAGTTTAACTATTTAACTAAGAGTTAAATCTAAAAGATAAGGTTAAAATGGTGACTTAAACTTGTCTAAAACCTATTGTTTGATAGGAAGTAAAACCATAACCACCTATGCCTCTAAATAAATTCATTTTGAGCCATTATAAACTGAATATGATTATATAATAAATTAATATTTTAATCTTTTCCTAAAGTGACCCTCACCCTCTTATAATAGGGAACTTCCCCTTATCTCAAAATCACACCTCCAAAGCCATTTTTATTAGACAAAACCTGCCCAAATATCCTCCCAATTTCCATCACTTCAACCTATAGGCTTTAATTTGATCATAAATCCAATCTAAGGATCCCTTTTTATCAACTCAAAATGAAACACCCGAAGAAGAGGTAATAATTTCACCACCCTCTTTCAAGTTCTTTTCTTCTTCCACTTCCTCTTTTGTTGTTGTTTCCATATCAAAATAATAAATCCAGTACCTTCTACATACTGTGATGTTATTATAAATATGGTAAAAACATATTTGTTATTCTATCCATCCTATAAATGACAAAGTCACCATACGTGCGTACGTACGACTTACCGTCTCCACATCGTGGTATAGTTTGTTATTCAAACACTTAATTATTTGGATGGGTATAATAACAAGTATTACTGATTTAAATAATAAATATAACATGTTAATAATTCTATATATATTATATACCATCCAATTACATACGATTTCACTATAAATATAATGATATTGTCACTTGTACGTACGTACGTATTACCGTCTCCACGACGCGATGAGATTCATTTCCACATTCACCGTTCAACGATGATTATAAAAATATATATTATTAATAAGTATGTAATATATGACATAATAATTATACTAGATATATATATATATATGTACTTACATATATCTTATTCACTTACTTCCATTCAATACGATATTAAAACCGAAAAAATGTTTATGCGTACGTACGGCCTACCGTCTCCGTAAATAGTGTTTTCCATTTCATATATCTGTCTATTATACATATTTATATTCTAAATATATATGATATATAAATCATGTGTTAAATTATGTAATTATTTAAATCACTATCTAAATGATACGATCAAGAATAACAAGTTAAAACACGTACGATAAAGAAAGCGATTATTACCCGAAATGTTAATTTAACATGGAAATCATTATTAAATGGGTAGTATAAAGTCATAAATGAATCATGTATGATATAATAAATATTAATATGGTTCTGGTATAATTTAACAACATACTATGGTCATTATACAAGAGTTTAAACGTACCCTCGACCAAAGGAAAGTGCAAGGTAAGGGTTATTTTCTCAATCTCATTATTATCCGAGATTGTTTATGTGTAAGTATTTACTGGGAAATATTTATCATCGACACCCATATTTCATAATTTTTTTTAAAAAGGAATATTTTAAGGTTTTATGGGAGGGTCTATTCAACTAGATCATCATTTTAAATGTTTTAAAGATTTATCTTTCTAAATTATTATAATTAATGTCCATGTTTTCAAAATTATTTTAAAGATTTATTTATATGGACATGAATGTTTTGAAATGATAATTCTTTTAAAAAGTTTAAAAGTTGTATGGGATACTTTTATTAAAAAATATATTTTAAAATAAATCCTTTATAAATGCGTGACTTTTAAATGATTTCACAAAAAGGGATAGTTCTCTCAAAAAGTTTTACTGATCATTTCAAACTATGTCAGCATCCTTTACTGGATATTATTATTGATTGAGGTAGATTTATTATAATACAATCTTCCATATTGTATTGAATGAGTTATGATATGTTTGACTTTGAATGTTCTATTTTTATACCATTCATGGTTTATGGTTAATGTATTGACATTTCATATTCTTATTTTAATACGAATGTTTATGTTATGTTTCAACTTTTTCATATGAGGAATGCAATGTACTTAGTAAGTAATGGGTGGAGCCTGCTATAGATCCTTGATGAATCGGTAGGTCTCACGAGACAAACTAGTTTCTTGGTACAAGGCCTTGAATTTTTTTTATTTGTAGTCTTGGCACAAGGCCTTGACCATGTGGTAATGATGTCTGACATTAGGCATTCCCTCATTATGAAATTAGTTATTACATGTGATTATTAGACTATTAGAATATCCATGTGCATGTTTATATGGTGATGTTTGATTTATTTTTTCCATATTATGATCATGATTATGTTTAAAAAGGCTGTTGTTTTTATTACACATCTTTCCTTAAATGTTTATAACTTTCGCTAAATTATTTACCCTTACTGAGCATCTGAGCTCACTCCTTTCTTATGTTTTATTTTCCCAGGATTCCAAGAAGTGTATTATGATTGATATGAAAGGTTAAGATAAAGGTAATAATGGTGTTCTCAAATAATTATATATGCTTTGTTTTATGTTTGAAATTGTAATGTTAAGTTAATGTATGTAATCTATTTTCCAAGACTACTAAACTGATCGGTCCTTCAGGACTTGATTCCTTGTAATCATGACAATGTATTAAAATAATGCACTTGATCTAGGTAACTGGGGTAAGGGCATTAGTCCTTTACAGTGAGAATTAATGAAAATTTCATTCAAGAGTCATTTACTATAAATGCAATTTTCAAGGGATAATGAAGAGTAAGTAAAAGTTTTATTATTTTATTTTTTAGTAAAATAAAGAAATTATGCCATTATTTTACCCTAATATATTAACAAATTATTGTATTAAGAATAGATACAACATTTTTCCATGAATATAAATTAATCAGTGCACAAATGTGATTAATTAACCCAATGTAACTACTAAACATGGCCTTGTTGGGGTTAAAAGGCTATCTTCTTTCATTCTATCCAACCTTGAATTGATGCCTTTGTTTCTGGCACTATTGATTTTTTCTAACACTGTCATTCCATGATGCTCTTATTTTTTTTGGGACATAGGTTTTTCACCATCTTCCATTTTATTGGATTCAATATCATCAATATGCTGTTCCTCTAGATTGGTAGCATTAACATATTAAAAAGGTTGTTGTGCCTCTACATTGGGAGCACTAGCATGTTGAGAAACCTATTATTCCTCAGGATTAGGAGAATAAACATGTGTAGAAGTAAATATCTAGAGAAGTGGTTGAACATTGAATTTATATTACATAAATTAAATAGTTAATAGATAATTATATGAGGTAAAAAAATGTATATTTAAAAAAAATATAGCATGATTATTGAAATATTTTTTTAAAGGTTAAAGGGATTTTACCTCTCTATCGATTATATAAATTACTTCATTATGGTATAATATGACATAAAATACTCTGTATACATTAGGACTACTGTGAAATGATTTCTACATACCATTGAATGGGCCAACCTCAGTTAAATTTACATATGACCCTTCAGTGGTTTTGGTCAATAACAAAACAATTGACCACTTTCAGTTTATGTTATCTGGAATATAAAATAATTTTAATTCATGTGATTCCATTATAAATGGTTTATCTTTGTACCCTTACTTACTAAAATCAACTTTTATGAATCTCACTTCATCTATTTTAACAACACTCCTATTATCAACACACTTTCATTTAAAAATTATCACTTTAAATGTTGTATAATCTAACTCCTATATTTTTTTGATGATGCCAAAATATGACATATTTGCATAAATTAGATTTCTTTCCTTAGTACCAGATACATGCGTCGCTTCAGCCATAAGTGTAACTCCACTATTTCACATAGTACTAGGTTCATCGTGTTTATTTTAATAAAACCTATAACTATTAATTATATAACCATTATATGATAATACATACACACTTGGTCCTCTGGCTAGCCATCAAAATCGTTCTGAAATTGAATCTAGTTTTTTAGTTGACTCCTTAAAAGTATGGTCTAAAAACCATTATATAAACTAATAATAATGTGTATTTGATATCCAGATTTCATCCCTTGATGGATTCAAATGCCTAAGAATTACTTTTTGGGTTTCAATATATGGTGAAACGTCCAAAATTTTAAGAAAAATATAAAGGTGGGACTGCTTCTAATCTATAATAGTAATTGTGACAACATCTATTCTGAAAATTCCTTCACCCACAAGCCACCCAGTGTGATGAGATTTTGATAACCAATTATTTCCATATCAGACATGCATTTAGTATATAATTCAGTGGCTTCATCAATAACACATCACTCCACAATACAACCTTCTAGATGACTTCTATTTTTGACACACCCTTTCAAAATCTTCATATACTATTCAATGGAGTACATCTATCTATAATGTATAGGAACACATAGTCTAATCTCTCTTACCAAGTGAACCATCAAGTAAACCATTATATCAAAGAATTTGGACTAGAATAACATCTCCAATCCACATAATATGACAAAAATATCCTTTTCCATATTTGTAAATTTATCCAGGTCTATAAATTTGATGCATATATCTTTGAAAAAGAAAAAGATCTTTGTTAATGTATGAAAAACATTATTATAAAAAATTAAACGTAAATATAAATGCATTATATCTTGAACCAAAACATGATAGTCATATGATTTTAGACTCTTTAAAATTAAATTTCTAATTGGAACAAAAATTTATATTTTTGATGAATACCCTCTAAAACATTTACATCATTCAAGAAGTTGAAAAATAGATATATCTATTACATGGAAAGAGTGTAAGTAGATGGAGAAAGAAAAGTCCATTTTCAATCTTCATTGGTGACAACTCTTCCAGTATTCCGATGTCAATCATGTCCTACCTAGCCTTAATTCCATCCTTTGTTTTTCTGGGTGCATTTAGTAATGTTCCAATGGCACTATCAAATAAATTATTTCAACATGAATAACATCAAGAAAATTTTAGATGTAGAAAAAATTCCAGTATGGTAATTAAAAAAATAATATATCTTTCCAATTAGTTTTTGTATGTTTTTTTGAAAAAGGTTTAATAAAATCAATGTCTATATGTTTCAATTTCTCAAAAAGTTGATCACCTGTTAGTGGAGAAAGCGTTACACATTCTTCTAAAATATAATTAAATGATGTCTTCCAAGATACATACTTATGTTGATAGGATGAAAATCTATGATGTCCTAGAAACATATTCATCGATGAATGTTTCAAACTAATTGAATGTGTACCTTGTTCACAAATGGGACACCTTTGAGTTACTTTAATGATATATCCTGAAAAATTTCCATAATAAGGAAATTAATTTATCATACCATACAATATAGATCCCAATGTGAAATATTCATTTTTATAAGAATCATACAACGTAACACCTAAATCCCATAATAATTTCAAATCTTTGATCAATGAATCCAAATAAACATCAATATCATTACATGTTTTTTTGGGTCCTAATATAAGCATAGATAACATAATGTATTTTTGTTTCCTGAATAATCATGGTGGTAAGTTATAATTTACCAACATAATCATCTAGGTTCTACGAGTGCTACTTTGAAAACAAAAAGGATTCACTCCATTTGTAGATAGCTCAAAATGAAGGTTTCTTAACTCGTTTCTGAATTAAGGATACTCATGATCAATTCTCTTCCACTGAAGAGATTCTATCTGGTGAAAAAGTTTCCCATATTTATTTCTTGTATCTGCATTCCGTGTCAATTTTCATCCAGTCTCCTCACTTCTATATAGTTGCTAAAACCTTGTAATGATTGGAAAGTACCATAAAACTTTCATAGGACCCAATCCATATTTCTTGTATCAAGAATCACCATAATTTTGTGATTTTTAAGTGATTTTTGGTCCTTTATAAATAGTATATAGTCATTTTTATAGGAATTTATTCTCTTAGATATCATACATACTAATCGTATCATTCATTTAGCATCTTGTGTTTGGAAAAGAAGCTCATTATCTTCTAGGATCATATCATTCAAGAGAGAAAGTAGTTTAGTAAAATTGATATCACTCCATCCACTACCAGATTTTAAATTATGTAGCTTCAGTATGGCTAAAAATGCTATATATTTAGTAAAACCAACATATAATGAAATATTTTCACAAATCTTTAACTTCTCAAACAATTTTCGATAATCATGACATAAGATCCCATATTTTTCTAGGTATGTGTCTCTATGAGTTTTTGGTTTTAGCCCTAGTGGTCAAGTCTTGTTCAGAGATAGAGAGCCTTATTAGAGAAAATGACCTAAATTTCAGGGATATATGATCATTTGAATTAATATATTCTAGGTATAAATGAGACTAAGTGTTAATATGTGTTTTTGGTAAGTTGAGAAGCTTTAAAGGAGGTTTAGAGAGTTAAAGGGAAAATGGGATGAAAATTCAATTGAAGAAAATTTACACATCATTTAAAGGGATTACACATTGTGTAATGTTTCATGGATTTTAATTAAATAAATCTGATGTGATGAGTTTTTTAGAAAATTCCATTAAAAATATTTACATGATGTTTTACTACATTTCATGTTGTGTAAATGCTTGAACTAAAATTTTAAACATGTTGTGCAGATAAATTCTGATATGTTTAAGATATAGATTCTCTCATCTCAAACCTAGGTCATTCTATAGGAAATTTTGGAGTTCCAAAACTTCCTTCTGGATGTCCTGTTTATGTTATTAATCCATGGTAAGTCTTTTTGGTTTGGTTTCTTCCTCCTTTCCATCCTTATCCAACTCGTTGCAGTGAAATACTTTACCCAATTGAATTTTTTTAATCTTTAATAGTTTTGATCTAAGAACCTATTTTTAGTCATCCATACCTTCTTCCTCATGGGTGTTGTCCATAGGAATCATTGTTGTATTGTTGGTATAAGGCAAGGGAACTAAATCTTAACCCTTTTGTTTGATTATTGTCAAGTTTATGTAAAATTGTGATTGCACTATCATTTCATGCACCCAAATTGATTAAATAATTGAATGAGGTTATCACTTGAATTACTTTGGTTTCAAATGGATTTTTAATTGGAAAATGGATTAAATTCTGTTTAGAATGACATGTGACCTTGGGTGATTTCATGTTATAGAATCCCTAAATTGTGGCTTATTTCTTATTGATATAATTTTTAATCAACTGTGAATTGAATTTCTTGTGGCATAAGAAAAAATAATATAAATTTTAATAATTAACCATTGAGATATATGATGTGATATTATGACATCCATTCCACGTGACATGAATTGTGTTCCATGCTGAGATGCTTATGTAAGAGGCTAGGCCCAGACACTTGCACACAAATATGCTGTAATACTTATAGTGAGCAGGATCATCCCGGCACCATGTTGTAATTATTATAAGGATTTCTTGAAAATTTTGTATTGATTATAGGGATTTGACCTTGAAATACTTTAATGCTTATAAATATTTAACCTAAAAATTCTTTAATACTTATAGGGATTTGACTCAGATCGATTGTTGGGATTATACTATGGTTATATGGTGGCCGACATAGTCATATGAAATGCTCATAGATATTCCAGCATGGAAATGAAACATGTTATATTACCTTGGTTATATGGTTGTGGTTGACATGGTTATAATAAATGATTAGAGACATTACATCATGGAGGTGAAGTAGGTTGTTGTATTTATTTAATTTTTGAATTAATTAATGCACCTGTCAATCAATTTATTGAGTAAAATTCTTATCATACTGGTTTGGTTTAGACATGGTGGTGTCGAACTACTAACTTATACTGACAACCTATTTGGGCTACCATTTGGAACCTAAGAAAATTTCACGAATGTTGTTTTGGACAAGGGAAAATGACCTTACTGTTGATTACTTGTTTGCTATTGGGCTGAAGTTTGGAGATGGGACAAACATGGATATCAGTACCCAGAACTTTGAGTCTTTTATTGAGTCTGCTAGGATTTTCTTGTATTTTCTAGCATGAAATTTAGTTACATTAAAACATGTCATCACATTATTCCTTTATTATTATTGGATTATTCAGTTGGTATTTATTGTTATCTTCCTCTATCTCTTTAATTTGATGATTATTTCCATTTTCTTATAATTTGTTCTAATGCTATGAAACTTCATACCATGGGGTATAGTCTCCCCACTATACACTTTACATTGCAGATTCTAGTTGTAAGCCTCTAGTGTATGGGGAGGAATGCTTGAGGTCTCATAACCAACCCATTATGGCCACATGAGAGAGTACTATATTGGGGGATGTTACAAAGTGATATCAGAGGAGAAGTTTTTATTTTCTTTTGAATTATAGTTTGGGAAAGGTAGAATGGATACTAGGATGTGTCGGGACTTGGTAATGAGCTTGTTCATGGGAGTAGCTGACCCATGTATAGGGGAAAATCTGAATATCTAGGGATGGGATTTCTATTGTGCTATGTTCTTGTTACAGTTGATGTTATTTCACCTTGGATGATTCACATGTTTTTTGAGGATATCATTTTATGATGTAATTATTTCTTGATTTTTGTACTCATGGACCGGTATGGTGAGAGATGAGAATACATGCATCATAATAGGCATATAGGGATATATTTACATGTATTGTTCATGATAAGAACATATCTATTTTAGCATGTAATATGCACCTTCCTGTTGAATTGTAATATGAGATATCTATTCACTGGATAAAGAAAATGAGTTGTCATGTCAGGCTATAATACTTGTAAGCCATGTCTTGAGAGACTAATAGTTAGTAGTTCTCTATTTCAGTAACCTATTTGGGTTGACCTTGTTGCTAGCCTATTCTCTAAGGTTTGCATTTGTCTTGTAGTGAAAATTCCTCCTCATCATCTTTGACTTGAGCATTAGGAGAGTGGAAATTAGCATTCTCTTAACATATTTTAACTAGAAATTCATATAGTTCCTGAGGATAAGATGAATATTTATATTTGTGACAGCTTCCTGAGGGTCATGAGATCCATGGAAAGGGATACTCTTCCTACCATTCCTTCGACGTCTGTGTTGACAAGAGAGTTTTAGCTTCAGTATCCACCTGTGTTTACTAGGGAAGGGGGACCCCAAGAAATTGAGTTCTAGATTGAGTCTGTCCAGATAATCTTTAGAAATCTCAAGACACCCATAGACAGAAGGGTTAAACCTATTGTATATATGCTTTGTGGACCTACCAAGTGTTAGTGGGATATTCTAGAGGAATTTGGGTATCATGATGATATATCTCATAAGGATATTAAGATGAAGTTACTAATCCATTTCTATCTTGAAACCTTGAGGGATGAAAAATATCAGGAGTTCATGCATCTAATGCAAGAGGGTTTGTCAGTGATGGAATACGATGAATATTTAACTAACCTATAGTGCTTTGATCCATCTTTGGAAGCTGATAAGATCTCCTGGGTGAGAAATTTACAAGATGGTCTTCATTATAAGATCATGTCATAGGTAAATTTTTTCCATTTAAGAAGCTTTGAAGATGTGTTAAATCATACACTCATCATGAAAGGGAATATGAAAGTGTACCCAAGGAATGACTATGATATTTCAGTAGGGTGATCTAGAAGTTCTTCTTTGAGCGATAAGAAGCACCGTTATGATAGTTTCTATTAAGGCAGTAATGGGAAGAGCAGTCAAGGAATCTTTCTACCATTTCATGATTTTGTTCCATTCCAATTCTATCAATGTGGTAAGTTTGGTCACAATCACCTTCAATATCATTACCCCACAACCGAGTGTTGTATCTAAAAAATATTGGGCCATCTTTAGAGGTTCTGCACTAATTTTATATAGTAGACTATGGTAGAGGATCTAGAAAATCACTGGAATTGGGAAGGGGCTCAGCTACTCCTCAGGAGTCTAGTAGCTGGAGTTCCACATGCTATTTAGGCCAAGGTAGGGTATTTGGTACCCTAGTGCATGAGAAACAGTACCAAACAGGGGAAATAGCTTAGGGTATACATATTAGATCCCAATTTATAGGGATAAGTCATTTTCACATTATACATAATACTATGTCTAACATGGATGTAGGACCATCTAATATCAGAGGTAGTATTATTATATCATCTACCTTAGCTTGTGTTTTTTTAATATAGGAACATAAAATTATTTTCTATCTGATCTTTTTTCAAATTATTTGGGCTTGTATGTGGAAATATTAGATGATTTTTTAACCATTGACACACCATTGAGAAAATGGTAAAATAATATCAAACATTTCAAGGCATGTTCTCTAGAGATTGGTGGTTACTATTTCTTTTGGGAATTGTTCATGCTAGAAATGACAGGCTTCAACTCGATTCTATGTATGAATTGGTTAGTTCTATACCAAGATTATATTGACTATTATAGGAGGAGTTTTACCTTCTTATCTCCAGAATGAAATATTTATTCTCACCAGGGTGAGTGGGTTCTTCAGGCTAGTCATGCGAGACCAATTTAGTGCAGTTTGGATTGTCTCATGGATCAAATTAAAAATCCTACTCTAGATAATGGTGGAATATAGTAGGATTCTTTTTCTCCCATGGTAGAATATTTTCAGGATGTTTTCTCTGACAAGATCTATAGATTACTTCCCAAGTATGGGATCAAGTTCACAATTGATTTGGTGTCGGGAGAAGAGCCAATTTCTATCACACCTTACCAAATGGAACCAGAAGAGCTTCAAGAGTTAAAGTTTTAGTTTTAAGGTCTAGAATATAAAGGATTAATATGGCTGAGTATATATCCTTGGGGTTCTCTAGTTCTCTTCTCCATAAAGGCTGATATATCTTTTCATTTATGTGTGGATTATCAGTGGTTGAACTAGATGATGGTCAAGAACCAATATCCTCTTCGGCACATTGAAAATATTATCAATCAACTAAGAGGTTTTAATATATTCTCTAAGATTTATTTGAGATTATGATATCATCAGTTAAGAGTAAAACTACCTAACATACATCAAAATACTTTTATGAGAAAGTATGGATTGTATGAATTCGTAGTGATTCCGTTTGGGTTGAATAATGCACCTATGATATTCATGGAATTTATGAATAAGATATTTCATCCTTTTATGGATCAATTTTTGGTGGGTTTTGTCAATGATATCTTAATGTACTCCCAATCAGAATATGACCATTACAAACATCTTGAAAATTTCCTAAGTATATTGAGAGAGCATTAGCTCTATTCCAAGCTAACTAAATGAAATTTCTGGATTACAGAAGTTCAATTATTAGTCATGTTATCTCAGGGGTAGGAGTGTTAGTAGACCCATTAAAGTTGCAACTATGATATCGAGGGAACAACCCAAGAAAGTATTTGAAATGTGGAGCTTTTTGGGTTTAGCAGGTTATTACTAGCATTTTATCAAAGATTTCTCTCATTTGGCAGCACCAATGTTTAGGCTAACCAAGAAAGGGGTGAAGTTTGTTTGGTCTGATTCTTTTGAAAAATATTTTCAAGAGATGAAATGAAGGTTGACCTTTACTCTTATCCTCACTTTACTTATGTTGGGTAAAGCATATACCATGTACTGTGATGCATCCAGAGTTGGACTCAAATCAATTTTGATGTAGGAGGATCGTGTAGTTTATTATGGATCTAGGTAGCTTAGACCAAATGAGAGGGATTTACCTACTCATGAAATAGAGTTATAATTAGTGGTACATTCCATGAAATTTTGGAGACACTATATCATGAGTGAGAGGTTTTTGGTTTAAATGGATCACAAGAGCCTCAGGTATATATTTTCTCAGTAGGACCATAACCTTGAACAAAGGAGGTGGGTCAAGTATCTGTAGTCTTTCAACTTTGAATTTTCTTATACACTATGAAAGGGAAAATTAATTTCTGAATATTTGAACAGAAATACATAGAAAGAGGCAATGCAGGTTTTTTATAATGAGTGGTTGATAATGGATCTCTTTGCAGACATGCATCTGGATGTTCAAGAATCTCAGGGGCAGGTAGCTCTAACTTCAACATCTTTTATAACCATGATTTTAGAATAGATTAATTTTGAGTAGTTGTATGATCTATAGGGATCAGTTCTGAGATAAAAATTATATAGTGGGGATACACCATCAAGATGTTCTCTTGAAGTTTCAATTATCTTATTTCCTATGGATGAGTATGGGTTTCTATGGGCTTTCACAAGGATATGATGAGAGAGTTTCATGATTGTAAATGGGAATTGAATCCTAGTTTAACTAATATGAAACTTGATTGACATAAATAGTACTGGTGGTCATTAATGAAAAAAAAGTGGAAGTATTCATGGCTAGATGTTTCATTTTTCAGTAGGTTAAAGTCGATCATTAGAGGCCAGCTGGGCTTTTGAAAACTTTAACCATTTTTGAGTGGAAATGGGATGATTTCACAATGTATTTTGTGGTAAGATTACCTAGTACTACCCATAAGAATTATATTGTATGGGTTGTTGTGGATCGACTGACTAAGGTATCCCATTTCTTACCCATTAGAGAAACCTTCATAGTTGATGATCTAGGTACTCTTTATGTGCGCGAGGTTGTTTGATTGTATGGTGTTTCTTGGATTATCATTTTAGATAGAGATCCTTGTTTCACATTTCATTTCTATCAGGGTATTTAGAAATTCCTAAGATCATGAGTTATTTTAAGTACATCCTATTATCCATATATTGATGGTCAATCTAAGAAGACTATTCGGGTTCTGGAGGATATGTTATGAGTTTGTGTTTTGGATTTTAGTGGTTCATGGGACCAACATATGGAACTCATGGAGTTTTCATATAATAATAGATTCCAGTATTCAATAAAAATGGAACCTTTTGAGGATTTGTATGGTAGGCCATGCCGTTCACCTCTTTATTGGATAGAGGTATGTGAGTCAACACTTTTTGGGCCTAGTATCATGGAGGATACATCTTAACATGTTTAGTTGATCAAACAGTAGTTGGTGACCACATAGAGTAGGAATAAATCATATTCTGATCATCAGAGAAGACTTTTGGAATTCGAGGTTGGTCAACATGTTTTCTTTTGGGATTCACCTAGGTTGGGGAAACGCCATATCAAGAAATAGGGAAATCTAGCTCCCATGTTTTTTAGGCCATTTGAAATAGTGTCAAGGGTCGATTCAGCGGTGTACCATTTATCCCTTCCACAACACTACAGTTACATGCACAATGTGTTCCACATGCTGAAACTACTATGATATTATCGAGACCCATACCATGTGATAGACGTAGTAAGTGTTGAGATTTATGATTATTCTTCCTTTGAGGAGCATCAGATATGGGTTATAGACCATAGTGAGAAATAACTTCGGGGTCGGACTATACCGTTGGTTTGAGTACAATGGAAGCCTGGGCGAGTTCAAGAGGATACCTGGGATAGCGATTATGATATGAGAACATAGTGGACATAATTGTTCGCTAAGACCTTACAATGATGCTTGGGTCAGCTCAGGGATGACCTGTTATAAAATGGTGAGGTTATAATATCCCATATTTCTGTAAGTATGTTTCTCTCTGAGTTTTTTGTTCGAGCCTTATTGGCCGAGTCTTGTTCATATACAGAGATCCTTGTTAGGGAAAATGACCTAAAGTTTGGGTATGTATGCTTGTTTGAATTAATGGAGTCTGGGTATAAATGGGACTTAGTTTTAATATGAGTTCTTGGTAAGTTGAGAAGCTTTAAAGGAGGTTTTGAGAGTTATAGGGAAAATGGGATGAAAAATAAAATGAATAACATTTATATTTCATGTAAATGGATTAAACATCGTGTAATGTTTCAAGGGTTTTAATTAAAAGAATATTAAGCGAAGAGTTTTTTGGAAAATTCCATCAAAAATATTTACATGACATGTAACTACATTACACGTCGTGTAAATTCCTGACCTACAGTTTTAAACATGTTGTGTGGATGAATTATGATATGTTTCTGCTGCAGCTTCTCTCCTCTAGACCATAAGGCATTCTCTAGGTGATTTTGGAGTTCCAACCTTCCATCCAGATGTCCTGTTTATGTGATTGATACCTGGTAATTATTTTTAGGTTGGTTTCTTCTTCCTTTTATTCCTTCTCCAACTCGTTGTGGTGAAATCCTTTACCCAATTGCGTTATTGGCTTTGATCTTGATCAGTTTTGATCTAGGAACCTCTTTTCAATTGTCCACACATTCTACCTCATGGGAGTTGGTCTTAGGAAGAATTTTTGGATAATTAGTATAAGGTAGGGGGTCTAAATCTTAACCCTTTGGTTTGATTATTATCAAGTTTACACAATATCATGATTACACTATCTTTTTGTCTGCCCAAATTGAGTAAATAATTGAATGAGGTTATACCTTGAATTCCTTTGGGTTCAAATGGATTTGTAATTGGAAAATTACATAAAGATTGCTTATCATGACATGTGACCTAGGGTGATTTTTTTGTTATAGAATCCCTAAATTGTGGCTTATTTCTTATTAATATAATTATTAATCAATTGTGAATTGAATTTCATGTGGAATATGAAAGAATAATGGTAATTATCATAATTAAAAATTGAGATATATGTTGTGATATTGTGATATCCATGACGTATGATAGGAAGTGTGTTCCATGCTGAGATGATTATATAATGGGATAGGTCCAGGAACTTGCACACAAATATGCTATGATGCTTATAGTGAACAGTCTCGGCCTAGTCCCATGCTATAATTCTTATAGGGATTTGACCCAAAAATTATTTAATTCTTATAGGGATTTGACCCAAAAATACTGTAATGCTTATAAGGATTTGACCTGTAAATATTGTATTACTTATAGAGATTTTCCTTGAATTGATTGTTGTGATTATACCATGGTTATATGGTGGATTATGTGGTCATAAGAAATTCTCAAAGATATTTCAGCATGGTGTAGAAGTAGGTTATCTTACCTTGGTTATATGGTTGTGTTTGGAATGGTTTTAAGACATGATTAGAGACATTATGGAATAGAGATGAAGCAGGTTGTTGTGTTTATTTAATTATTGAATTAATTAATGCACATGTATACCCATTTATTGCATAAACTTCTTATTAGACTAGTGTTTTTAGATGAAGTGGTGTTGACCTACTGAGTTATACTCACACCCTATTCGGGCTGTCGTTTGTAACCTGAGAAGATTTCTTGGATGCAAGTTTGGACAAGGGAAAATAACCTTATGGTTGATTACTTGTTTTCTATTGGGTTGGAGTTTAGAGATGGGACTGGCATGGGGATTAAGACCTAGGACATTGAGTCTTTTATTGATTATGTTAGTCTTTTTCTTGTGTTGTTCTAGCATGACATTTAGTTACATTCTATCATGTACTTACATTAATCCTTTATTATTATTGGATTATTCAGTTTAGCCTTTATTGTTATCTTTTTTTATGTCTTTAATTTGATTATTATTTCCATTTTATTATGATTTTTTCTACTACTATGTCACTTCAAACTAGGGGGTATAGTCTTCCACTATACACTTTACACCCCCAATATTAGTCAGCAGCCTCTGCCGTACGGGGAGGCACACTTGAGGTCTCATAACCAACCATTTCTGACCACATGAGAGAGTGACAGATTGGGGGATGTTACACATGGAGTTCATCTTCAACTATCATTTTCATTTACTCAATATGATATTCATCATTTCTCACACTTGTAATCACATCCTTGATATGTCTTTATCATTTTCCATACTTTTAATCACATCAGATGATCCATAAAACATAGTATTATCCCAACAACCAGCTACATTCAGTTTTCCCCATGTTTAGTCCAACATTTATAACTTCAATCTATTCTGTGACAGATCAAGTGTTCTTTCAACTCATCTGGACTAATTATTCTTAAATAATAGTGGTATAGATACAGAAAAAGGATTTTATAAGGGTCATATGCATGATATTTTTAAAACATGATGAACTCTTTCACCTCATCCTCATACTCCTTTTTCGTATGATTGGAATCCATCCATTTTCAATTCATATCCACCATATTTGATCCAGTAATATTAATATTTAATAAAATAAATTAATACAAATAAATTATGATCCTAGAACCCATAAAAGGTCATTCTTAATGAATCATTTAAGCTAAATGAAGTCATTGTTATGAAATAATAAGAGTCAGATGATGTGAATTGAGATTGTTTTAATATGGTGGAAATCATTGAAGAAAAGGAACGTGTGATATCAAAAGTTACAAAGAATATAACTAAATTTTTATCTATTTCAAAACATAGAAATCAAATATGGTTTCTATAACTTTTTTAAGAGGGAGTACAATATTAGGCAGGAGTTTATGTTTATTAATTTTTTCACGTGGTATGAGGTGGGTCAGGTAGTGTTTCAGTGATAGGATTCTTAAGCTTATAAGTTGAACCATCTCCACCTCTTCAGTTATAAATATGGATGCTGTTATGTTGGAAAATCATGGGAAATTGGTAATTTTTTGTTCTTTCTACTTGAATAAGAAAATATATGTTGTCTTTCCCCTTTTTTATTACTTATTTTCCTACATTATTATTTTTTATTTTAGATTATTATTATTATCACTAAGAAAATTCTTATATATAATAATTATATGTACTAATATTGTATACAAATTAGACATCAATCTAAAGCACAAACCATTTTTTAATCTTTTCAAGATTTAATTAAAATCCTCATATCATATATATATATATACATTAGTTTACTAATAATTTAATTCTATTTAATTTACTTGTCTTATTATTGTTATTATAAATTTATTTGAAATATACTAGAACATTTATTTACCTAAATAAATAATATTATACAGTTCAATTATAAAATTATCACTATTTACAATTTGTTTTCTATTATCATTATCTTATATACATTTATTAATATATTTATTTTGTATTTCTATTAGTATTTATATTTATCTTTCAGTTAATAATCTTATTTAACATGATATAATAAATACACTATTATTCATTAGTATTTTTTAAATAGTTTCCTTTTAATAACAATGAAAATTTAACTGATATGTTATTAAAATATTTTTGAAGAAATAATTTTGATATGAGAATATATTTAATATTATTTTATACTTAATAATATATTTTCAAATTATTTATTGTTTAATATAATTATCTTATACATTAAATACACCTATCCAAAATAATGTATGGAGATAAATTTTATATTATTAACAACTTATTATTGTTGGGACCACTTTGTGTATAAGGTTGTATTTGTTGTCAATAGTTGTAAATGAAGATCAAAATGAAGGAGATCAAGAAGTACTCCAATGAAATGGAGGAATGGAAATTCAGATGATTGTTGTACTGATCATAAATTCAAATAACTTGTTTCAATCAAAGGTGACACATTGTTTACAACAGTGAAGAATTGTGAGGTATAATCCATCTGAGGATGATTGAAGAAGAATGGGGATTTGATGAATACCATGTAATTCTTCATGATTGCATGATAACCATGCAAGAGCCTACTTGAAGAATTGAATCATATGATTTTCATGAAGTAGAGAATGACGGTTGAAGAAGAAGATTTGTTGAAGAAGGAAAATCACATAAAAGAAGCATGAAGGTTACGACCGAAGCATATATTAAAGGTGGCACCGTTTCCCAGTGTTTTCCAAATTTTTGGGTCTGAAAATCAGAAAATGAAGACATGAGTTGTTGGTAAAAGGAGGTGCACGCAAAGAAGAAGTGGTGCGCGAAAAAGGTGGGTTGTTCGTAAAATATTTGAGTTGTGCGCAAAAAGCAGTGTGGTGTGTGAAATATCAGAGTGAGGTTTTTCACGCAAGAGGTGTTTCGGAATTAGAACGTCAAAAAATGGAAAATGCATGTGTTGCGTGAAAAAGCCAGACCAGTGCGTGAAAAAATGGGAATGCGCGTGGAAAAATGTTATGTGCGAAATAGCTGGGTGATTTTTTCGTGCAAGTAGTGTCTCGGATCAAAAATACTTAAAATCAGCAAAGGTAAGAGGCGTGTGAAAAATTGGAGATGTTCACACCATATGCGTGGAAAATCAAACTTGTGCTCGAAAAGTTGGTTGTGCGAAAAATGTGGGTTTAATGTTTTACTCGCAAATGAGGATTCAGGTTTAGAATGATGAAAAATAACAAATTCATGAGGTGCGTGAAAAACCTAGGTGGTGCGCAAGAATAAAAGGAAGGTGTGCGTAATATAAAGAACTGAGAGATTGTTTTATGCACAGGAAGGGGTTTTACGTGTAGGAAGGGGTTTTACACGCAGGGTCAAAAACACCTATAAATACAAGGTAAACCCCTATCATTAGTGGTGGATCAACACTTTGAAAAATACTGAGCTATAACGTGCGGAAAAATTGAGGTATAGAGTGGTGTGCAAAAAGAAGAAGTGTTGCGCGAAAAAGAAGGTGTTGCACAAAAAAGGGAAGTTCTGCGCAAAAATGAAGAGTCGCGTGGAAAGCCTTTTTAGGACAAAAAGGTATTTTAAGCACAAGGTTTGAATTTTACATGAAAGACACCAGGAAAGGTGCAACAAAAATTTGGGGGTCCCACAGGCCTTTGACAGGTGCTTAGCACTCTCAAATCTACTTTGCGAAGACGGAAGAACAGTGAAACATTTTGTTTTACGAAGAGAAGTAGTACCGCACACACATTACTGGTGTTCAACACCCTCGTTGTGCTTTGCAAAGAGAGGAAGAATGATTCATTCAACTAAACCCATATCTACACAGAAAGAGGGAAATATAACGATACACTCAAGTGTCGATATTGGGAATTAAAGGAAGAGAAGAAGAAGATTTAGTGCATTTAGTTATTGCACTAAAGTAGAAGATTGAATACAATAGAACATCAACTCAGAACTTTGATGTAAGCATTGTCTCAGGATGAACATGAGACAAAGACTTCTATGTTTATATATTGAAGAGACCTTTGTGTCTATAAACTGACCGAGACTTCACCAAAGGCAGTGAGCCAGGGGGAGTCAACGAGAGTGACCCGAGGGACGCAGTGAGCTATCCCTGAACTTTTGTAAAGGTAGTGAGCCCAGGACAGTGTGACTTTGTACGAACCATTTTAATCTACAACTAGTGAAGAATAGTGGAATTATGTACGACTGGCAACCTGTCGGCATATGCTCTTTGGACGTAGCCCTTAGTTGTGAAGCAAGTAAAAGTGTTGTGTCAACTCATTGCATGTGCATGTTCGATTGATGATCATATCCATTATACAGGTATTACAAGTTCCTACCAATGTGGAGACAAGATCCATCACATTAAGATAAAAAGATGACACCCTGATTCACCCCTCCCCTCTCAGGGTGTCTTGGGGTCCTACAATTATCTCATAAAGACTAATATTATTAAAAATAATTTTTTAATATTTAAAACTAGTTTTAAGTATAACATTTATATTATTTCTTCAATGGAAAAAATTTAAAATATACCTATAATTATATATTAAAAACCTAGTACGCAATAGTTGTTCACAAAAATATTGTAGAAGGAGTGAGAAAGTTCAGGTGACTGACAATTGTTAGTGGAGAAATTTATCATACGACAATTATCTTTCACCCAAAATTTCACACTCCATATAAAGGTGTGAGGAGGTGAAACAACATTAAAATCCTTTGGGAAAATTAAAAACACCCAAATAAAAACTAAAAATGTTAAAACCTTTGACGGTGGATGAAAATTTTCCTGAGAGAGATCGAGGGAGAGCACGTGATGACAATTTAGAGAAGCAACATGTGTGACAGAAGGGAGGGAGAGCAGTGGTGACAATGGAAGGGAGGGAGAACAACATAGACATCATATGGTGGCGATAATGGTAGGGAGGGAGAGCAGTTAAACAATGGTAGGGAGCGAGAGCCACGACAACAAAGTGCAACAACAGGGAGGGAGAGTGATAACGAGGGCTCACGACGGTGAGGGAGGGAGAGTAGCGAAAGAGTTTCACTTCCATGAGAGCTTGAAATGAGAGAATGAATTGGTCGATTAGGGTTAAATCTATATAGCAATGAAGGGTTTTTATCAACATTAAAATTAAAAGCGCTCATAAAATTATTCTTTATCAGTGCTAGAAAAGCGCTGATAAATATTTAATAATATAATTAATACAATTAAAAAATTTAAATGTATATAATTATAAATAAATATAAATAAATATAATATTAAATAAATATTTATATAATTATCAATATATTTAAAGAATTATAAATATGTTTTGATAAATATAATTATAAATAAAATAAATAAATAAATATTATAATTATATAATTATTTAAATATATATTAATTTATATATAATTATAATTAAAAATAAATTTATTTAAAAGTTATTTATATTTAATTATAAATATATTTATATATATAAATATGTATATTTATATAATTAGATATATTTATATAATTATTTATATATATGAATATTTATTAATATATAAATATACATAATTAAAAATATTGTAAAAATATTTATTATAATTTTATAATTATTTAAATAAATAAATATTTATTTATAATTATAAATATAAATAAATATATTTAAAAATATTTGTTTATAATTATAAATATTTATATATAATTATATATATTTATATGATTATATATATATATATATATTTATATTTTTATATATATATATAATAAATATATGTATTATTTAAATATATATACTTATAAATATAATAAATATATTTATTATTTAAATATATTTATCATAATTTTATAATTATTTAAATAAATAAATACTTATTTATAATTATAATTATAATTATAAATAAATATATTTATAAATATTTGTATATAATCAAAAAGGTCTATCCATAAGCCGAAACTCTTGAACATTTATTAAAATTAAAGGAACAAGAATGTAGGAACAACATAGAAGGATGTGGTCAAACACAGAGCCAAACCCTCATCCATAGAAGGAAACAACATGTCAAAGGTCACCATAATCATGATCAGAATCATGACGATACTCACTAGCTTTATCAACATATTTCTACTATGATTGGAAGTTCCTTTGATTGAAGAGCACAACTTCTAATTAATTTTCTCTTACTCTAGTGTGAGCTGAGTCCTAGAAGACATACCTCACCCTTGTGCTACAACCCATCCCTCCCAGACACATCCTTGACCATGATTTTTTGGATGAAGACCCCAATTCTAAGTTTTTTATTGTTACCAAGTCCCTTCCATCTCATCCCCCCAACTCAGAAATGCCTTTCTCTAAGAGAATCTTCTCATTAACATTAATAGTCTCAATGTACATAGAGGGGACATCAACTTCATTGAAGCTATCGAAAATAGGAACTGCCTGCACCAGATCAAGTACATAAAATGTATTTGAGGTGGTAACCTACACCATACCCCTGTCATGAGAAGGGGAAGGATTATAGGTAATGTTACTCACCACAATATTCTTAAAAGGAAGAGGGGAAAAATTATAGTTACCCTTCCTGTTAAAGGCAGTCAAAGATTTTTCTTGGAGAAATTCCTTTTACAATGCAGTTTGGATATCATTTTCAAGCAACTCCAAATCATCAAAACCATTAAAAATATCATTAATCTTATTTCCTAGCTCTCCTTTTTCATTTGAAAGAGGGATAACACCTCTCTCTTTCTTAGTAGGTGCATGCACATTAGGATACATTGTTGGAGCCCCCTTCACTACAATTTTAGACCATGATTTCTTCCCCAAAGAGAAAGATAAATCCTTCACAACATTAACCATATTCAAATTAGAAAAGGTACCCCTGTCCAAACCGGTTACCTAGGGAGGAAGATAAATCTTTCACAACATTAACCATATTCAAATCAGAAAAGTTACCCCTGTCCAAGCCGGTAGAACCTTCAAGCAAAGAGACCTCCTATTGCAAACATCCTTCATGCTGTGAAGCTGAAAGAGGAGAACTGTGTAGAGACCCCTGCTGGAATATCTTCATCAGTCAAATTATGAGGAGATTCCTTAGGTATAGACCTCTTTTTGAAATTACTTTAAACATGTCAACAACAAGAACATAATGAATAAGAAGCATATATTCTACAATTCATAGATTTATCTTCAATTATCTTACATACTGAGTAGAATTTTGACACTTTCTCATATTCAATTTTAAGCTTAATCTCATTAGATTTAGTTTAGTGATAAATTCTATCAACAATGGTAGTACCTAGAACACCAATTATAAGAGTAAGATCATATGAGATCTTTTGGTGCCACAACAGCCAGTTAAGACCAAAAACTTTGACCCACAATTGCACAGATGAGTTATATACCTCCAATGGGTTGAAGCCTTTGTCCCATTCATCAAGATGCAGAATGCTAAGCTTAAGGGAAATGGACCAAAATCCCCACACTCATAATTTGAGATCCTCTGAGGGAAAAAGAATATGGGAGAACCCTATTCCTTGTGAGACACATATCAATTTATCAAATCCCCATATAAAAGATATTAATGTAATTAAATCATCAACTTTACAAGGTTTATAACCCTTGGGTGAAATCCATCTTGTAATAATCAAATAATTACCTAGTTTTAAGTGTTTGGAGACCACTTCATCATCAGATCAAACACGAGTGATGCTCCCCTTCCAACGGATCACCCCAGTTGCAAAACCTTTGTAGATAGATAAATCACTTCTACTCACAACATTCAAAATTAAGATAGACTTGATATCATTCCGTATGGATTTTTAATCATTATATTTGAGAATTCCATATCGATGGGAGTCGAAACATTCCCAACCCAGAGTGGATTCAGTAAGATACACCATCAATTGGAAAACCCACATGAAAGGCAGGACCAGTGAGATGCTGTGGCAACCTCAAAGAATGGCATGTGATGGTGACATGCAGCATGACTGATTCGAAACTCCAGCGGCGGTGATGGAATTACTACTCCTACGGACAGACCTAAAAATCTAGCCAGAAAGATCCAAAACTTCAGCATCAACATGATCAATGGAGACACGATCATATTAGATAGATTTCATAGGTAGGATCGTGAAACGTAGTATCAACATCACACACAATAGTATGCCTGGGATGCACACAATAGTAGATAGAAGAACACATACAGTGGATGCAACGGTGGAACCATGAGGCAGGATCAGTGAAACCCTAACCTCCATCACTGGGAGATGAGAGCTTAAATATTTGTATATAACTATAAATATATTTATACATATATAAATAAATATATATGTATGTATATTAATATATAAAAATATGTAATTATAAAATTATAATAAATATACCTATTATTTAAATATATTTATTATAATTTTATAAATATATATATATACACACTATAAATGGTGTGATCCATGGATTAAAAACCCATGGCCCTAAAATTTTATTAAAAATATAAAGTAAAAAATAGGGGAAGGAAGAGACATAATGAAAAAATGGCACAAAAACCACCATAATGAAAAACCATTCAATGATCACCTTCTTTGGTGTCTGCCACCACTTCCAGAGGAACTAACCTAACCTTTTGAATGTCATCCGCTCTTCCATTACTTTGGGGCCTTCCATTTTTCATCCCAAAAATCCATATCTGGGGAAACATCTTACTCATCAAGAGACTCCTGACCACTAATAGAGAAATTTTTAGACAAAATCATATCCACATGTTACTTCTCTGAGAATTGATCTTTAGCTCAAGAAGATCTATGATCAATTCCAAAATACTCCCAGAAAACCTTTCTACTTTTTTTATCTATTCAGAATATAAAACTGTAAAAGAGGTTTCCCTCTTTCATTCGGTTGATCATGGATCAAAGAATACATGAACTTCACATTTGAATCATCCACTTGAAAGCCACATTACTCATACAGAACCACATGGTCCACCCCACCTGCAAGCTTTGAAATTCCCTCAGTTGAGGGTTAACTTGATGTAGCCACAAAACCTACCTGGGTAGAAGTAGTTTCACTTTCATTAATGTTCCTTTTCCCTAATAGAGAAGAGATCAACCCAAAAGCTCCTTTCTTCCCTTTGCTACCACCTTGATTGAAGAAGGAATCTTTAATATCATCTTCTGCATCTAGGTAATCATCAAAGGACTTCCCAAGACTTGACTTTCTAGTCTCAGAAATATTTAGACACCATTCCTCACCACCTAAAATAGGAACTATACCCTCATTGGAAGAGGTTTCTCCTCCAGTATTGGACACCTGTTCAAACAATAGAACTTTAAGCTGAATCACTATCTCATTAGGATGACTCAAATCCTCATATAAAAAGTAATCCTAAGATGTAACATGGGATTACTGATGGTGAACCAGTCCATACAATCCATGGTGTGCATTGAGACAACCCACACCATGGATATTAGAGGGAGTCTGCATCCCCTGTGCTGGATACATGTGTACAATAGGACTTGGGTAGGCCTCATGAATAGATAGAATTCTAGAAAAAATGGAATCAAATGATGATGTACCTAAATTTCCCTAACAAATACAAGAGGCGGGTCATGTTGATGTTGTAGAGGAATCACCACCTTATATTCGACAATATGCAGTCCCCATTGGTATTTATTTTCAGAGAAGATCTGCAAAAGCAGGACTGTCATTCAAATAGGAATTAGTCCCAATCTTCCTAGCCTTACTTACTTTACCTACTCCTTATAAGGATCTAATTTGGGGCTGATTATGTCGAGAAGATTTAGTGTATCCTTTCACATTATAATTCAAGATTCTATATTTTTTAAGACAAGAACTAACATCATTTCCTCTTGTAGAAAAAAGATCACATATGATTAACTTCCTACAATTTGAAACCTATTGTCCTATAACCTTGAAATACCTATAGAATTTAGGAACCTTTTCATATTAAATATTCAAAGAAATATCATCATCATCAGTGGAAATAAAAACCTTGTCAACTAATGTAGAACAAAAATCTACTTCAACTAAAAGACGTGAAAAATGGAAAAATTTTCCAACCTCAGTTTCTTTATCCATTTTAATTGGTATCCCAATTTCCATTTCAATTTCATGAAATATTATTAGGTTCCAAAGTATCCAATTCAGACCAAATACCTTGACCTACAACTGTACAAATGAGTTTCCAACCTCCAAATGACTAAACCTCCTGTCCCATTCCAAATGTGTAGAAATCCTGGCTTGAGAGAGATCAATCTGAAGCCTCAGTAATGCATCTTTAAATCCTATAAAGGAAATAGTATATGGAAGAACCCTAGACATAATGAAATACACTTCCAATTTGTGAAACCTCAAATTTCTAAAATCCCATCAAGCAAATCCCTTATTTTCTATGGAATTGATCCTATTAGAATATAAATCATCTTTATATATTATATTTACATATATATACTTAATGTAATATAAATATTATTTAAATATATAAATAAAAAATAAATATTTATATATATATTAAATTACCTACTACAACATTTATCAGCCCTATAAAAAAGAGTCGGTAAATGTGTCACTTTCATCAATGCTAAAAAAAGCATTGACAAATGGGGAGATTTATCATTGCTATGAAAAGCATGGAAAAAGGGTGCCCTTTTATTAATGCTTTTTATGAGTGATAATAAAAGTCACCGCTTTATAAATGTTTTTTGTCTATCACTGTTAAATATCAACGCTAGATAAAGCGTGATATGTGGTAGTGAAGATAAATGTCATCATTGAAGAAAGTTATTAGGATGGGGTGATCATTTCTCCCAATTTTAAAAAAATTAATTATAAATTTAACATGAAAATATACTCTATTGTGGTTTCAAGAAACTCTAAGTAAAATTAATTTTTGATTTATCACCCACTAAAGGTGATTATTTTGTGCCCAAAAACTTCAAGTGGTATTAGAGGACTCACGATCAAATTTACAATTATTTATTTAATTATAGATCATTGCACATTTAGAAGTTAAGTTTCATTTTAAGTTTTAATTTTTTATTGATCCATAATCAAAATACCTTCTTCATATTCTTCATTTTTCATAAATATTACCAAGATCAATTAATTATTAGGGAAGTTTAAAAATGAAGATCCCATATGAAAGTGACAAGGATCCTAGCTGGATAATACAAGACTACACGATATGTAATCCTTTGTTACATGCCATATATCCTTGTTTATTACACAAGGATTATCACATGAATTTTGGGTCTTCTCTTAATTAATACACATTATGTGAAATAAATTCACCATGTGTAGACCAGATATGGTGGCACATGATTTTTCTAGATTACACACCATGTAGTTTGACTACACATTGTGTAGTCCACATGATTTCAAGAATGATAACACGGGGTCAAATTCTATTTAGATGAGTAGATCCTCAAAAAATTATGGATGAATATGGTCAATGATTAATAGAATCTTGGGGGCCTGAGCTGGACTTACAGTTTCAATGGATTCTGATAATGAAGAACAAAACAGGAAGATGTTGATAGAAAAATTTTTCTCCAAGATTTTCGAAACATCGCTGGTCCCGCTGATTCCACTAGAGAAAACATTGTCATCATCGATGCATCATTGACCCCACGCACACCTACATGATATTGACAAAAAACTACCACATTATAAATAATTTATTTTTGAACATAAATTCCTTGTACAACCAATCAACTTCTAAGCATGAATCTTCCCCACCAAATAAGGAACCTATTTTAGGTCTAGGATGTAATTTTTTGTTGAACCCAATCAAGGTGTCATCAACCATGACACCTATAAAAACATAGAATTATGATTTGTATGGACACCCAGTGTGAATTGAACCTCCAAAATATAGGAAGACAAGCGAACATTCAAACCAATAAAATAACCAAAAGAGGGTACCCAATCAGTAATAATTATTTACATGGAATTCATGTAAGAAACTTATATAGTATATGTATGTGTGTGTTCACATATATCTTACAAAATATTACAAAACATTTACCATGGGTTGGCTTGGTTTTTAAGGTCATTCATTTCATTCCTCAATATCATAAGTTTGATTCTCACTGATTGTGGCATGTCATCATAATTTCACACAAATAAATTTAATTGCTTTGATAGTCCTAAACAAGGAATGGAGGAATAATTTTACCTAATTCAACTAAAAAATTAAGGAAAACTAATAAGGAACTTTTATCTAGATTTTTGGGGGTGAAGTACACTGGGAAGTTCAAGGCATGTTATGAGTGGATGGGGTTTCTCTGAATGTACTTGAATGCATAGAGGAAGACAGTGGATCATGGATTTAAAATTTTTAATCACTATAACAATGAAACTTGTCGTCTACAACAATTTGATCTCTTGTAGAGGTTCCAAGATCTAGCATGAATTCAAAAAAAATTAAACTGAATGGTTACCTCATTCAAATTGAAGTGCGCATGACCAAAGATCATCTCTAGTGACCGTTTCTAGAATTATCTGAAGCCAAACCCCTATAGATCATCTACATAAACTTCAAGAATATTCTTTCTCACCATTCATTTAATTCCAAGTGTTATCACAAGGCTTCAATGAATCCTTCGATGTCACGATGATCACCTCAACCCCGTACCTTCGATCTGTCAAAGGAATTATTGGATTGATCACTCAGGGAGAGAAATTATTTCTATATAAAATGGGATGATAAAGAGAGGATATAATTCCATTGGAATGAATAACATATCGAATGAATATCTTTATTATACTTATATAGTGGGAGGCTCAAAATACCCAGAAGGGTTCCTAAACCCCTAGAAATAAAATGCCCATTAAATATGAAATAAATGACATGTGATGATGAACTAACCATGTAAAATTAGAATTTATATTATTTATTACTTCCTTATAATATAATAAATATATTACATGATAAAACTTGAGTCATTAACTTGACTCATAATTCTTTTATATATTAAAAAAACCTCAAATAATATTCATTCGTATACTATTTTTCCTGTATTTGATTAAAAACTTGTAAATATATTTAATAAATAAATTCAACATAATTATTATATACTTGAATAAAATTGAATTTATTTATTCATCAGTTATTTATTATAAGGACAATTCTCGAAGCCTTATGGTAGGGCCCAACATATCCTATATACCTATTCTCTATAATATGGCTAATTCTTAAATTCAATTTTGTGTGTGACCCTTTAAGTAATTATCTTGATTATAGTGAATAGTATTCATAGAATAAGAAAAGAGTATAGAAACTAATTAATGACCCTAAAGAGATATGGAATAGTTATAGCAACAAAAACCATCCTATGAACACGCACTGTGTAATATAGTCTCTTTATCTCAAGATATCTCATAAAGCAGGACACACATTGTGTCATAATTCTTTATTGCTTCATTATTTTTTGATATAACTATATAGAACTACCTTTAACTACCTTATACAAGAATTTATGAAGGCACTACCATCCTAATCAACTAGGAATGAGTTATCACTTCCTCAACTCAGAAGTGAAAAATTCTATCTTGACCATTCAAGCATTTCCATACCACCAATGACACACCCAACACAAGATACCTCACCCTAACTTCATTGTCATGGTTTTACCTTGCATAAAAGAAGGTGATAAAGGGTAACACATTGATAATGATCTCAATTCAGGATACCAATACACATATTCATATATAGAAACAACTAATGATACCTGAAACAAGTTGTGTTCCTATTAGCGAGTATGTATTAATGATCTCACCTACTATAGATCACAAGTGAAAACTTTATGAGAAGAAGTATCAATTATTATGAACTCATAGCACCTAATATTCATACATCAACAAGGTCAAGTTAGTGTAATATATTATATTTTAAGATATCATCTTTTTCTATGTACACCCCACTTTGAGTTTTTTGTTAAACATATTTGTTTGAGTTTTACTTTCTCTTCGAACCTTGTTGGTTGAGTCACATTAAGAGATAGAGAGATTGTTTTTGGGAAAATGATCTAATGTTTAGGGATTTCTGTTTGTTTTAACTAATGGAGTTTTGGTATAAACATGTTGAATGATCTTATAGAATTTTCCATGAGTTTGGAAGGATCCAGAGGTGGTTCAAGCACTTTTTTATTAGATGGTATTAAAGATGTATACATGGAATTTACACACAATGTAAATTAGTTACATGATGTGTAACTATCACTAGGATTATTTCATGAAAATAATACAGGGTGTGAACTATTTCATGGTGTGAATTGGTTACATTCCATGAATCTACTTTACACGACACGTAATGTTCGCCCATGGTTAAATTCACCTGAGGCGACACAAATTTCAGCGTACCTCATAATTGATAATTACAAACCATGTAATTCATTTAAAAACTATGTATTTATCAAGATCAATGGTTATAAGCTATTTCATACGATTATGTTTTCACTCTTTCCATATCCATACCTCCTCTATCATACCCTAGGAGATTTACATGTGATTTGGGAGTACCTTCCATCATTTTGGACTCCTTGTTCAAACAATAAATCTCTAGTGAGCTGATTTTATTAGGTTTTACCTTCTATTACATTGTTTTGTAGTGGTGGTAGTGGAAAATATTTAATATGGTTATTTTGGATGTTGATCTTGATTTGTATGATCTAGGTTTCTTCTTGGAGTCATCTGCGCATTCATTATTATTGGCGTTACCTATTGAAAGCATTATGTTGATCATCAGATAAATGTAGGTGGTATAAAACCTAGCCCAATGGTTTATTTAATTATTAAGTATGCACAATATTGTGAATTTCATTGACCCAATATGCACATTAATTAATTGAATGATGAATGATGATAAATCATGTGTTGGATCATTCCTTGAATCACTTTAGATTCAATGGTGTTGTGACCTAGATTGTGGCTACCCATTGGGTGAGATAACCATTGAATAATAATAATTTTTCAAAAGGATTAAAGTGTTTTTTCCCCAACATGAGACCTTAGGTGATTTCTTGATGTAGAAATACCTTGGTAATCACTTACTATTATTGAAAAGGATATGTTTGATATGATATGATTGGGTGAAAACTGACATGTTAATGGTTTAAGACCCACTTAATAAATGAAATTAGGAATTTAAAGATAAATGGTAATATATAGAATTAACCATTGAGGTTGATGATGAAATACTATGATATCCTTGTTGTTATGACTTGTATTGTTATCCATTATATAATGATTATATAGTGGGATTGACCCAATTTCATGAGGTAATGCTTATATAGTGGGCTTGGCCCTATTTTAGCTATAATACTTATAGAGTGGGATTGGCCCAAGTTCATGCTATAATGTTTATATAGAGGTATTGGCCTAATTTTATATTGAAATGCTTATAAATAGGGATATTATTGGGATGCTGAAATTTTTATATAGGGGGATTGGTCTGAATGATGAAATGATTATACAGAGGTATTTTATCGGTTATGTGATTATGCAATTGTTTGCAGCTATGTTTGGAATGGTTGTGCTACATGATTAGAGATATTGTAGCATGGTTCTAAAACATTATGATTATTGTGTTATATTAATTGATTAATTAATAAACATGTTTATATATTTATTTCATGCAACTACTATCATACTAGTTTTGTTTAGACATGGTAGTATCAACCTACTAAGTTTTACTCACACCCTATTTGGGCCTTCATTTAGTAACCGAGTAGATTGTATGGATGTAGGTTTGGACAAGGGAAAGATACCTTGTTGTTGATTGTTTCTTACTGAATGAGAATGAGTTTGAATATGGGACCGACATGAGGATCGAGAACAAAGTCTTCTTAGTTTATTTTATGTTATCTATTTCTTTTATTTTTATTACTTTCAGTTTGACATTAGGATACATTCCAGCCTGACATTACATGATTCTTTATTATTGGTTTATTGGTTTCTCTTTTACTTCCAAGTTAAATTTTGTATAGTTCCCTCTATTTAAATTACTATGATATTTATTTATATTGTTTATTTATGGTGTCTTATAACTCTATACTAGGGGTTATATTCTCCCCACTATAATCATCACACCCAATGCTAGTCAGAAGCCTCTAGCATATGGGGAGGCATGCTTGAGGTCCCATAACTAACCTGATTTTTCCACATGAGAGTGTGCTGGATTGGGGGATGTTATAATGTGGTATCATAATATTAGGTTGTTTTTATTTCTATTGATTTAATATTCAGTAACTGTATAAAAGAGTCTAGTATTTTTTGAGGCTTGTTAATGAGCTTGTGCATGGGAGTAGCTAACCCATGTATGGGGGAAAATCCAAGTGACCAGGGATGGGATTTTTTTCATGATGTTCTATTTTTACAATTTATGTTATTTGACCTTGAGTGGTCCACATGCTGTGTGATGTTATCATTTCTTGAGATTGATACATATGGCCCGATATGGTGTGATGTGAGCCTGAATTCAACATGAAAGGCATATATGGATATATTTTTTAGGTTTGGGGCCGAAGCCTCATTTATTATTAAATAAAAGCAAATACCTCTTTTAACTGGGTATAGAGAGACCCATTACATAACGCGAAGGCCCAGTGGGAATTTATCCCATTACGTGGCCCGTAGGCCCATGGTATATAGGGATATATATTTTCATACATTTTTAATGATAGGGACATATTAATTTAATATGATATATTTTCCTTGATAAAATATGAAATTGAGATACCTATTATATCTGATAAATGGAAAGAAAAGAAATCTTATGTCATGTTAAGACACTAGTAAGACATGTTTAGAGAGACTATGAGCCAATGGTTCTCTATTGTTGTCACTTGTAAAAGTTGAGCTTGTTTTTAGCTAGTATTCTAAGGAGTGTGTTTGTATTGTAGGGAAAATGACTCCTCATCATCTTTGAATTGAGCTTCAGGAGAGAGGTAATTAGCATGATCCTAATACAGTTGAGCTGGATCTTCCTATAGATTTTTAAGATCACATAGACGTTCAACTTTGCAACAAATTTCTAGGGGTAATGCGATCCATAAAAAGGGAAATTTCTCATGTCACACCTTCTATTACTAAGCTAACGAGAGAGTTTCAACTAAAGAATATGCCTACAATTACTAGGGAGGGAGGCCCTCCAGTAGCTAAGTTTTGGATCAATTTAGTACAAACGATCTTTAATCACCTTGATACACCCACATATAGATGGGAAAATCTTTCTTAATATATGTTTCATGGACCTTCCAATCATTGTTGGGAAATTATAGAGAAATATGGGCAGTAAGAGGAGTTATCTTGGAAGGAATTTGAGGTGAATTTCTCATTATACTTCTATCCTGAGATGTTGAGGTATGAGAAGGCTCGTGATATCATGCATATTACATAGGAGGTAATGTTAGTGATGGATTACATTGTAAATTTTACCAAATTGCAATGATTTTCACCATATTTAGCCACTGATGAGATCTCCAGGGTGAGAAGTTTTCAAAATGGGCTATTATATGAGATCAAGTCGTAGGTGTACATCCTTTTCTTGAGTAGATTTTTAGATGTGATGAATCAGGAACTCATCATGGAAGGGAATTTGATAGATGCCTCGATCATAAGCCATGCTATTTCAGTAGGGTGAATTGGGAAATCTTCTTTTGGTGGAAAGAAGTGATGCTACGATAGTTATCGCAAAGAAAACCATGGGAAGGGAAGTCAGGGTAGTATGAATCCATCTTAGGACCATGTTCTATTTTAGTGCTATTAGTGTGTAAAGTTGGGCCATAAGTACCCTATCACAACCTCCTTCCTCCAAATATGCCCCTCCTGAGCTGGAAATGAAGGAAAAAAGATAATGAACCCCGATTCCTGGCTCCAATAGGCCCTAGGGTGGCGACCAACACCAAGGGTCTACAAATCTCAAAAAATGGGAAGCATTAACATTTTTATAGTAACCAAGATCGGGAGATAAGAAGTATTAACCTCAAAACAACTCTAAGAAATATATATAAAAGAATCCAAAATCCACCCCACATGCTTGTTTAATGTAAAACTACTAGAAATACAATAAAACTTCAAAGTAAGTACCAAAAGAAAAAATCTAAGTAGTGACATGGAAATTGTGCTAAATTCTGATCTAGTAATTCCCAGCATGGTCTTTGTAGTCCTCTGGGAAACTTGAAAGTAGTTTTATAACATATCGTGAGCAGACTAGTATACTCAGTAGGAAAAACCAAAGTCTCTCATGAAAAAGTGGAGAAGAATACTAATTCCCCTGTGAGAAAAATAGTAGAAACTGAAAACACCTAACAAGGTATACTAGCCATCCCCACCTCACCAAGGAACACTCAAAAAGTAACACAAGTTAAGTAATGTAATATAGTAATCACATTAATGATAGGTTACCCCACACCAATTTCCCACAGATTAACTACTCTCACACCCTAATAGAAAATTTCATGGCACTCCCACCTCTTTCGAAAGTACCATGTTACAATCTTCCCATACACACCTAGGCCTCACAGCTAGTCCCGCAACCTGGGAAAACTAAGCTCATCACATCTCACCCACAAAAACCTGGTCCTCACAACCATATCCCTCTCATAGGTACCTGGACCACATACCATTTCACATCCTAAAAACAACTAGTAAAGAACAAAACATCTCATCCTAAATACACCTAGGAAACCACAACTCGCCCACACACACCTGGTCCTCACAAACCACTACCTGCCCAAAGAATCTTGGGCTATCACTACCTGGAAGAGGGAGCAGGGAAGAGTGGGTGGCCATCCATCCATCCTCCCATCAGGATGTTTGGGAAAGACAGCCCCCCCATGACAATGGGGGTTTTCGGTACATTGTGCTCAACTAGGGTGGGGTACGTATAGAAATTACAAGGAAGGAAAAGTATATATACATAGACAACAAACACTCATCCCAACCTATGGGTTCTCAATAAAAAAACTGAACCAAAAAAACACCTTTCATGCTACCCCTAAAAAGTACAACAACACACAATCTATTTTAAAAGGCAAAATGTCTGATGAACTAATGTAGTTTCATGATTATTACATGATTACACCCATTCATGTGGTCATATTTTACTACTTTCATTATGTTATCCAAACCTGCCCAACCGTTTCATAATCTATTAAGAAATTCCTTTATCCATCCTATTACTACTTGGGAAACTAATAGGAACAACACAATCAATAGTTATGAGAGGGAAAAGAGTCACCAATCACACTATGTGATTGAACTCACATCAAAACAACCTACTTCACATTTCTTCTCCATTTAACACCCATAACAACCACTTCCATCATCATTATTCAAAGTCATTCCGCCCTATCCTTACTCTCAATAAGAAAAACCCCAACTTATATCCAAACCTCACAACACACCTCATAAAAACCAAACCTAATTACCCCACTATATAGAAACACCACACCAATCACACCAACAACATAAACATATCACAACCCGAACCTATAACCCCGCTGCTCAACCACTACCCATCCATTCCATAATCATTCAATCTCTTAACCTAAGATTCTGTTACACCACTCGTACCACCCCAACAACAGTATTTATCTCAACCCCAAAACCACACAACCACATAAGGAACAATACAAAACAAGGCCACACATAGCACACAACCACACAAAAAAACAAGGTGTGTTCAGATTTAGTAAACACTCATTCTTTAATTCTACTTTGATAATTCTGGGGTTATCACATAGCAAGTTCAATCTTGAGGAATACATTTATTTAACCAAATATATGTTATTAACCAATTTCATATTCATATGTTCATTCCTAGAGGATCAAAAATAAACATCCACAATCCATCACAAGTGCACAAACAAATACCACCAATGAATATGATTTTTAGTAGACATATAGCCTAAACAGATCATAATATTAGTAAAAAATAAAACATAACCATGCATCAATTTTCCCCAGACCTTGTATATAAATATTAAATAGATTAGATTATCTTTATTTATTCATAATTATTCTATATTCACAATAGAGAATTCATACACCCACCCCACATGATGCACAAATAAAAGAGATGAAGGGATCCCTACTTGGAAGAACAGATGATTGACAACTCCTCCTAGAGCAAAAATAGGGATGGACAAGCAGCAAGAGGAACCTCCAGGGAGACGCGATCCATGGGTTAAACACTGATGCATGACTCTTTAGGGAAGAATGGTTCTAGGGATTATTAGTAGTAAGACTATAGAGAAGAAACACAAGGGAGGAAGGATCTCATCTTTAGAAAGGCTATATCCAAATTCTATAGGGAAAACAATTTCAAAAGCCATTAAAGCCAGATCATGATCAAGACCATGCCGTTTGAATGTTAAAAGTATTAGGGGTGTTAGGAAATTAAATTCATAATTTATATCCTTTGAAACAAATTAAAAAACATTCTAACATGGTTTTAAACTCATTTTACATCAAATAAGATGTTAAAGGGGTGTATTTGGAAAAACTATAGAAAACTGCAATTTGGACAAACTGTTGGAAATTACTCACTGTTGGGTGAGTCACCAATGCGAGCCACTGATGTTGAGTCACCAACATGAGCTACTGATGGAAAGTCACCGACATGAGCTACTGATGGCGAGTCACTGACATGAGCTACCAATGGTGAGTCACTGACATGAGGTACCGATGGAGAATCACCAATGTGAGATACCATCAGTGACCCACCATCTCTACCTACCATCAGTAAGTGACCAACACGAGTCACCAACACAACTCACCAATGCCACTTACCAATACTACCTACTGATTCGACCTACCTATGCTGTCTACTAATGCCACTTACCGGTGCCACCTACCGATGCCACTTACCAACGCCACCTACAGATCCCACCTATCATTGGAAAACTATATTTTTGGAAAAATTTTTAAGTGAGTCACCGTTGCCTCCCAGAACACCTTAAACACAAAATATTTGTAAAGTAATAGTCCTGGGAGGTCCGTGACATTGCATACTCTTAGTGTCGATAGCTTTCTTTGGAATATAATGCTTGTAGTAGGATAGATCACCTATATAGGTTTTTTATGGTAATGTAATAGTATAGTAGTGGAAGTGGATTATGACAAGTACTAGAGTTTGGGAAAAACTTGAATACCAATTAACATACAAATAGCCGGAGTTCCACCGAACATTCAGGTTGAGGCATGGGATGTAGTCCCCTAGTGAATGAGTGGTAGTACTAGGATGAGGGAATAACATAATGTATTTAGATTGTATCCTAGGGTAGAGGGGCTAGTCAGTTTCACTCTATATAGACTACTCTAACTATTGTGGATACAGTAACTTCTACCATCATAGGTATGATTCTTGAACCATCTACATTTTCTTGTGTTTTTTTGATGTAAGAGCATCACAATCCTTTTTTATCTACTATTTTTTAAAATGGATTGGGTTTGGTTTTGGAAGTGTTGGATGGTGCTTTTACCATCGATACACCATTGGGAGAGTGGTTACAGAATATCAAACATTGTAAGGCATGTTCTCTTTAAATTGGTGGTTACTGTTTCTTTTAAGAACCGTTTGTACTGTAAATGACATGTTTTAATTTGATACTTATTATGGATTGGATAGTTCTATATGAAGAAAATATCAACTATTACTATAGAATATTTACCTTTATATCTCTATAAGGATACAATTATTCTCATTATGGTGAGTGGGATCTTCAGGCTGGTCGTATAGGACCAATTCAGTGTAGATTGGATTGTCTCACAACTTAGATATCAATCCCTATTTTGGTTTATGCTGGAATGTAGTATGATTATTTTCCTTCATTGGTAGAATATTTTTAGGATGTATTTCTTGATGTTTTCTACGGCTTACATCCCAAGTGATAGATCGAGTTTATGTTAGGATAATAACTAGTTTCTATTCCACCTTATAGGATGGAACCATCTGAGCTTTGAGAGTTGAAAGTTTAGTTAAAGGATCTATAAGCTAAAGGTTTCATACGAACTAGTATATCTCTATGGGGTTCTCCAATTCTTTTTTCCAATAAATATGATTTGAATTTGCACTTATGCGTGGATTATTGGATACTGAACTAGATAAAGGTCAAGAATCGGTATAACCTTCCATGCATTGATGATATTTTCGATTAGATAAGAGGTGATAAGATCTTCTCCAAGATCAATTTCAGGTTAGGATACCACCAGTTAAGGGTGAGACCATCATACATACCTTAGAATTATTTTAGGAGTAGGTATGGATTGTATGAGTTTGCAGTGATGTCGTTTGGTTTGATGAACGCAACAATGATATTCATGGACTTTATGAATTTGATCTTTCATCCTTTATATATTAGTTTGTGATGATTTTTATCAATGAAATCTTAGTGTACTCCCAATCAATAAAAGAACATTCCCAACATCTTGAAACTGTATTGAGTATATTGAGAGAGAATTAGATTTACAAAAAGCTAAATAAATGTAGTTTTTGGATAGATAAAGTGAACTTTTTAGTTTGTTCCATTTCATAGGATGGAGTGTTAGTGGAACTATAAGATATTGTAATCGTTGTATATTGGGAGTGGCCCAAAAATTTCTCTGAGATTCTGACCATTTTGGATTTAGTAGGTTATTTTAGGCAATTTATCTTTGACTTTTCCTGTTTGGAATCACTGATGGTTGAGATGACCAAGAAAGGGGTGATGTTTGTTTGGTAGGATGCTTGTGAGAGGTATTTTAAGGAGCTAAAAGGTTGGATGACCTTAGTACCCATCCTCACTTTACCTATTTCTGGTAAAGCATATAATATATACGATGTTGCTTTTAAATTTGGACTTAGATTAGATGTGATGTAGGATGAAAAGTGGTTTCTTATGGATCCAAATGGCTGATACCAAACAAGAGGAATTACCCTACTCATGATTTGGAGTTAGCTATAGTGGTACATTCCATAAAATATTAGAGACACTATGTTATGGGTTAGAGGTTTCTGGTGTACACAGTCTACAAGAGCCTTAGACACATCTTTTCTCAGTGAGACCTAAACTTTTTACAGAGGAGGTGGGTAGAGTATCTATATTAATTTTACATTGAGTTGACTTAATCACCGGCCAGTGGAAAAAATCATCGCTAATGAATTGAGTTGAAAGATGCTGATAGAGATAGTACATGAGTCTTGCGATGAGTGGAAGATGATGGCACTCTTTTTAGACATGCATCTAGATGTTTAGAAGTCTCAGGGATGAGTATCTATGAATATGATGTATGTTAGACCCATTCTTATTGATTAGATAGACATAGATAAATTATCTAATTCATAGGGATTAGTTATGAGAGAAAAATTATATGGCAGGGATATACCATTAAAATGGTCTCTTGGTAGTGACAATTCTCTTATTTTCTGTGGCCGATCATGGGTTCCTACAGGCTTGCACAAGGAGATCATGAGATAGTTTCATGCTTCTAGATGGGCAGTATATCTTGGTTTTAAAAATATATATTGTGATCTATATAAATTGTATTGGTGGTCAGGAATGAATAAGGAGGTAGTAGGATTCATAGTGAAATGTTTCACCTATCAACAAGTGAAAGAAAATATCAGACTAGCTGAAATTTTGTATCCATTTACCATTCTATAATATTAATGGGATGATGTCACTATGGATTTTGTGATAGGATTACCCAGGAAAACTCATATGAATGAAACAATAAGAGTGATTGTGGATCAACTAATGAAGGTAGCCCACATATTTCCTATTAGGGTGACCTTTAGTTTTTTCTATCTAGGTAGTCTTTACATGAATGATATAGTTCAATTTCATAGTGTTCTAAGGAGTATCATTTCCAATATAGATCTTAGTTTTACATTGTGGATCTGGTAGGTTCTTCATAAGAATAAGGGATTACATGTTCATTTGAGAACAAATTATCATCCTTAGGTTGATAATCAATTTGAGTGAACAATTCATTTTCTGGAGGATATGTTATGAGATTTTGTTTTGGATTTCAGTGGTTCATGATAAGTATATGAAATTTATAGAGTTTTCATATATTAAAAGATTCTATGCATCAATCTAGATGGAAAATTTTGAGGCTTTGTATGGAAGGTCATGTCATTCACCTATTTTTTGGTTAGAGGTAAGAGAGTCCCTGATTTTTGGACCTAGTATCATACATAAGACATTTGAGTAGGTTTAGTTGATCAAGAGGTGGTTTGTGACTGCACAAATAAGATATAAATCTTACGTTGATCATCAGAGATGACCTCTAGAGTTTAAGGCCTATCATTGGTTTTCCTTCAGCTGTCACCTAGGTTGGGTAAATGCCATATGAGGAAACATGGGAAGTTAGTGACTAGTTTTATTAGGCCATTTGAGCTAGTGGAAAAGGTCAGTCTGGTGGAATACAAATTATCACTTCCATAGTGCCACAGTTCCATGAATGATGTGTTTCACATGTCACAGCTTTGACGATATTATCTTAACTCTTTTTAGGTGGAATATGTTGAGGACATAGATCTTTGTACATACTTTGAGGAGTATTCAATAGGGATTGTGGAATTTAGTTAGAAGTATATATGGGTAGGACTATACCTCTAGTTCAAGTGCAGTGGTAGCATGGGCGTGTTAAAGAGGAGACCTAGGAGAGAGAGTCTGATATGAAGACACTATGACCAAATTTTTTCAGAAAGAACCCACTATGATTCTTGGACCAGCTCGGGGATGATATATTATATGGTGGGGATTTTGTAAGATCACATATTTTTTCAGGTACATCCCTATTAGAGTTTTTCATTAAACCTATTTGTTTGGGCTTTTATTTTTCTTTGAACCATGTTGGTTGAGTCTTGTTTAGATTTGGAGAGATTTTGATGGGAAAAATGACAAAAAGTTTGAGAATGTATGTTTGTTTAAATTAATTAATCTAGTTATTAATGTTTTAAATGGGAATACGAGGGTTTTACATGTGTTTGGAAGGATTTATAGGTGACTTGGGTTCTTTTACAGAAGTTGAGTTTAAAGCTGTCTATAGGGAATTTACACACCGTATAAATGAGTTACACGACATATAACTACCGCTGAGCAGATTTCATGAAAATAATTAAAGACATGAAATTGTTCATGATGTGAATTGGTTACATACTGTGAATCCACTTTACACAACATGTAATGTTTAGGTAGGGTTAAATTTATCCGAGGTGACAAAAATTTCAGCGTACCTCATAATTCAGAATTACACGCCATGTAATGCATTTACACATCAAGTATTTCTCAGTATCAATGGTTATAAACTGTTTCATACACTTTTGTTTTCACTCTTTCCATGAAAATACCTCTTTTATCAATCCCTAGGAAATTTCAAGGTGATTTTGGACTACCTTCCTCCATTCTATATGCCCTGTTCAAACAATTGATATCCAGTGATTTTCTTTGCTTAGGTTTTCCATTCTCTTACATTGTTCTCTGATGGTGGTGGTAGAAACTCTTGACAATAGTTATTTTGGATGTTTATCTTGATCAGTATGATCTATGTGTCTTCTTGCGATCATATGTTCTTTCATTCTTATTGGTGTTACCTATTAAAATTATTTTTCTGATCACCAGATAAAGGTAGGTGGTCTAAAACTGAACGCCTTGGTCTGTTTAATTGTTAAGTATATATAATATTGTGAATTACGTCAACCCAATGTGTGGATTAACTAATTGAATTATGAATTATGATAAATCATGTGTTGGATTATTACTTGGATCCCTTTGGATTCAATGGTGTTGTGACCTAGATTGTGGATACCCATTGGGCGAGTGAAAACTTGAATAATAATGAATTGGATAATAGTTTAAAGTGTTTTTAGCATGAAATGAGACTTTTGGTGATTTCCTAATGTAGAAACACCTTGTAAATGGATTACTGTTATTGAAATGGAGATGTTTGATATGATATGATTGGGTGAAAACTAGAATGTTAATGGTTTATGACCCACTTGATAAATGAAATGTGGAATTGAAAGAAAAATGGTAATCTATAGAATTATCCATTGATTTCGATGATGTGATATTGTGATATCCTTTCCATTTTGAATTGTGTTGTTATCCATGTTGTAACACTTATATATTGGGATTGGCCCAGTTTCATACTATAATTATTATGAAGTGGGATTGGCCTAGTTTCATGTTGTAATGATTATATAGCGGGATTGGCCTTGTTTTATTCTACAATGCTTATATAGTTGGCTTATCCCAGTTTTATGCTGAAATTATTATAAAGAGGGATATGCCCAGGATGATGAAATTCTTATATAGATGGCCTAGATATAATTATAAAATTATTATAAATAGGTATTTTCTTGGTTATGTTATTATTCCATTTCTTTGGATATGGTTAGAATGGTTGTTCTACATGCTCAAATATATTCTAGCATGGTGTTGAAGTAGGTTGATTATTGTGTTATATTAATTGATTAATTAATACACATATTTATTACTTTACTGTATTCACTTTTTATCAGACATGTTTTGTTTAGACAAGGTGGTGTCGATCTACCAAGTTTTAATCATTCCCTATTTAGGCCACCGTTTGGTACCTGAGAAAATTACATGGATTTTGGATTGGACAAGGGAAACAAACCATGTTCATGATTTTTTTTCTTTCTAGATGGGAAGGAGTTTGGAGATGGGACCAACATGGGGTTTGGGACTGGGGAATTTGCTAGTTTATTTTGTGTGAGAAGGTTATTTTATTTTTATTAATTTTATTTTTACATTTAAAAACATTCCAGATCGACATTACATGATTATTTATTATTATTTTATTGGTTTATCATATAATTCCCAATAGTATGTTGTATTATTTATTTTATTTTCATTACTATGATATTTATTTATATTATTTATTTTTAATGTATTGTAACTATATAAAAAAGGTATAGTCTTCTCATAATACTCATCACTCCCTTACTAGTTGGAAGCCTCTAGCATATGGGGAGGCGCACTTGAGGTCACATAACCAACCTAATTTAGCCACGTGAGAGTTCCAGATTAGGGGAAATTACATAGGCCATAAGACATTTTTTTAAGATTAATGTTGTAGTATCTTGAGGTTCTCATTATAGCATGTGAACTATTATAACTTTTTGATATAAAAAATAATCTATGGACATTACCATTTAAATAGTGTATACAGAATTAGCTACCCTATTATGTTAAGTGTATATCATACATAACTCACTATATCCATGATATGGTAATCAACAAGTACTATTTAGTTAGGTATATGAAACCCACTATTAAAATACTCCCACTTTCACTAGAGAAAACTTTCTTAACTATCCTTGTTAGCTCTCATATGATTAAGATCATGATTCTAATTAGTCATGGATTTAGTTACCAGGTCTTCCACATCTCCACTGCATGGATATTCTACTATCTGTGACTTTACCTATTTGAGTAATACTTCTCAAGAGATAATATCCTCAAGTATATCTCTTTTTTCCACTCTATAAAATTGACATATTTTCTAGTTCTAGTAATAGAATTATCATAATGAGAAAAATTTACTTAGTAGTAATGATTACAAGAAATGGAAAAAATCATTGCATATGTTACACTTCTTCAGTAACTTCCACAAAATCCACAACATACTCGGTATTTGTAAGTATGGATACCACTAGATTGTATGATATTGTCTCACTCATTACCTTATCATGACTGTGATATTAGATCATATTGATATTTATGAAGACTAGTTTGTGTACCCTTGTAACTAGTATCCCTTCTTTTCCATATACTAGGTACATATCTTCTAAAATTTCTCAAGTACAATCAGATAGTTCTAACATATTCCTTTGTAGTTCTCCTAGATATTATTTATATTTTACTATTATAAAATTTATGTGGGCAATATAATTTTTAGTACATATCATGGAATATGTGATTGATTCATCATAGAAGAGTATGGAATTTAAATAACCGTATTAATCTCACCCTATTCCCATGAATATCTTCTTAGAGGGATTTATTCCATATGAAATTGGTAATGATTCTCTCTTGAATTATCGCAAATTTTATTTTATAACACTATGTCAGTATATGTACTATTTAATAGGTCTAAGAAACCATTATATATACATCAATATATCCTCTTCCCTATAACATAGGTTGACACTTTAAGTCAATCTCAGGAGATTTACTTTCATCCTGATCTCAACTAACTATAAGAAAAACATTTGTTTTCATATGTTATCAAACATATTTTACTTGGAAAACAATGGTGATCCAATTAACCTCTAGTAGACACATGTAAATGATTAATTCCAAATTAATTTTCTATAATATTATTGGTAACTTCATTCCTAAACTAGATTTCAGTAACTTTACCCCCTAATTGGCATTCTATGGTTTCATTATCCCTTGTTGGTTGTAACATATAAACACCTTTCACGATTGGTGGTCTTGATATCCAATTCACAATAAAATAATCATAGAAGTTATCTATGATAAGTAAAATTCTAATGAATTTAGGACTATAGACTTGGTATAACCAATCAATCCTTATTCTTACCATGCTTGTACCATCCATTTGTAGCCTAACTTCAATAACCACTGTAATATTCAAAATAATAACCCCCCATGCATTATTTATACAAGGAATCCATTATTGAATTTTAATTTTATCTTTTCAATCTTATCTAATTTCCATATACTTCCAAGTTATAGGAATTATTATTCTAAATGAATAATGTATCAACAGACATGGTGAATATAAAACAATCACTATGGTTTTAACCTTCCTATGTAGTATGTGTCTCTATAATATTCTCTCCCACACCTCTTTTGGAACTCGTTCTTATGTCAACTATTTGTGCATCTCTAGCATTGAATAAACCAAACTCAATATTTCTTCCATCATATCAAGTATATATGCGAACCATTTTATATAAATGTAGTCTATCACTTCACTATAACCTTTCTATCATAGGTATTTATGTAATATCCTAATAAAATTTTAGGATGATTACTTTATAATCACATTGTATTTTTTTATGAATGTTTTTAATATCCTAACAAACATTTTGCATTAAAACACATGCTCTTATGAAATAATTGATTTCCACCATACTATTAATCATATGATTTCCATTTTTCATTATAATTGGGATGTCTTTATGGGATAACATCATTATTTGTGATGAATGTATTGAAAACAATAGAAGTTTCAGTAATGGATATAAGTTACAACATTGATACTCCTTTTACTTACATCATGGATTTGATGTGTATAAGGAAATGTATGTTAATGAATTACTCCATCATAAATTATATTGATCAAGGTTAACATGTAAAAATCATCATCAATACTTCTTATTAGAATCATAGATTTGATTTTGATAAGGTATTTTGAATTTAGGAACCACTCCACACTACATTATAATGATCGATGAATGCTTGGTGAAGATATTATTTGGTACACTAGCCCGAAACAAATCATATATTTTGACCATGAATATCCATACTTCACTTTCTAATTTATTCATAAAATCTTAAATTAATCTAATGAAGTATATTTACCACTATCTTACACTTGGAATAGTTCACTCTCTCTAGCCGAACTAATTCTAATATATTTATGGTGTACCTTTATTTCTAATGGTTTATTTTTCAAAACTATGTATATAATTATGTTGATAATACATACTTTATTTAACTCCAAAGAGTCTAAAACCATACTGGGTATATTATTGAAAAATATTTAGTTTTTATTGAAAAATTATTAGCTTTCTACAACTAGTTATATAAGTCTTACATTTTATATTCATTAGGTATTTCCAATGAATCAAGCATTACTGAACTATAGGTTGAGTATTAAACACCATAAACAAAATTTATTATAAAACTAGAATAATGTATCCTTATTCACAAAGAACATGTGAGATTAATGTTTTTATGATACTTAATAAAATATCAACTAGAACCATTTAATTTCCAATTAGAATCTGTGTGCTTCTCACCGCTAACCTAGGAAACCCAATTTCTCAGCTTCTTGGGGAACAAACCTTACTTCTTGTAACATTTCTAAATTTTACTAGTTTACTGAATTAAAATAAACATAAGTTATTGGAATATTGTATTCAATACCCAAATATTATTATAGAAATAGTACAAATAATTTATGAATATACATTAAGAAGAAGTAATTACTTGCTTCTTTAATTTAGTTTATGGAATTTAAAATTCCATATATTTTTATTTCATGATATGCGAAGAAAATAACCTCTTGTATGATAACCAACCTCTTATTTTAATGAAATTTTGAAGGTGCCTTTGGATCTACTCTTCAAATTTTCCTTTTCTTCTTTTCTTTCAACTTGTTCATCATGAGAAATAAAGATTAATATTTCTTTAATGTTCTTATTGCTTGGGGAACCTTACCCAAAAGGTAACAAATCATTTTATCCATACTATTCATTTTGTAATTGTAGACACCAAAAAATGTGTTCAATGAACTTTTCCGTAGAGTGAAGATATGATTCTAATATAGAAAAAAAATGTAATGTATGAGTAAAGATGTTTTCACCAAGAAAAGAGAAGATGCAGTATGCATTTTTTTGTCCAAAATACTACTCCATTCCAATGGATTAGTGGACTGATTTCCCTATCCAGAAATAGGCAGTGGATTTCCCAGATCTATGATGAAAAGGTTTCAACACATTAAATTTAATTTCTGAGTTTAATTCAAAAATACTTGGTGGATTTACCATTTCTAGAAGTGTATATATCTTCAAGACCTTCGATTTGACTAGTCACGAATCCTAAACGGACTTACAGATCAAAAGTTATGACACTTGGAAGACAGATAAATTTTATCCTAAAGAGCTACACAAAGGAACTACGTGAAGGACCAACAGGGAGGACCTATGCAGTAGTATAATTTTTTTCACACCTACGTGAAGGACCTATGTGAAGTACCAATGCGGAGGAACTACACGATAATATACTTTTTTCACACCTATGCGAAGGACCTATGTGAAGGACCTGCATAAAGGACCTGCGCGGACCACTTCCCTTCGACCAGGTCCCCTCCATGCCTATAAATAGGACCCTTGGGCTCCCCATTTCAATGACAAAAAAAGTTGGAAGAAGTCCCAAAGCTCACATTGCATAGATAATTTTCCAAGATCCCCCAATTGTTCTCAGGCAGATCTTTAAAACATGAGAGAAGAGAGAATTAAATGGGGAAACATGGTTCAAAGTCCCATCAGGGTCTAGAACATATGGAGATTCGCACCGCGAACTTTTTGAATCCAGTCGACGACATTTTCCATTACATCCTTTATGTTGCCCAACTTCCAACCTTATAATACCATGATCTGAGACACTGTATCACACTCAATTATGTTCCTTGAGTCGACTTAGTCCTCTTGGTTCCTTTCACATGTTACGAGTTTGGACTCTCCTTATGGATTCCTTGAGTACCTTGAGATGATACAATCCTCAAACTACATCACCTGACTCCTATGCTAGGTTAGATCCCAAATGGGAATCCTCCTTAGGAGTAAGCCCCAACCAATCCCCAAATGTGTATCCTACTTAAGAGTAAGCCCCAACCAATTTCAACAGGGCTTCCATCCTGGTATAAGCCCCTCACCTTCACCCCTTTTTCCTTACATTGGACCCTTGTCCAATGTAAATAGAACAGAGGGAAGGATAGTCACCTCATCCTCTTCCACCATCGCCGCTGTAGGGGCGCCCTCCTCCATTAGCATGGAGAAAAAATTTGGAAGTGTGAATACCTTTGTTGAATCTTTGAAATTCTCTTGTTTCTCACACCAAGCATGACTCACGTGGATTTAGAGATTTTTCATGATCACAACATTTTCACACTTTAATGGACTATGAGAACTTTAATTTTTGTTCAATCTAAGATACATAAGAATCCCTTTCAGGACCCGAGCCCATTGGATATCCTCCTCAGGAATCCAACCCTAATTCCCCCAATTTGGTCATCCTCCTTAGTAAATAATCCCTAAATTCAATCCTCAAATCATCAAGGCATCCTTTTCAAGAAGTAATCCCAAACTCATTTCTCTAAGAGACCATAATCTCACATGAGATTAATCGAACTACATGGGATTTTATTCCCATCCATATGGGGCATTTAGGAAGCCTCCTTGAAGTTCAAACCCAATACTTAAAACCAACCCTTTCTCTTTGAACCATATTCACAAAAGGGTATAATCTTACTTGGAAACCCATATCCTTCTCAGAAACCCATATCCTTCCCAAGTTCCTTAGGCTGTTTTAACATAAGTCACACACTAAGTTGTAACTAAGAACCTTCTGCTTAGAGGTCCTTATCACATGAACTTAAAAGGTATTATGTGTCCCATTAAGTGGCACCGAACTATGAGGGTTATGATTTCTTTCACAAGGATATGTAGGTATCTCATTTTATGAGCACGATCCCAAGATCAAAACAAACCTTCATCTCCCGGGATGACAATAAACCCTAGAGTGCCCCACTGAGTGTCTTAAAAACCAGTGTCATCATAAATTATGATTAAAAGAATCTCTAATCAGTATATTAGAGGATACCATTGATGGAAAACCTTGAATAAATACTAATAATTCTAAAATCATACACGTGTTAAATAAGTGATTTTAAATTCCAAGGGATACTTATGATATACTTAGTGAATTAATAAGGATTCATGAAAATATTTTAATTTCAAATAGAGTCCCAAAGTAGACAATAATTCCCCCCAAAAGGGTGTGATATGTCCGACCTACCATCCTCTCGACCAATGCATGTTCTTAAGTATCGTAAAAATCAAAACTTAACGAATGCCTGCCTTTGGAAAGCAGGTCCTCTTTGGATAAAGAACTGTTGGAAGTTTTCGGTTCCATGAATAAATCCAATGGAAACCACCTGAAAACAAGGATTCTTAAATCTAGAATATCATGTTTCAAAGACCTACGAAATAGTAATATTAAATGAAACTAGAGTAAATGGGTGAAAATGATATAAGAAAGGTATCGATTGAAATATCACGATTCATCTTTCAATTTACACATCTCATGTGTAAAAATAACCTTTTTCCATGTTTTACTCTACTTTATCATTAATAGATTCTCGAATATGAGAAACATTTGAAATTATCCATGTCCTAATGTTGCATCCACAGCTCACATCAAACATTGATGATAAAATTTTTACATAACCATAATATGTTTCTTATATGAGTTTCTTATAAAATTTTTTATGTCTTTTCTTACTGAGGAGGCTTAATAGGTATTGGGGACACCATCACCTTGAATTTATGATATCATAGTACTTTTTGTAAACAACTATAATATTTTTTGAAACTTATGCTTGTTTGGAAATTATACTTGTCCAATAATTATCATAGTGCACTTATGATGTTTCATTCTATTTACAGAAAAACATAGTAGATTAATACTTTTACCTTGATTACTAACTATCCATTACCAATTATTTAATTCATTAAACGTCTCCACTTATTTTATCGAACTCTATCAACCAACTATAATAGAATTAGAATACTCTATTTCTTGATTATTCTAGTGGAAAGTATCCTTGAAACCTCTTCTCATAGTCTATAAGATTTTGATACACCACTACTTAGAGTGTTCAAGATAGGAGTTCGACTATCCAGCCATATTAACTTGTAGATCCTTGATTTATTCTAAAATAAAAAACTTGATTTACTCAATGATTTCCTCTAAAGTTATAAAAATCTATCTTTGGATACTTGTTTGCTGAAAACTTCAGTCAAGTCAATCCATCACTCTCATAAGAACTCCTCGGTAGTAGGAGACCCTTAACTTTGTCTAACAAGCACCCCATACACTCAGTTTTGTTCAAATTAAAATGATGGAAGGCATTTGAGACTTAATATTTGTTTGATGGGTTTTTAAAATTTCTCACTGAATGTGATCCATATCTATTAATATATTAATTATATGTTGTTTCTATCACAAATGAGCAGTAATATAAAAAACATTCATCATGTATTTATGAATTTTACTAATTATTATTTTATGTGTTTTCCACTGTCATGAAAATGCATAAAAAATATTAGAAATTGAGACAGATCTCTATATCCATTACAAAAGGTTTTTTTAAATAATTGTCTAAATTATTTGTGATGAACAAAGTGACTATAAAAAATAATATTTTTTTAACATACCATAAAAAAAAAATCATAATTGTAATTCTATTTTCTATGACGATCCATTAGCAATGGGAGTCCATCGGTAATGACTCGTCGCAAAAATTTAAAACTCTAGTAGTGTATTCTCAAGACCAAGTAATAATTTTATTCTAGTTTTATTAATCTCATAAATTAAATAAATATTTATTCACTAGATTGTGAATGAAATATATTTATTAATTTTATTTAATGTTTAATAAATATTTATTCACTGGTTTGTGGATAAAAAAAATTATTTATGTATAAAAGTTTTATTCAGGTATTCAATAAATTCCAAGAAGGATGAATAAACCAAGACTGAGTTTGTTGATAAATATTAATCTTCCAGTTGGTAAAATTATATTTATCATTGTGTAAGTTAGCTCAAACCATAAAATAATAATAATAATATTATTATATGACATGGGATTTGTTAAATATTATTATATTATTTCAGGGATAGTACATAATTAAATAATATTTTAACATAAACTATAACTCTATAATTAGATGGTTATATATATTGTGTTGGGTTAATAAAAAATTGAGAATAGAGAATTGTTGTGTAGTCTCTTGAATTCTTCCTCTTATCTTATTGAGAACGATAATAAATCTTTCAATCTAGAAGGATCTTAAAGTGATCAACATGGACAATGGAAGAAAATTTTAGCACCCAAAAATCAATTGGCATCACTTTATGGTCAAAGGATCACGTGTGGATCACCGCTAAAGGAATTCTATAATTGGATCCTCAAATCACACTGAAGTTAATCCAATAATGGTTTTTGGATAATCAATATCATCATCGAAGAGAGTTCCTAGGATTATGTAATCATTTCTCCTAATCTTAAATAAATTAATTATAAATTTAACATGAAAATATAATCTATTGGGGTTTTAGAAAACTATAATTCAAATTACTTTTTGATTTATCACCCACTAAAGGTGATTCTACCGCACCCAGAAACATCAAGTGGTATCAGATAGATCATTTTCAAATTTATAAGTATTTATTTGACTATTGATCATTTCACATTTAAAAGTTAAGATTCATTTTGAGTTTTAATTCATTCTTTATCCTATCATCAAAATATCTTCTTCATATTATTTGTTTCTCGCAAATATTACCAAGATTTTTTAAAGATTAATGAATTTAACAATTGAAGATCCTATTCGGAAGTGCTAAGTATCCTAGTTGGATAATACGAGACTAAAAAGTGAACACACTTTTGTCACATTCCATGTATCCGTAGTCATTACACAAGGATGCCCATGTGGATTCCATGACTTCCTATAATTAATACACACCATGTGAAATAAATGCACCCTGTGTTGACCATCTAGGGTAGCACATGAATTTTCCAGAGTACACACTACGTAGTTTTACAACACACCGTGTAGTCTGTGAGATCCCAAGATTGAAAAAACAGGTTAAAACTTTTTCATATAATTAATACACCGAATGTATTTAATACATGAAATGTAAGGACTCAAAGCTATGTAACCAGAAGTACACACCATGTATCCTTTATACACATTGGGTAGTTCATAAATGTTAATGATAAGTATATCCCTAGTTCCTAGGTGTGTACTATGGATATCCAGTGAAGAGAGGTATATTCCATGTGTCTAGCTTACAAATGCTATGAACTTTACCCATTTATGTGGAAATATTAATTTGATTTATTACACCATTAAACCTCATTAACTTGATTTCTATTTTGTTCATTAGGTTTATAGTACACACAAGTTGTTAGGTTTTATATTATATTAAATTCTTAATTAATTATGCATAATATTGAATTCCATGAATCATATATGGTTATTATATATTAAATACTCAACACATTGAATTATACATGATACATAATTTTCATGTGTTCTATGTGAAATTAAATTGGTTGTTCATGCCATGAAATTATGATACATGTAATATACACATTATGTTGTATGAGTTCATTATTTTCAATTTATACTATACTATGTATTTTAGATAAAAAATTTATAGGTTGATTCCAAATACAAATATATGTACTATTTTATTGAGTTTTAAATAAAATAAAATAATTTATTTTATTTAAATTCATAAAGGATGAGAATTTATGGATGATTGAATAATATCTCATGATGTATAGTTTCAAAATCATCATCAGCCATGATACCAACATCCATATTGTTGGTGATGTCTGCATCACCATCCCATTTCTCACCAACATTATCATCTGTAGCATCAAAGTCAAAGATTGAAACCCCATAGAGAATTCCATGGTACAGAGATCCTCGACACACTACAGGTGGAAGACCAGGGTTGATGGTGATTATATCTCCTTCTCCCGGTACGTCGAAGACCTGATCGATGCCATCATGGGCTCCACCTCCACCACCATATCCAATTGATTCTTCACCGAACACAATTAAATAAGTTTTTAGGAGGAAGAGAATCCATTTTAGAATAAAAAATCAGTTGCTAAAAATAAATAATGAGAGTCTCCAATGAAAAACGGAGCACAAAAATAAATGTAAAAAAATTAATGGGGATGCAAAAAAAATAATGGTGATGAAAAAATTCAACATGGAAAACCCCTCTAATACGAAGGATTAAAAAACCATAGGTAAACTCCAAAATATACACTATGAATTAGATAGTATAAAATTTAGGTAAATATTGAAACTTGAATTGAAAATATAACATAGAAAACCTTTGTAAAAATACATAGAAAGATTTGCCTCCTTCCTCTGTCTGATAATTTCTTGTGACAAGATGTCACTCTTTAGATACCAAAAAAAACATGCGGTGTCATTGTACAACCCTATTTTCCTTTTCTCAATGCTTCCCACACCCAAAAATCATCACCCATGTACTTTCTACACTACAATTATACACATCACATATCTTCTCCTTTTTTGGTTACATCTGAAGCACCCCCACAACTCATTTTTTATAAGCAAAGGATTACCAAAAAAATATACCCATCATTTAAAATAAAAACCCATGGGATAAAAAAATATCCCCTCATCTAAAAGTCACATGGTACCAGAGGGAGAGTTTGAAAAATTCAAACTCAAAATATTTATCCTTCCAAATAAGGTTAAACATAAAAAATATCCCCCTTCATCCCATCAATGAAGGAGATGAAATCTAGCAAACTTGGTTGGATCATAAGCGAGTTGGTATCAGACCAAATTTCATCCTTTTAAATTTTTTTGACATACCTCTTTTTCATCTCTAATGAAAAAAAAAATCTCCCCCTGGAAAAGAAATCCAAATGACGAGGTTTTTTTCATACATGTGTCTACATTTATAATAATAGATTCAAAAAAATATGTGCCCCCCACAACTGTGACCACCACATAATCCAGAGTACATGAATAAAGTAATTTCTCCCTCTACTCAACATCCTTAAAGTAATATGAAATTATCAACACATTACCTTGATCTTTGATTTTAATTCGTTATTCACTAATGACACTCTCTAAAGAAAATGAATTAGGTGTAATACCTGACCATATTTGGATTCAAAACCTTATTCATATTATTCAATGGTATTCGACTCATGAACTATGATTTCATGTGCCGAAAATATGATGAAGTCATCTTCACAAATGAATTCATCACATCACCACATGCCTTTACATCCATCCTATAAATTATTTAATCCATTCTTCCTCATGAATATACCATCGATCCTCTAGACAGTGTCCATATTCCATATTTAAATGAACTCCTAAACCCATCATTATCAAGAGTATAAGAAGATAAAAAATTATGGCATATACCTCACACATGTCACACATCCCTCAACATTAGCATACAACCTTAAATCACAGTGATTCAAATATCACCAACAATAATGAAATTAAAAAAATATTCATGGACCATATTCAATCTACCAAAGTCACCTTCTTCGTATTAAGAGAATATTTCCATCTTTGGTGAAATATGGTATGTTGCTATTGAATCAACCACCCATTTGGTGTACAGATCTAAGATATGAAAATTAAATCCAAATGAAATTAAATCACCCTCACCTTGAATAAGAATTAAACTGTTATCCTCAAAATTGGTTTCATCTTTCTTATTTTCTTCTCTAAGATTTTTGAATGCATAACAGTTTCTTTACACATGACTCTCTTTGTCGGAAAAGAAGCACTTGACCTTTATTCTTTCCTTTTACTGTCATATCTAATTACTGAATATATCTACCATAGATAGAATACTACTATTACCTAAAGATTCATCGTCATTGTTGTTTATACAAGTCTAGTTCATTAATAATGTTGAAATCACATCATCCAACTTCAATGTGTATTTCCTGAAATTTTTTTACTGATGAGATAATCATAAAAATATGGTTACAAACCTAGGGGAAAATATATTTGTCTTCTTCTTTCATTTCAAAAGGTACCACATTACCATTATAATATATATTTACTATAATTTTGGTGAAATCGTTCATATGGTTACCTAAATATCCATTATCTAGCATTAAAAAAATGATACAATCATTTTTCAGATATAAATGATTTTTGGGGGATTTTGATTCCTACCTAATTTCAATCTTTTCACAGATGTCCTCTAAATATGTTAGATTCATCACATACCATAGAGTATTATCATCCAAATACATCTGAATCATGATTGTCACTAACTCTCATATATTGAAAATCACCATCACTCATCATCTCCAATTTCTATGATTTTTTTAGTCCCTTCATTTTCTTCTCATGAACAAAAATATTTTTACTCATTTCTACCATAGAGTAAAATTATTTTCCTTATTAAGTTGTTCAATGTGAGCCTAAATTGTTAGTATTTATTTACTATATCCATAGGTCTTCTAGGACCAACAAATAATCCCTTATAGGGTTCTATCCTAAAACCCATGGTTGATAGGAGGAATTGATCAACCAAGTTTATATGCGAGCCGTCATCATTTACGTAATCTTATATGAGAATTGGTTTTTTACTCAACAATCCTCCCATGAAATCAAAGACCAAACAATTGGGCATCCCCTTTAATGATAATCCATCAGATCCAACCATTTTTCACTTATGTTTTCTCATCAATGGGACTCACTGACTGACCACTGCCATCATAAATAATTTCTACACAATGCACCATGAATCAACATGTTTCAAATGATTCATCATTATCATTATCAAACTGGTTTCCAAAATACTATAGCCTATATCACAGCTGGGATATACCATGCCTATAACATCCCAAATTAGAAGCCACTAAATGGTTTCCTGAGCTGGTGGTTCACATGGCCATAATCATGCCTCCCCGTATTCCAAAGGATACCAATTAACAGTGATGGCCTAAGGTGTTTCTGCGGGTAGACTATGCCATCATGTTAGAGTGTAGCACAATGGTAATAACCATATCAGTAAATAGCAGAAGCATAATATAAATAATTGATAGAGGTTATATCATCTAGAAGTCTATAATAATAAATTTCCAAAAGTAGTCATGTACTATATGATGATCATGTCATGTCTCTATACAAAATGGAAGGAAATACATGGAAACATGAAACCAATATAATGCATGTATCAAAAAAAATAACAAAAAGAACTATCTACATATAGAATCACGAGCCTAGATCGGTCCTATGGTCCCCTGTTCCTATGCAATAATCAAATCAAGCATCGAACAAAGGACACTTTCCCCAGTCCCTACCTACATCCATGAAGTTTGTTTGGGTATCCAATGATGACCTGGAAAGGGTGTGAGATAACACCTAGTAGGAAACCCCCAACGATGTCTATAAAAAGTCCAATTTGTGTAATATAAAAAAGAAATGAAATTTTCAATATATCACAAGTATAACATTAATGAAAGTAAAGTGATAAAATGAAAAATTGATCCTATCTAGACAAACAAATCTCCCTATGAACAATAGTCAAGATACCATAATCAAGGTAAACTATAATTCATAAATAAATATGTGGGAAACAAAACAATATAATAACTTAAATATGATACCCATACTAAAGATATCATTAAACCTAGAAAAAATATGCTCAATTTCATCGTTGTCAAATCAAGTATCAATATCCAAAATGGCCACAACATGAAATATAGTGTCAACATCCAAAACGGTCACACTGTGTAATCCAATGTCAGGCCACGAAGGGCTAGATCCAAGGTATAGAATACCAATACATCCTCATCAAGTACCAAGAGCATCTTGATGAAAACTTGGTAAATAATTGGGTGGTGTCTAAGGACTATGTTAATAGAGAATGTCCAATGTGATTCCAAGCAAGCTAGATCCAAGGGGTAGTAAGGACCATGGAATCCTATGGAATTAGGATTCAAGGTGTAAACAGGTTGAAGTCATCCACTATCGTAATCAGGATCCCTAGGGTATAAATGTCCATGGAATCTAATGGAATCAGGATCCAATGAGATCATTTAAGGAATCCACTAACATTATCAATTCATCATCTCTATTCATTCATCATTTCATTTCATGAGTTCATCCAAACCATTTCCACACTTTCTATATAATAATAAACCAATTAAACATCATGCAATCACATGTAAAGGTGGTATAACCTTATCCTGAGCTTTCATTTAATTCTTATTAAATTCAAAATGGCTCCCAAAACTGGTAGAGAGATCACACGCACCCAGCAGGGTGGTATTAAATAGGTTTGATACAAAGACACACCCCATGAGTGGCCTATTATGGGTATAAAAATATCAAAAAATGAAAAATATAATAGATGGAACCCTAAATAGGTTCCAATTAATTCAATTTAAGCATTCAATTTATTTTAGGGGAAACTTTAGAAAGTCTTGGATGCAGCAAAACTGTAAAAGGGTATATAAAACATAAAACCTTGAGGGAAAGGTATAGACAACCTACCATATGTTCATGGAAGAACACCCATCTAGTATAGAACTCTAATTTAGTTCATATTGAGAGAAAAACAAAGAATGTATGAAAAGCCTAAAAATAGGGCATATTAGATTGCACCTAAATAACTTCATTGATATGAAGACAAACAAAGAACAATACAAGTCGATTTAAGAACTTACCAATGCAGATCCATCGAGACGAATAGTGTTTGAATCCGAGTAAGGATGATGAAAGGGGAGAAAAGCCTAGGTTTTATCTTGAAAATTCATTCAAACAAGAGAATGAGTGACTCCATATCTACTAGAAACAAAGGAGAATAAATACATAGGTTTTAAGAACTTTTTAAGGCTGAAATTGTAAATCCCCCTCAAATTCCTGGGTCTGATTGTTTGGCCACATAATTGGCCAAACCATGCTCTAACCATGCGCCCTTTTCTTCCTCAAGGGGTTCCTTCATGGTTTATGCGCATGATTTGGAAAACTATGTGCAAAATGTGTTTCACGCCTCTACTAAAAACTGCAGATCCCCCACACAGAAATGCACATTTAGTTTCATAATTTACACAATCTATGAGGCATACTTATACCCTCTATACAACCCCACATGTTACCCCTAATAGTGTGGTATGGGTCAAATGGTTTCTATTAACCATGTAGCTTAGTTTCTTTTTCCAAAAACCCAAGATTCAGGAACTAAACAAGACTCTAACACCCCTAAAAATACTGTGAACTCATTAGGAATTCAAATTAGGCCAAAAAAATAATTTAAACTAAAATTATAGAGATATTTACCTCAAAAAAAACCTAGGATATTAAAATATTCCCCCTTAAAAAAATCATCCCCAAATTTCCCTTCCTAGGGTGGTAAATAATATACTAAGAATAAATTTTTCCACTGAGTATGTACATTATCCTCTCACTTCTTGGTTACATTCTCTAAAATGGCCATGCTTCCATAGAACCCATACTAGAGGAACTGAATGGTCTCAGAGAGCCTTCATGTTCTTATTAATGATACAAATAGGATGCTCCTCAGAGAACACATCTACCTATAGCTCAACCTCATCCAACTATAGAGTGTGAGCTTGGTAGGAGTTATAATAATGCAACTAAGATACATGGAATATATCATTCATGGATTAGTACCTCTAAGGTAACTAAAATCGATAGGATACCGACCCAAATCTCTATAAATCTTGAAATACTTGACATATGACGATGAAATATTACCATTTATACTAATCCACATGTGTCCCAACCTCTGTGAGATACGCAAAAAGACCCAATACTTGACCTTAAACTCAAAAGGTTTTTTATATATATTGATTTAATATTTCTATCCAGATTGTGTAGTATCCATTCGCTTTTTGATCCATTGGACCAAGTCTGAAGTCTCCTGCATGATATGTCATCCAAGAAACACTACCTCTCCTACCTATAACTAGTATAATGGTGATCGGTATGACCTACCGTTTAAATACCCATAAGGTGATTTTTTATAGTCACCCGATAGCTATTGTTGTAGGAAAACTCAAATGGGGTATATGCCTCTCCCAAGATCCCCTGAAATCAAAGAATCAAGCTTTAAGAATATCCTCAAGAACCTATATAGTGCACTCTAATTAGCCATCGTACTGGGGGTGGTATGTTATAATCAGAAGAACCAATGTACCTAAATCCCTTTATAAACTCTTCCAAAAACCAAATGTAAACTGGGAGTCCCTATCCGATACAATGGTTAGAAGAACCCTGTGAAGGCACAAAATCTCACAAATATAAAGTCACCCAAGATCTTCTACTGATAAGGTCTCCTTGATCAGCAAGAAATTAGTGAACTTTATAAGCTTATAAAAAACAACCCAAAAAACATCACTACCTTGAGGTGGCCTCAGAAACTCGATCATGAAATCCATTGTAATGTCTTCCCATTTCTACTAATGAATGAATAACTACTATAGAATCCATGTTGGTCACTACTATTCTGCCTTCACCTACTAATATATAGAACACATTATAAAAAAACTAGTTGTAGGATTGAAATATAATATGTAGATACTCAATTACAAGAGGGGGGGGGGGTGAATTTTATGTTACAAAACTTTCATTTTTAACCTTAAGGGAACTTTTTTTAAAAAAATTAAACAAATAACATTTACAAAACCCTATACTATCTTTAGAAAAGAAATAGGAAGGGCCCAAGGTTTGAATATAAAGATAAAGTAATGAAATAAGAAAAAAGGTATACTAAAGTAAAATTCCACCTTAAAGTTTATAGAATCTTAAATCAGAGTTATTACAATAGAGAAAGTGTAAGAAAGTTACACATTCTATTTATAACAAAATATGAAGTAGAATAAAATAACTTATAATTAAATAAATAGTACAAGTGTAATGAAATATTTTAACCAAAAGATAAGGGTATCCAACAACCTTTTTTAAAGTTCCCTTGATTTATACATTTAAGAATGTCTGTCTTACCCATACCAAGATAAGCCCTCGATACAAAGATCAGAACCTTTGTTGTTATCCCCACAACCCCTCGATCTTTAAGATGATTGAAACCTATGTCTTCCTTCAACTTGGAAGCCCTCAATTAAGTAGGTAATTGACACTTATTTCTTACTTCATCTTGGAATCCCTTAATTGTATACAACAAAAATTAGAATCACATAAGGCAAAAAAATATTGTTGAAGATTTAAGTATGTGGAACAAGCTGTTTACAAATTAAACTTCTTCAAGGATTTCGCACGAAGAAAATATGGAAGATCTCTCACAGAGTATCAATTCTCCCAAAATTTCACATCTTCAAATACGTTCAAATGATATATTATTTATAGGATATATCTCCAAAAATTGAATTCTCCTCCAACAGTCATATTTTTTTTGAAATTTTGGAGGGACTTGGAAATGTTGAATTTATAAAAGTCATATTGTAACTGAAACAAAGACATAATTTATATAAAAAAAACCGTCTCAAATAACATTATCTTTTCAATAAAATGTAGGTATATGAATATATGAAAGATTATATTAAGGAAATAGAGTAAATTTAAGATAGTTATGAAATCGTAATATTAAGGAAAGATAGAATCTTTAATAAAGATATAAAATCATAAAATTAAGGAAATATCATAATATTAATGAAGTTATGAAAACATTAAAAATATGAAATCAGATCCTAAGAAAGTTAAGAATCAAATCTGGAAATTATTGAGAATAAGAATCTAAGGAAATGAATCGGATCCAATTTTTTGAGTGAATCAGAATTTAAGAAACATAAAATTAGAATCGAAGAGATGGATGATTTGGAATTTAAGAATCTCAGTGGATCCAAAATTTTGAGAGATTGATAATCTAAGAAATGCATAATTTAGAATTGAAAAATAGAGTGAATCTAAATTGATAAAAGATAAATTCGATTCTTTTTTGTGGACAATTTGGAATTGAGAAAGTGAAATTAATGGATCCAATTAGTTCCAGTAACTATTATGACTTAAGAAACATAATGTTAGACTAATATATAAAAATAACATACATATATATTTCCTTATATATAGAAACATGTTGCATATAAATTTTTTTATTGATAGAAATAATTATTAAGGAAATGTATTTGTGATTTAAAAAACATAAAGGAATGGAAAAATTCATAAGAAAACTTTTAACTTAAAAACATCTCCCTTTTTGGAAATCACAAAAAATCTATTTAAGAAAATAATATTAAGATAGTAAGACTTCATATTTAATTTTAAAATAAATACTTATCTCCCCCTTATTTTATGACTTAAGGTGAATATGAATAACTCCCCCTTAGGTTAAGAAACCCCCCTAATGATCATATTCTATATTTATATATTTTTCATTCTTTATTTAAGAAATATCTCCCCCTTACTTAACCATTCTTCTTCTTAGTCAAATATTCCCTTTTTATAGCATTCTTCTTCCCCTTTGTGATTTAAAAAAAGGAATGGGAAAACATATAATGTACCTAAAAGGGCTAAGAAACAAATAATATGAAACCATGGATAAAAAAATTTTGATTAAAGAAAAAGTTTTTATAAAAAAGATCATAATTAAAGGAAATTAGTCAACTTTATTTAGCATTAATTCTTTGAGCATAGACTTCAACTTTGTCAGCTCCTTGTGATCGTCTTGGAAATTTTCAATAAGATCTTCTTTATCCTTACTCTTATTTTCAAGAAACTATATCTTTTCTTGTTGACTTTGAATATTCTCATCTTTAGACTTAAGATTTTCATCCACTTCATCTCTATAAGAGTTTATTCATTCAAATTCAAGAGAGACATATTTGAGGTTCCCATTTAGATCTCTGACTTCTTGAAATGGGATGTCTTTTTCTTCTTTCATCTTCTTAGAGAAACTGTTAGAAAGATCTTTAATATTGTCCTTGGATTCTGTGAAAGCTCACTTGACTATCAAAAACCAGCAATAAAAAAATTTATGATCACCGTTGGCTTGTTTTGACCACTTTGTGATTTATTTTCATGAATTCCCATGAGAATCAAAGTTAAGAACAAAGGTTTTTAAATCACATTCAATCTTTACCAATTTCTCCCTGAAAAGATATATATAGTATGACTTTTGGTTTACTGATTCTTGAATAATCTAGAATCTAGTCTAAAGGTTTAGAAAATAAGGAATGGAGTTCACCAACTTCTTCAATGATTGAACAAAAAATTATTCTCCTAAGGAGGAGGAAGACTATTCTAATTCCAATGTAACTACCTTAGGTGTCCCAACATCTACTTTATTTTATTTTTATTTTACAAGGACTAGATTCTCTGTTTTCTTAACTACTTTCCATTCGTTAGAAAATTGAATGATCTTGTCATCATCATTTTCATCTTCATTATATTTTTTTATTATCATCAACAACTTTGGCATTACCACCTCTATTTCCATCATCACCATCTTATTATCACTACCATCATCACCACCACCATCATCACTATCAAATGGAATTCGATGTAATTAATTGTCAAAAACATTATTTTTCTGAATTGAAGGATATTTATGAAATTCCTTTCTTTCAGATACAAGATTGGTTGACGAGGCTTAAGAGGTTCTTAGAGATAGATTGCTGGAATGACTCTGCCTCTGTGTTTCTCCAATTTGATTAATCTCATAATCACTATCATTGTGTTTAATATTTTAATATTATTCTTCTTCTTATTCTTGAGACGGTTCTTGAACAATAATAACTATGCTTGGAACAACTTACTTTCCCTTTACTGAAGGGGTTACATATATTTTCATTTGTTGAGAAGGTTGAGGAAGTTCTGTTTCTTGGAGAAAAGATTCTGGAAATTGAATATGTTTTGAAGCTCTTTTCAAATATTTCAACAATGCTTGAATTATTTCTTGTTCATAAAGATTATTCTCAAGATTTTTATCTTTATCCTTGTTATCAAGTTCTTCAGTAGATTTAACTTTCAAAGCCTTAGATTCTACTATATCTAAACCAAACACTGGTTCTACTTCTTTTCTTTTCTCTTTGATATTTATCTATATTGCTAAAATTTTATCAAATTTAGTTTTTTATTTCTTAGACTTTAGAGGTTTGGATACTTGAGATGATTCCAATTCTTGAACTTTATTTTCTTAGGTTCAGACTTTAAAATTTCTCCAACTTGGTCTTCCTTTCCTAAAATATACACAAATTCATTAGAATTATCACTGAATTCATATTTCATTATCTTCAACATGTCATCACTTAACAAAATAATCTAAAACTTCTTAGGCTTCGACTTTCAAAGAATGTTGCAAAAGCTTAAAAAAATAACAATGAGCTTAGAAAAGATTTATAGATACATAAGGATCTAAGACTTGATCATCCCATCCTTTATCTTGTTGATGATAATAAAGATGTAATTCACCAAGTTAATCTTCCTTATATTAACTAGAAAATCCATCATGATGATATCTATGATCTTTAAATTATCTTTGTCTCCTTTCCTTGGAATTGAAATTACTTGAATACATAATGAAACTATTATGAAGTTGGTTGAAAGTATGGAAATATTAGTCTTTTTCACTCCCTTAAGGATTGATCAATAAATCATCTTAACTTTATCATTGTATCCTTCTTATTCTAGTAGATTGTGTGAACAATAGTAATCTTCACCATTATATGGTATCCCAAAAACATTTTTGGCTTTCTTATAAGATAAGGAATAAGTTTTCCCATAAATTTTGAATTGAAACTTATCATTTTCTCCTTAAATGAAAAACACAACTGATTGATAGTGTAACACCCCAAGAATCCATGGTACGCTTCTCTTCAAATAATAAAACATCATGTGATGTACACAACACCGAGTTCAAGCATACCACGACCTATAAAAATAATCGTTTAGAAAGAGGTTATGAATATTAATAACCACATTTTTAATTTTATATATATCCTATATAATTTTAACATTCATATTTTGTGTTTCTTAGACATAATATAATGACAAATTCAATTTTTTAAATAAAAGAAGTATTTTTCAAAAAATGCAGTTTTCCACCTTTTAATGGAGAACCATTTATAAATACAATATTTGACACTTTTATATATCCAATTTGATGAAATTAAATTATTTTTTATAATAAGGACATAAAAATTTAGTTTGGATAATGTTTTGGGGGTTTTTTCGATAAATTTAATAGTTTGATGAATAGTGAAAGATATTAAATTTTAATTGAAATCAACTTTTTTAATAAAAATAATATATAGTGTTAAATTATACATTTGGGTGGTTTTGAATTATAATTATATTATATTTTTATCATTTAATCCAATGTTTCTCATTGGAAGTAATTTCACTTTTATACCGGACATAAACACATATCAATCTTTCGATAGCTTTTACTTCTCAAAAACCTGCTTTCTAGTTTTGACAACAGAAATTAATTTTAAATTAATTAACAAAACTTCTATGTTTTGAATTTGGTAAAATAGAAATCATTTTTTGATTTATAATATCAAATTTATTTTAGGGGTGAATTTTTTGTATTTTTTTGAAAACTTTATATTTTTGATGAATAGTAAAAAAACACTGCGTTATTGTATAAAAACCAACTTTTTATTTAAATAATTATTTATTTTATTTAAATTTATTTTAATTCAAAATAGATACATAATATTTATATTAGTTCAATGTAATTCATTGGATTCACTTTATAATAAAATTATATTTATAAATTTTTATTGAATATTTTAACGTCTTTTACCCACCTTCTAGGCATGTTAGCAAATTTTCATAAAACGTAATTTTACCACTTCTATGAATTAAATTTCAAAAATATGAGAGACATGGTTGACATCAGTAAGTAAAATGTGGTTCAATAAGATTAAAATATTTTTTTGGGTGAATAGTAACTTTTGAATTTTATTACCATGGTTAAAAATAAATAGGGTAATTAAAAGTAAAAATGATATTATAATTACCATAAAACATGTCATAATTCTATTGGATTAGTGTATTTCCACTGAAATAAAACTTAGGAATAAAATATGATCCTTTTGGTCCACTTGGTTTAGATTAGGACATTTATTATTATTTTATTTAAAGAAGAGTTAAAAATGTTAAATTAAAATTTTAATAACTTAAACATTTTTAATATAGGGTTATACATAAGATAATTTTGACTATAAATATTCATTAGAAATATAAAATGATTTACTACATCATGGTATATTATTTATAATTTTTAGACATTATATAATTAAATTTATTTATGACACAATGATGATGCAGTAATTACCTTATTAATGAATGATTAAAATAATTGATATTATAAATATTAAAATAAATGTAAATTGAGAAATTTTATGCATTAATTTTTTTTCTAGGTTAATATCACATGTTAGGGTTGATTCAATTTTTTTTTGAATAAATCATATTTTTTTTGACTTTCACAAAAACCAAATACTGAATAATGTCAAAATTGTCATAAATGAGTTTTTAAAACAAATACTATATTATTAAATGATGTAATAGTCCTAAAAATATAAGGCTCAACCAAAGGACTTATATAATAATATATATGTCATTAATTAACCACTTGGGGTTCTCTTGGTATTTTATATTACGTTTATTAACCATATAATATAAAAATACAAGGAGACATGGTAAATGTTAAACTATTTAACCAAGAGTTAAATCTAAAAGATAAGGTCAATATGGTGACATAAACCTATCTAAAACTTATTGGTTGAGAGGTTTTCCACCCAAAACCACTTTATCCTAAAAATAAATCCTTTTTTATCCATTATAAACCGAAAATGATTGTATAATAAAATAATATATCAAGGGTTTCCTAAAGCAACCCTCACCTCTCTTATAAATGGGTAATTCCCCTTCTCTCAAAATCACACCTCCAAATCCATTTTTCTCGGCCAAACCCTGCTCAAATATCCTCCAAAATACCCTAAATTCAACCTTGAGGCCTCACTTTGATTATAAATCCAACCTAAGAAGCACTTTTGGTCAAATCAAAAGGAAGCACCCAAAGAAGAAGTAATTATTTCATTACCTCTTTCAATGTTCTTTTCTTCTTCCACTTCCTATTTATTTGTTGTTTCCATACCAAAAATAATAACTCCAGTGACTTATACATACTGTGATGTTATTATAAATATGGTACAACCATATTCTTTATTCTATCCATCCTATGAATGACAAAGTCACCATACGTGCGTACGTACGGCTTACCGTCTCCATGCCGTGGTGTAGTTTTTTATCCAACACTTAATTATTTGGATAGGTATAATAATGAGTATTATTTATTTAAATAGTAAATATAAAATGTTAATTATTTTTTATATATGAAATACCATCCAATTACATATGATTTCACCATCAATAGAATTGTATTGTCGCTCGTACGTACGTACGAATTACCGTCTCCATGAACGTGATGATATTCATTCCCCATCATAACCATTCAAGAATAAATATAATTTTATGATAAAAAAAATAAGGTTTAAGAACCTAATATCATTCTGGATATGAATCAAATAAATCCTATCTATAATAAACAAGACTTACGTAACAAAACATACAAATAAAAACGAATCAGTTAACACCCAAAAAAATGATACTACTGAAATATTATTAACAAAGAAATATTAAAAGATCATATATGATATCATATTTATGTATATGGTTCATTTATAATTTAATAATAATTATTTCAACATTATACAGGAGGTTAACTTACCCTCAACTAAAGAAAAGTACAAGGTAAGGAGTTTCTGATATCACTTTTAATTCTGTGAGGTTTCCACTGTTCACCACTTATTTATTGCATGTGGTGTATTGTGTACTTCCATTTGATATATATTATCATTAATATATTTATATTAATGTTATTATGTGATTAATTTGGTGTTTATTAACTTTTTTTTCATACGAATTGATTGATTACAACATGATAAGGGGTTTTCATCTCACTTTTATTCCCATGATATTCGTGCTTTATTTTCCACTTTTTTCTTTTGTATGGTGTATGCACTACAAATGGTTTCATTTTTTTGTAATATAATTTAATTTATGGGTATTTAAATCTTCATTTTATGATCCCTCTTTCATGGGATGTATGTTTCTTAAGTTACAAAATCAGTAAGAGAATTTATAATTTCAATTTCCACTCATTCGGTTTTACGCAAACTTCATTGATTTTTTTACTCCAAGATTATGTGTAAAATCACTATTTATATATTTATATAATAATTTAAACCCCCCTTTGTGTGTATATACTTTTTATACACATAATAAATCCATTTATAAATTCTCAATTCATCAATATGAACTTGATAAGAGTAATCTAAACTTAATTTACATTCATTGAGTTAAACATCCAAGTCATTGGTGTTGTTTTTACAAGAATACGTGTGAATGTACTCTGATTTATTTACAATTAATATCCAATAATATTGAGTGTATTTATATTTTTCACACATAATTATGTCATTTATTTATCCTTAACTTAAGTATACGATCTTTATAAGGGATTTCATCTCAATTTACATTCTATTGCGACTTCTTAGTTGTTATGTGCCAATTCACTTTTATACGGTGTATATATTATACTTTGACATAGTATATCATGAATACCTTTATTCTCATGATATTATAAAGTTTTGATTACCTCAATTATTTTTATTCAATCATCTCTCATTTGGTTTGGAACTCTAACTAAAATATCATTTTAAATGTTTTAAATATTTTTTCTTCTAAATCATTCTCATTAATGTCTATGTTTTAAAAATGGTTTTAAAGATTTATTTATATGGACATGAATGTTTTAAAATTAAAATTCCTTTTAAATGTTTCAAATTGGTATGGGAATCTTTGATTCAAAAATCCATTTTTAACACCTTCTTGATAAATAGTGAGACTTTTAAATGTTTTCAAGAAAAGGGGGATATTTCTCTCAAATAGTTTTATTTGTTATTTTCATCTATGTCAATATTATTCATTATTCCTGATTGAGGTTAATCTATTGTAATAAAATATTCCATATTTTATTTAATGAGTTATGTTTGACTATGGATGTTCTATTTTTATACCATTCATGGTTTTTGGTTAAAATATTAACATTTCATATGCTAGTTTTAATACTAATGTTTATGTTATGTTTCAACCTTTTCATATGAGGAATACATTGGACTTAGTAAGTGACAGGTGGTGCCCACTCTAGCTCCTCAATGCATCAGTAGGTCTCATGAGGCAAACTAGTGTCTTGGCATAAGGCCTTGAAAAAATGTTATTTTGTAGTCTTGGCACAAGGCCTTGAATATGTGGTTATGATGTCCAGAATTATGCATTCCATCATTATGAAATTAGATATTGATATTACATGCGATGATTCGACTAGTAGAATATCCATGTGAAAAAGTAAATGTAATTATTTGTTTTTTACTTTCTATATTATGCTAAAGTTAAAGTTTAAAAGGCTTTTGTTTTAGTATTATACATTGCCTTGAATTTTTATTCTTATTTATGAAAGTTTCTGTTATATTGTTATCCTTACTGATCATATGAGATCACCCCTTTCTATGTTTTATTTTTCTCAGGATGTGAAGTAGTATACCATGATTAAAGTGCAGGAATATGATAAGGTATATGAGTGTGTTCAAAGGGGACACAATGTTGTTTTTATTTATTTCATTATGTAATGTAAAACTTATGTATGTATCTAGTACTTCCAAGGCTACATAACTAATCGGTCTTTCGGGACTTGATCTATTGTGATCATGCCAATGATATGTAATAATACACCAACTCTGGGTAACTAGGGTCAGAGAATTATTGATAGAATTCTATAACCAAGTCTACATAAATTGGATCTTGTTCTCCTTTCTTTTTTAAAATTCAAATACTTTCCCAAACATGAAACTTTATGATATTTCTTATTAGATAATCTAACCTAAGAAAGAAATCTTAGTCAACTAAAATTTCTATGAAGATCATCTTATATTTAAGATCCTTATTTTTATGCATTGATATATGATAAGGGATAGAGAGAGACATCTAGAACTTAAAATAAATATATAAAATCAGAATAGGGTTCCAAGATTGATCCAATGGTTGACATTGATATGATCTAATCTAATGGTTGTGATTGAGCTAAAGAAGATTTATATGTTTCAATCTTTTGAGATTTCAAGGAAATAAAATGGGTTTATGGAAACCTGAATCCTTTTAATTTTTCCTAAAGACAATATTGAAATACCAAAAAATAGAAATGAAACTAATAAGGAATAGGTAAGAAAAAATACTGTTCAGAGTTCCGCGATGGTTTGTTAGAGTTTGATAAGATTCTTCTTAGAAATATTAGATTCAGAAATGTTTTATTAGGTTCTGAAAAACATTATTAGGTTACAAAATGTTTTATTATGTTCCAAAAAACTCTATTAGGTTCTGAAAAAAGTTTTTATTCAGTTTTGAAAAACTTTATTAGGTTTCAAAAATCATTATTAGGTTCCAAAATTTTTTATTAGGTTATGAAAGTTTTTTAAGTAAAACAAATGTACCCCCTATGAAAAAGAGTATCTTAATGTTATGAGATTGGTTAAGAAAAAGTAGATATGAATGATTACCTTATAGTTGTCATTCTTAAAATTTGTTTAATATATTCAAATCTATTATAAGGTAATGATTTTTTAAAAATATCAGCAATTTTTTCTTGCATTCCTATGAATTATAAAATAATATCACAGTTTAGTGTGTGATCCCTAAGAAAGTGATACCTAATCTCTGTGTGCTTTGCACGAGAGTGATTTTCATGGTTTTTTCTTAAGGATATGGAACTAGTTTCATTACATAGTATCTGATTTTTAGTGAAAATCATGCTATAATCTATGAGTGTGTGTTGCATCCACAACACTTGATCACAAAAACTTCTAGTTTCCACATATTCAGCTTTAGCAATGGAAAGTTATAATGAGTTTTGTTTATTATATGACCAAGAAACTAACAAATCTCCTAAGAAATGACAATTTCCAGATGCACTTTTCTTATCTATTCTACAACCACCAAAGTCATCATCCAAAAAACTTTAAAAAAAAATAATTTCAAGAATAATAAAAAATTCCAAAATCCATAGTTCCCTTTAAATAGAGAAATTGTTTTACTAGTTTTAATGGTATTATTTTATATTAGATTGATATATTTCATATAATCATACTCAAAACATTAAATTTGGATGACTAGTTATTAAGTATAGTAAACTTCCTATCATACCTCTAAAAGATGTTTGATCAATTGGTTTCCCAGCTTCATCAAGATCAAGAGTATTTTAGGTACCGATTAGAGTACTTATACTTTTAGTGCTGTCATATCCATAATTTTTAAGAATATATTTAATTTAATTATTTTGAGATATAATAGTTCCTTCTGGTTTTTGAGAAATTTCAAAAGCAAAAAAAATGTTAACTCACGAATCATACTCATTTCAAACTCATATTTCATAATATTCGCAAATGAATCAGTTAAGAATTGATGATTTGATCCAAATATAATATCATCAACATAAATTTGAACAATAAAAACATTTTTCTTTTCATTCTTTATAAAAAGGGTTGGATTACAAGTTCCCTTAATATAATTATTTTGTTCAAAAATTCTATAAGTTTATCATACCAGGCTCTAGGGGCTTGTTTAAGACCATATAAAGCATTGGTTAGTTTAGAAACATGTTCATAATGTTTTGTGTCTTCAAAACCAAGAGTTTGTTCAATAGAAACTTCATCTTGAACATATCCATTAAAGAAATCACACTTCACATCCATTTGAAAATGTTTAATGTTAAAGAATACTTCAATGGCTAAGAGAATTCGAATTGATTCATTTCTAGATACCGGAGCATAGGTTTATTCATAGTCTACTCATTCTTGTTGATTATATAATTTAGAAACTATTCTTACTTTATTTCTTACTATGATTCCATTTTCATAACATTTATTTCTGAAGACCCACTTTACTCCAATTATAGAATTTTCTTTTGGTATTTCGACCAAGGTCCAGACTTTGTTCCTTTCAAATTAATTTAGATAATATTGCATATCTTTAATCCAATAATCATCACCTAAAGCCTTATCGGTACTTTTAGGTTCTAATTGGGAAAGAAATGATAGATTATCTACTTCATTTATTAAAGGACTTTTAGTCCTTACTGGTTGGTGTACATCACCAATGATACTATCACTGAGATGATTCCTTAGAAACACCTGACTTAGGTTTTGTAAAAACTATTCATAAACATAGGGTATAAAATATTCTAGGGTAAAAACTTCAAAAAAAATTTCTTGAGTATTTTATTTATTAGAAGAATATTCCAAAAAAGGTTTATAATCAATTTTTGAAAACACATCTGAATATGGATGTTGGGGTTTTTAAAAAAAAGTATAAGATTCATAAAATTTAACATGTATCGTTTCCTCAATAATACAATAATTTATATTAAAGACTCTATAAGACTTATAAGTAGGGGAATAGACTAAGAGAATTTCTTCATCGGATTTGGGTGTGAATTTGTGTAAATTATCTTTTGTATTCAAAATGAATACATTGAATCCAAATACTCTGAAGTATGGAAACTTAGGTTTTTGGCCTATCCATAACTCATAAGGTGTTTTATTAGGAAATGGAAATATTAAAAAATGATTTATATTATAACACATAGTACTTACAGCTTCAACCCAAAGTGTTTAGAAATTAATTATTCACTCAACATGGTTCTTTTTATCTCTTGAAGAATTCAATTTATTCTTTTAATGACACCATTACTGAGTAGTTCTATGAGCTAAGAAGTTATGAGTAATGCCTTTCTTACTACAAAAAGTTTCAAAATCTGAATTTTTAAATTCTCCACCATGATCACTACTAATAGTAATCAATGGAAGGTTTTTCTCATTTTTAACTATTGATGAAAATTACTTGAAATAAGAAAAGACTTCAAATATCCTTGCTAGAAAATAGACCCATATAAATATAGTTTAATCATCAAATAAAATAACTACATAATATTGGACTCCAATACTTTCAGTTTGTATAGGACTGAACAAGTCCATATGCACTACCTATAATGAATTAGAAGTTGATACTTAACTAATAGAATTAAAGCTTGACTTATGTTTCTTTATATATTAAAAAGGATCACAGGATTTTAAAGAATCAAATCTAAGATTTGGTAGATCTTTAACAAGTATTTTATTAGATAGTTTACATAAGTTACAAAGGTTACAGTGTCCTAGTATTCTATTACATAACCAAGACTGGTCTTCCATTTCACTAAGGCAAGGTAAGTATAGGCTTCCATGGTCTTCTAAGTTAAGTGTATAAAAATTCTCATGCTGATGGGAAGAATGAATGAACTCATTTTTGGAATTATGTACTAAAAAATTATCATTACTAAAATTTACAAGGTAAACTTCATAACATAATTGGATTATACTTACTCAGATGTTATTTAGACCTTTAAAAAATAATACATTTAAAATTAAGGCTTTTCCAAGAAGGAAAATATTACCTATACTAACAATTTCTCCTTGATCATTGTCTCTGAAAGTTACTATTCCACCTTTCATCTTCAAAATATTTTCAAAGAAGTTTTTGTTACCAGTCATGTTCCAGGAACATCCACTATCCACATACTATATATTTTTGTTGGTACTTCCTTTATTTTCCTGAAAATAAATTAGTTATACTTTCAGAACCCAAACTTTTATGGATCTATAATGTTAGAAAATAAAATCTTAGGAATCCACATTTTCTTAGAAAAGTGGGACTTATGAAAACCTAAGGATTGAATTTTATTCAATTGTTTTTCTCCCAATGTCCACTACATTGACACTTAGTGCAAAAAAGGGAATTTTGAGGAACAAAATAGTTATGATTTAAAACATGTTTTGGGTGAGAATAACCAAATCCAGAACTATTCCTAATAGGAAGAAGTTTTTAACAAATTTCAGAAAACTTTCCTTATGGGAAGCTAAGTTTGAAAAAATTTTATTTAAAGAAAATATCTTAGATTTTAGTTTAATGAATATTTTTTTATCCTCATTGTCATTGATATTATATTTCGAGTTTGTCTCTAAATTTTTTTTCTTAGAAATAACTTTTTCAAGATCCTTAAAAAGTTTATCCTTCTAGGAACTAACTTCCTCAAGGTTTTTTAAAATAGAAACAATTTTAAAATATTTTTCATCAATATCTTTCGAAAGATCTAATACTTATTTTGTTAAAATATTGATTATAGAATTTTTCTTGTGAAGTTTCTTATTGATCTTGATATATTCATTCACAAGTAACTTGGAAAACCAAGATACTTATTCAAAAGAAGGTAAATAATTATCTTTTGCTGAAGAATATTATTCATCCAAATATTCATAGTTTTCTTCATTAGGATAATTATAACTTAAAGAAATATTGGTTAAAGATTCTGCAGTGTGTACCTTAGCCATGAAATATTGGTTTCTAATATTTATTATGGTGATAAGACCAATATTCTTTTTTCTAAAAGATTCAATAGATAAATATTCATCTGATGAGTCTCCACCACTTGAACTCCAAGTTTCATTTTATTTCAGGACCTTTTTACCTTAGACTTATAGTATCTTCTCTAATTACTTTAAGAGTGTCTATCTTTCTTGCCCTTTATTTTTAGCTTAGGACAATCAGGTTTGATATGTCCATATTTATTTCATTTATAACATGTTACTTAGGAATATTTATTATCTTTATTATCTTTCTTCTTATATATGTTTTGAAAATACTTTTCACCAATAACCTTGTTAATCCATCGATCAATATTGGCTAATTCATTCTCTAACTATTCAGATTCACTTGAGTCTGACTGAATGATAATTTTACTAGACTTTGTTGTCTTAAAAACCTTCTCAGGAGTCTTGGTTTTCATATGTTTTGATGTAATAGTAAAATAAACACTCCCATTTTTATTCTTTATATTCTCAGCATCTCTATTCAATCTATTATCATGCTATAAGAGAGTCCCAAATAGATCATCAAGAGTAACTTTTGTAGCTTTACTTAATTCATCAATATAAGTTCTATTTGATTTCCACTCATTGGGAACGATATCAATAATCTTGTCAACAAGAATATCTTCTTCTTGAAATTTTTATCCCATTGACTGTAATCTATTCAAAATATTCATAAATCCTTGTTGAACTTTAACCATTGGTTATCCAAAAGGAAAAAAGAAAACCATGATAATTAGATCTAAGAATAGCTTTTCTAGTTTCAATAACTTTCTAAGTACCAAAATGTGTAACTTCTAGTTTCTTCCAAATAAAATTTTATATTGCACAAGAATATATTTAGCTATATATATTCTTGGTCATAGAATACAACTAATTATTTCTTACCTTTTAATTCAATTGATATTATTGTTTCTCTTGGTTTGAGAATAACCTGACTTCTTTTTCTGGTATCTTGTAATCTCCAGTGAGCATCAAAAAATTGTCTACTCTAGTGTTAATAAAAAATGTCTTCATTCGATCTCTTAAATACTCATAATAATTAACATAAAAAATAGTTGGTCTTGTTGGATTTAGATTATCAATAGATACAACATTTATTCCTGCCATTTTTAAAACAAAACTTTTCCACTCCACACATTAGTGTAGTATGTATTTATAAATAGAGAGTTTATATAAAACCTTGTAGAAATAAAAAAAAGTGTAAGTTAAATAAGCAATGAAAATCTGTATTTGATACTAAGTGTAAGTATCAATATCTCAGATACCACCTCTGATACCAATTATATGATCGAAATATAAGATGTAGATACTCAATTACAGGGGGGTGGGGTGAATTGTAAGTTTAAAAACTTTAATTTTTAACCTTAAGAAAACTTTGTTTAACAAATTTAAACAAATAACATTTACAAAAACCTCTAATATATTTAAAAAATAAATCAAAGGGCCGAAGGTCTGAATATAAAGATAAATTAATGAAATAAGAATACCGGTATACTTAAGTAATATTCTACCTTAAATAATATAAAATATTAAATCAGAGTTATTACAACATAGAAATTCTAAGAAAGTTACACATTATATTTATAAACAAATATAAAGCGGAATAAAATAACTTGTAATAAAACAAGTTGTATAAGTGTAATGAAATATTTTTACCCAAAGATAAGGGTATCCAAAAACCTTTGATAAAGGTCCCTTTATTTATATTTTCAAGAAAGTCTGCCTTACCCACACCATTATTAGCCCTTGATATGAAGATCAGAATTCGTCTTTCTATCCCCACAAGACCTCGATCTGTAAGGTGATCAACACCTCTCTCTTCCTTCAACTTGGAATCCCTTGAATAAAAAGGTAATCGGTACCTCTGTCTTCCTTCAGCTTGTAATCCCTCGATTGTATACAACAACAATCCGAATAGTACAAGGAAAACAAATATTGTTGAAGATTTAAGTATGTGGAAGAAGCTGTTCATAACTTAAACTTCCTCAAGGATTTCACATGAAGATAATCTAGTAGACCTCTCATATAATATCATTTCTCCGAAAAGTTTACTGCTTAAAATATGTTCAAAATATTTATTTTTTATAGGAGATATCTTCAACGGTTGAATTCTGCTCCAACGACCATATTTTCCCAGAAATTTTAGAGGGATTTGGATAGGTGGCATTTGTAACAGTCATATTGTAACTGAAACAACGATAACATTTTGATAACAAAAACCATCCCAAGTAACATTAGATTTGTAATAATATGTAGTAATATTAATGTAAGAAACATTATATTAAGGAAATAGAGTAACTTTAATAAATTTATAAAATCATAATATTTAGGAAATATAGAATCTTCAAGAAAGATATAAAATCACAACATTAAGGAAATATTGTAATATTAAGAAATTTTTGAAAAAATTAAAAATATGTAATCAAATCCTAAGAAAGTTAAGAATTATATCTAGAAATTATTGATAATTGGAATCTAAGGAAATGAATTGGATTCAATTTTTTGAGAGAATTAGAATTTAGGAAACATAAAATTAGAATAAAAAATCTAGACGATTTAGAATTTATGAAACTCAAAAAATCCAAAATTTTAGAGATTTGGAATCTAATAAATGCGTAATTCGAAATCGAGAAATAGAGTGAATTTGAATTGAAGAAAGATTAATCAGATTCGATTTTCTGGATGATTCAGAATTGAGAAAGTGAAATATTTTGAGTTTTATTAATGGATCCGATTTGTTCCAGTAACTATTATGACTTAAGAAACATAATGTTAGACTTAGATATAAAACTAACATACATATAGATTTGCTTATAGATAGAAATATGTTTCTTATAAACTTACATATAAATATAAATAATTATTAAGGAAATGTGTTTGTGATTTCCAAAACATAAGGGAATGGAAAAAGTTATAAGAAAACTTTTTAATTAACACCAGCTACCTCTAGTTTGATCCCTAACCACCAGTATTAAAGATGTAAGTCACAATACATTGTGGAAACATCGGTACATACTGCCCATGATGAGACATTAAACACCCACATTCACTCCTAACACATGTTTTCTAGAACCAAAATGAGGCCATGAATACATAAAATTTCATCCTCACCCACAATCCAACCAGGAGGTGGGTTCTTACCTTCTACACTCCCCCATAGGACTATTCCCTCAACATTAGATAGTTGTCTCATACACACTTTATCTAGAATAGTGTAAGTAACTACCAAGGATGAGAGAAAAGTCTAGAATTGTCCATCTTGATCCTCAAAGTTCATATCAGAGAATAAGGCCATGAGACACCACTTTATACTAGCCTCATGAACTATCTGTATCTGATTCCTCCAACTCAGTGAATTAGAAACCACATTTCCTTTTATAGGCATATAGGTAAGATAAAATTCAAATGACTATAGGTATTCAAACCATCTCCTCTAACTCAAATTTAGATCATGATGTGTAAATATATACTCAAGGCTCTTATGGTCCATGTATACTACAAAATTCTCTCCCATTAAATAGTGCCTCCTACTATGCAAGGCATGTATGACATCAACTAACTTGAGTTCATGTGTTGGGTAATTCCTCTCATGTGGATTCAACTATCAAGACCCATATTCCATGAATCACTCCTCCTAAATTATAACTACTACTAGACTAATACCCGATGAATAGTAATACACAGTGTAACTCCTGACCAAATTTGGTAAAATCAAGACTGGAACTGATGTCATTGTCCCTTTAATCTCCTAAAAGGATATATCATAGGTATCTAATCATACAAACTTTACACCCTTCATAGTCAATCCCATAAGATGTGATTCTAAGCATGAGAAGTCCAATATGAAATGCCTATAATATCCAGATAGCCCCAATAAACTCCTTATGTAAAATAAATTTTTAGGATGTTCCTAGGAAACTAATAAAATATCCTTATCTAGGTTAACCGATACTCCTATCTCTAAGATAATATGACCCTGGAATTGAATATTATCCATACATAAGTGGAACCTTGTGAGATTAACATATAACTGATTCTCTCTTAATGCCTTAAAGACAATCTCAATATTTTTTTCAAGGTATTTTTCATTATGAGTATAAACCAATACATTGACCATGAAAACCACAAAAAAATCAAATAATAATGAAAAACATGGTTAATCAGTGCCATGAAAACTACTGGAGCATTCATGAGGCCGAACGACATAACCATATACTCATATAGACCATACCTACAATGAAAATATATATGAGGTATTTCTAAAAGTCAAACATGTACCTGGTGATCACTTGACCTCAAATCATCCTCAAGAAAACTTGAGTTCCTCAGAGCTGGTTGAAGGGATCATCTATCCATGATAATGGATACCAGTTCTTGACCATAAACTGGTTCAATTATTGATAATCCATGTATAGACTAAGGGTTAAATATGTCTTTCTTGCAAAAAGGATTGGGAAACCCCAAGGAGAACTACTAGGATGTATAAACCCATTTTTCTCCAAGTCCTCTAGATACCTCTTGAGATCATACAACTATTTAGTAGTCATCCTATAAGGAGGAATGGATACCAGTGTATCTCTAGGAACCAGCTCTATAGATAGATCCTCCTCTCGTTCAAGAGGTAAACAAAAATATTGTATGGTATGAAATCCCTAAAATGATCTACTTTTGGAGGGAAGTCCGCCAAACGCATTCCCTGATCATCTTGATATAAACTATCAATCTGGGTTGTCATCCTACCCAACCCATGATACTTGGGTCTAGATATACATGCATAGAAATTCCATTCACCCTTGTGAATAAAATATCCACCCTCTCATGATGTGAAGGCAACCATTCGATGATATAATTCTATATGGGATCGATAAAAAACTAGCCAGTCCATCCTAGTATGATGTAAAATATTGTAATATAAAATAAAAAAAGTTTCTATTTGAAGTGACACCCACAAATCTCAAGGGGGAATTCCCTACATTGGTGAACACCCTCCATTTTGATTCCCAAAAAATTGTCGGGTGTCATGATGGCCTCAGAAAACTAAACTATAAGCCCATGTCTCTCTATAACAGGTATATATATAAAGCTATGAGAATAACCTATATAAAAAAGAGTATATACAAGAGTAGATGCTACTAAGATCATACATCTCAACATAGATGGATCTATGATTTTCTACTTGTGGGTAGGATGTACTGAATATATTTGGATTGAAATGTGGCCCTGTAAAAAAACATCACTACCTGGAAAAATCCCACTTTGTTGTCTCAGTACAACTGGTGTCTCGCATCTTTATCTATAACCACCACCTCAACCTAAATGAACAACACTACTCTACCTCCTAGCCTATTATGGAGCTAATAATCCTACTTCTAAACCTAGATTCAGAGTCAATCCCCTTCCACTGACTACTGGAGGTGTCACGAACCAACTCGGATCGACTCTTAACTGGTCAGTCGAGCCGATCTATGGCAAGGCCCAAGAGGTGTTCTCGCTCCTCCTGGGTTAGCAATAAGTGAAAAGGGAATCATAAGACACAATTGGAATGTTTTTACAAATAAAATAAACAAGTAAAATGAATAAAAAAAGAGAAAACCAAACTCAATATTATTTCCAAACATTACATTCTTTAAATTTATAATTAAAGGAACAAAAAAATGAATAAAAAACAATATCAAATAAGCAGACTGAACCTGAAAACTTAGAAACCTCCATGTTACCTTGAGGTTCACTCTCGAATCCATAATTATGATCACATTAGGGGATTTAACTCAAGACAAAACCAATATTATAAACTAAAAAAAAGATAAAACTATAGGCGTGAGTATTAAAACTCCACAGGTAAGCCCAAATATTTCTATTCCCAATGCACATTCTTTAAACAAAGAAACATTGATTAACATGTTTGAAATAGAATATATAAATATAATTTTTCCCCACTTTCATTTTAAAACAAAAAATCATAATCCATTTCCCTCACGATTTAAAATAAGGCTCAAGGGGAGAAGGTAAAAGGGAACTAAATAATAAGTTCTCATTTTTCATAATGAAGGAAAAGAAAAGGGAAAAAATTTATTTTTCAAAACATCTTATTTGAATAATTTTTAACAAAACCACACATTGAAAATTTTCCTAGATAACACCAAAACTAAGCGTAAGGTTCATGATTACACACAACAAGGGTAATGGTACAAACAATAATAGTGTCGAAGAAACACAAGAAAACCTAGGAACTATGAGGAGAACCAGAACATATTATACATGCGACTCATCCTTAAGTAGTTCCATACAAGATTAAATCATAATTCCTAAATGCTTGGTCATTTCTCTACCTTTCCTGACTAAGGGGCCCAATCCCATAACAATAATAGCAAAATAACATACTGCTATGGGACACTAGCTAGTGAAATAACCTAGACTAGTGTAGTAAACATTCTTAGAATTCCTCTTTCCTATTCTAGGTTCCCATGATATGTTCACAATGGTGTGTGACAAAGAATCCAAACAACATGCCACATACACATTCCATTATACATATCACATAAACTAGAACCACCCCAGGCACCTCAAGGGGTATCCCCTTGCCTTAATTTGATTATTACACAAGGGAGGACCCATAATAGGGATACTCTCATATCATGGTCAACCAATAAGGAAAGTAACCTAACCAAAAAGGGTTTTATAAATTAAACCATTTAATAAAAAATAACAAATGAGCCTCAGGTCATTTCCAAACATTAAACATTTTATAAAAAACTTCACACAAACCATTTTCTATACAAAAAATACTTAGAAATCTATTTTTGGAAAAAAAAATCACCATTTTGAATAACACATGATCATTTATAAAACCAAACCTTGACTTTAAGAATCATAAACTACGTAGAAGATAAAACCAAGAAATTTAACAAGCACTTAGTCTGAAAAACCCACCAAATCCATATTACACAAAAACAATGATTAAGAAAAACATTTTATTTCTCATGGAATAATCATTATAAACATGAATAATCGCTATTTAATAATTAATAGAGGTGATAAAATCAACCAATCAATGAAATCTTAACTTTAAAGGATTGTGCAAAGGGATCCTAACTCCAATAATGAAGAAATTTTGAAATCCAGTGTGAAATCTCAATAACACCTCAACCACACCCAGGGGTAGTTAGATCCGACCTAAAAAATCAAGATAAAACCCAAAAATTTAGGTTTCAAAACTAAAAATCAGAACCCTAACCGCGGGAGAGAGGAAACCCCAAGAAACCGGAAGAAAACCCTAGAAATAATGGAGAAACCATGGGATAGAGGACTTACATGAGGATTTGGAGTAGAAATCACACCAAAAATGCCAAAAAAATGGAGGCCTTAGGGAGGAAAGAGAGGGGAAGGAGGCATATTTGGTGGAGGATCCAAAATGGGAGAGGTAAGGGTGTGTTTGGGTATAAAAATTGCGGAGAGGGAAAGTGTTTTTAATGAACTCAATAGGATGCACGGTTAATCCGTATGGTTTGTCAAGCCTTGCGGTAACCATGTGACTGCCTCCACTGAGAAGAAAACCTACCTCATTGGAAACCCACACATTCTAACTAACCATGTGGTATCATTTTAGTAGCTACTTCCTCGATCTACAGTTTCCACACGGTTACCTAGGCAGGGTGAATAGTTATCACTAACTGTGCGCCAATCATGAACCAGAGTTTTCTCACCAAAAAACACCCAATTTAACCAAAAAAATCAAGAGGAAACCCAAGGATGAAATCTAGGCCAAATATAGAGGGGAATAACACCCCAAAAATTCAAATCCATCACACCAAGTTTCTAATAAAATAACTAAGGATAAAACCCAAACCAAAACCAAAGATGAATTTAAAAACATAGGTGTGAAAATTATCTCCACTATAATGATTTCCGCCCCCCAGAAATCCATCCCAACGCTTAAAGCGAAATAAAAAACCACCAATAATTTAAAACTCAAATATATTTACACTGAATAAAAATTGAATAGATCAAAAAAAAACCACTAGTGAGAAAAATGATAACAAGATAAAATCAGGAGACCAAAACGGATTTCCCACTAAGTGCCACCGACCCCCAAAAGCTTAAACACCTCCATTTGATCAATCAAAAAGAAAAGAGAACTTTTATGATGCCTTAATACAACCTTAAAACATTTAAACCTTAGATATCACTAGGAAAAACTCAAACCATTCACCCAAAAAAAAACAAATGAATTCAAACCACATCTGAAGAAAACCTCCATAACCTTACTTCAATAAAACCATTGGGAGAACACTTGTTAGAACATTTAATCAAAAGAAGAAATTAGGATTAAGTTGATACAAACAAGACCATCCAACACCAAACATATACTAGGAAAAAATAGAGATACTGACACGAGGTAACCGATCGAACATCCCACTCTTAGAAGCAAACCAACATTCGAGATAAACCAGAGTGCCAAGATGGGGGAGGCTCGAATGGACTCCCCACCATAAGAAACAAGCTGTCATCACTTCCATTCCTAATGAAACTTCAACAAGACCCATGGTGGGTCCCCCCCCATAATAACTATAGAGATTAAATAAACTCAAAAACTTTTCACACGGACCAAAATTCCCTACCACAAGGGGATGGGAGGGAAGGTCCCAACTAACGGGGCATCGGAACCAAAACCAACAACATACCAACAACTTCACACCCCAGAAAGAACACAAACCAAACCACACTCCATTTACACCAATAGGCTACACAAGGGACCTTTAAATAGGCCTAAACCCAGTGAGACACAACCACCAAAACATTAAAAAAATAAGACAACTAAGCCTCCTTAAAACCAAGGGAAAACTCTCACACCAAAACAGATCACAACATGGAAACAAGGTATGGACACATCTGTAAGAACTAGGTTTTTGCTTTAAAAGACTTTGGAATATTCTTGATGATATTCCAGAGCAGCGCCTTCGGACGGCGTGCGATTCCGAGCCCTAGAGTGGCCGGAATTAAATTTTCAGTGCGTTCACACTGGAAATGAAAAACAAATGGGATAACTCCTAAACGGAGTTCCGGATCGGGGATCCGAGTGTACGGATGGGTCCGGAATGGGGTGTTTACCCTAGGAACGACATAAAACTGGTCGACGCGGGATGTTTCGACCCCTCGCTCGCTTTCAGAAGGTTAAACGGATAAATTAATTAATTAATTTATTCATTTAATGGATAAACGCTAGTATCTCTTAAACGGTGGCTCGGATTGGAAAACCGAAGGCACCATTGAGTTCGAAGCGTGCCATTTACCCTAGGAGGGGTGTAAGTTTCGCGGGCGCGGGCCATTTGTGAAAAATGCCCCCCGGGGCGTTTTTGTAATTTAGCGGCTTCAGACGTTAAATTTTATAACTTTCGAACGGGGTCTTGGATTAAAATTTTGAGACCGCCTTTGTGCTCAAGATGTGTTGTTTACCCTATGGGAGGCTTAACCTCGACCCCGTCAGGAGTTCGGGTTCGGGCTGACGGGCGGGTGGTTAAGCGTTTTCTATTTAAACGCTTAACACACCCACCTCCCTCTTCTCCTTCCCCTTCCCCCTGGCAGCCCCTCCTCTCCCTCTCCTACTCCACCTCCAGAAAGACGCTAGGGAGAGACAGCTCCAGTGAGGCGTGGTGGCCGGCGGATCGTCGCGAAGCTTCGGGAGAAGCCCCGCGAGGTAGGATTTGTCGTTTGCGTTTTCATTCACCGCACCTACTTAGAACTTGATTAATTTTATTGAAACTCTGTTGGATTTTCGAAAAAATCCCATGACCGCATAGTATACACTTTTCTCTTTCCGACGCTTGTTTCAGATTTGGAATCGGATATCAGAGGAGTTCACAATCGTCCACTGAAGTTGGCGGGTTTTCGGTTTCCAGCAGGTTCGAGCGGCGGCGCGGCGAGGTCGGACGACGCGGCAGGGGTGTCCGCGGGTGTTCGGTGGAGGCGCTGGGCGCTGCAGGGGTGTCTGGAGGAGTGTCCACGGTGTGGAAGCGGGGTGTCCGTGGGTGTCCAGAGGAGGCCGGTGCCAGGCGGAGCACCATCGGCGCGCCGGCGGGTCGCCAGGGAGCGACGACCCCGGGGTCGCGTCACGCCACCCCCGTGCGGCGACCAAGACCCGCGCCGCGTGGGTCATCACGCGGCGGCCTCGATAGGCCCTTGTGGCTTGTCTGCGTGGGGACCGCGTGTCCGCGGCCGGCCCGCGCGGCTAAGCTGTGGGCCGGCCCAGGCCAGGCGGACCGGCCGGTTCAGGCCGGTCCAGCCCCAGGGGTCTTGCCCCCTCGGTGTTCGGACACCCGTATTTTTCGCTACGGGTGTCCGTTTTGAGTGCCTTCTGCGGAAATGGATCCTTATTGATGAGGCGGAGCTTTTGAGATGGTTTCTGGAATTTTTAATTCCCGAAACGATGGGCCGCGGAGGCACGACGTGTCTTTAAGTGGACGAGCGTATTTTCCCCGAGTTTCTTATTTTGGACGGCGCGGGCGCATGCGACGTCCTCTTTGAGTGCCGTCAGTTGCGTTGGGACCCTGGCGTCGATGTGGAGGTTTCCAGGGTGGTTTCAGGCTTTGAGGCCGAAGTTGAGGCGTGGGCCCCACGACCCGTCTTTTGAGCTGCGTGCAGCTTTTAGTGACGTTTTCCTCGGTCGTCCGTTCGGGGCGTGCGAGCAGTCGATGTTGGGTGTTTTTCCGAGGGCATCACGTTGGCATAGTCTTCCCGCTGTAAATCCACACGATGGTGCGAGCACCGCGAGGGCCGTTTCGGGAGTTGACGGTGATTTCCAGCTTTATCACCGGGTGACCGTTTTGGACAAGTGAATAGTCCATTTCGTGTACTTTTTCGAGAGGATCGCAACGGTGCGATCCGTTCTTTGAGTTTCGGGACCGGGATGCGGGTCCCACATGGCACCGCTCGTGTGCGGTGCACCGGGATGCACCTTTTTCTCCGGATATCCGTTGCACTCAAGTGAGTAGTGCTTTTGACGTGTTTTCTAGAGGGGATCGCAATGGTGCGATGCACCTGACTGTTTTTTGGGGCCGAGGCTTGGGATCACGGGACGTCGTTCGGGCGTGAGATGGTGTTGGTGACTATCCCGTCAGATATCCGTTGGAGGCGAGTAAGTAGTCGATATCGCATGTTTTTCCGCGAGGATTACAATGATGCAATCCGTTTGGTTGTGCGGAGCCTCTTGTGCGATATTGTTAAATGTGGATCATGGGAGGTGATCCAGTGGTGGTTCTCCCTACTTTGTCTGTAGCGGACCCTTGGCGTGTGATCGCGCACTCTTGGGAGAGTGATGTAAATTATTCACGAGGTGTAGATGGTCGTGCCTGCACCTTTGAGGTGGAGTTGTTACGTCACAGCTTCGTGTTGACGCTGGGTGCCGTGTCCACGATAGCCTTTGGGCTGGAATGAGGTATACTCCGGGAGTATACGGGAGCGCTTGGAGGTACATGTGGTTGTTTGTACCTGAGGATGGTTGTGCGCTCAGTTGGGGTTGAGATGGGGCCACACGTTGTGTGGTCCCCACGGTTGTGCGGGGTTCTGCTTTGTGTACATTGACCTCTCGCTACGTAGAGGGTCCCTCAGTGCTCATTTGCTCGACCAGCAGGGTGGAGTTTTTCCCCTGGCTCTATGCTCGTTCGTTTGACCAGCAGGGTTGAGTGGTCTCCCACTAGTTTTGTCCTCGATGGATTGGCCGGTAGCGGTGTTAGTGACACCTAGTGATGGAACAGGTGTTGAACCCCCTTTGGGTGAGTTGTACTGGAGTTGGGTGGTTGTGCGATACCCACTCCATGATCGGTTGGCCAATATTGTACCCTTCCGTAGAGATGGACAGAGCAGTTCTGAGTTTTACCCTCTAGCGAGGCTGGGCAGTGGGTTACTCATCGACTTCTTCGGGTTTACCCTCCAGCAGGGCTGGGCAGTGGGTTACTCACTGACTTCTAGGGTCTACCCTATAGCAGAGACTGGGCAGTGGGTCACCCGACTCTCTTAGGGTCTACCCTCTAACAGAGATTGGGCAGTGGGTCACCCGACACTCTTAGGGTCTACCCTCCAGCAGAGACTGGGAAGTGGGTCACCCGATGACCTCTTAGGGCCTACCCTCCAGCAGGGATGGGCAGTGGGTCTCCCGTCGTCTAGTTCCAGGTCTACCCTCCAGTAAGGCTGGGCAGTGGGTCGCCTGTCGACTTATTCTAGGTCTACCCTCCAGCGGGACTGGGCAGTGGGTCGCCTGATGATGTATTATGGTTTACCCTCCTGTGGGGCTGGGCAGTGAGTCGCCTGATGATGTATTATGGTTTACCCACCAGCGGGGCTGGGCAGTCGGTCGCCTGATGATGTATTATGGTTTACCCTCCAGCAGGGCTGGGCAGTGGGTTGCCTGATGATGTATTATGTTTTACCCTCCAGCAGGGCTGGGCAGTGGGTCACCCGATATCTGGTTATGAATTACCCTCCAACGGGGCCGGGCAGTGGGACACCTGTTGGCGTTCCAGAATCAGTCCTCTCGACTAGGCTAGTATGTGGCTTCCCTCCGTGTTTACCAGAGTGGGACCCTTGGTTGTACGGGTCGGTGATGGAACGACTTTGGCTTTGAGGAGACCTCTCGACTGCGGGGCAGTGACGAGTTTTGGTTTGACGCTCCCCCCAGAACTCTCAAGTACGAGGGGCGCTTTCCCCACCGAGACGCGTTCTTGTGACGCGAATTAAAACCATGCGGGCGAGTTAGTGCCGCCCAAACCGGATAGTGTCGAAGTGTGGTGATTGAGCCCCTTGGATTGTGGTTCGGGGTATACGTGCAGGATACTGGGCATCGATGGTGATACTTTTGGGACTATTGGCGACACTTTTCTTGGGCTGAGCTACGGGATGGAGATCCCCTTACGAGTTCGTTCGAGCTTCTTGTCAGAGCATAAGGATATGTATATACCTTGTTCGAGTACCCACTTCTTGGGCTTGGTTACTCTCCCTCCAGGAGAGGCGAAGACGCGCGGGGTATGCCACATGCTTTCCGTGTCTAGATTCTCGTGGTTGGATGAGTCTACTCTCCTGCTATAGGTAGCGAAGACTCGACGGGAAGTTCATCTTCTCACCGTTTCCAGCTCCTTGTGCCTGGACGAGTCTACTTCCTTTCTCTTGTTGGGGTGAGCTGGACTCTCTGCTGTGATGTTACTCTTTACTGCACCCTCGGTTGTACTCTTCTACTTTTCTGTTCGCTCTACCCCTCACCCTTCGGTACCTCCTTTGTTGCTCCCTCGAGCCTTCGGGGTATCCTACTGAGTATTTTTATACTCACCCCTGCTTGGGCCTTGCCCGCACATGGTGTTCCCTTTCAGACGACGGACAGGTGGAGCGTGACTTCAGTGGAGCGTAGGAGCTTGGGAGCTTGGACCGCGTGTAGTGGTCGTAGCCGGGATCTAGGTGGGAGACCCATCGGCTGTTTCTTTTTTTTACCTGTTGCCGGGTTGTGGCACTTTTTGGTTGGGCGCGTGTTTTGCCCCTTTTCTTTTCAGCTTGTACCCTCTACTGTTTAGAGGTCGATGCACTCTTGCGGTTTATTTATAGTAGTTTCCCTTTTACTCTTATTTTTATTCTGCACTTCTGCATTGAGTGTGCTGCGTGTGGGTGTGTACAGGTGCTTAGGCAAAGGCCTCCCCGAGTTGTTGTGCCTTCGGCACTGGTCGCCAGCCCCTGGCCTATAGAGGCGGGCTTGGGGTAGTTGCGGCTCGAGACCGGGTAGGGTTGGGTCGTGACAAAGTGGTATCAGAGCGGGTTCGTTCCTTGGGACGTTGTGCGGACATCCCTAAAAGAGGAATTGGTTGGGATATAGGGCAACCGTGTTAATGTGTCTCGAGAGCGGCTCTCAAGACAGGGAGTCCAGTGATGGTACGACGACCGACATATCCATTCACCAGGACCTTGATAACCCACTTGTCGACTCGGCATGCTGAGACACTTGTTGCAGGGAAATTGGTTTGTGCATCACATAGGACTGATTCTTTGACTGTCCTTCTTGAGTCAGCTCCCCATCATTGTTGTTGTTGGTATATACATTATGCTCATCTGACCGCGGCACTCCTTGATAATATTCAGGATGTCTCTGCGAAGACAGTCAGCCAGGATACTAGATTTGGGTGCGTGACGACGACCCTATGAGCTACGAGGCCACAGTCCAGGACCCATCGTGCGAGCCCTTTCTCCGGGTGGGCCGGTAGCAGCACCCCCACCTGTTGAGAAGCAGACAACTTTAGCAGAGCAGGCTGAGCCTGAGAGCAGGTTGAGCGCGCTCCGTGAGTTCCAGCAGGGGAGACCGCTGAGGTTCAGTGGTGAGCCAGACCCTCAGGCAGCAGAGGTTTGGCTCGAGGTAGTGGTTCGCCTTTTCAGTCTTGTGTAGATGCCGACAGATCAGAGAGTGGCTTTGGAAGACACCCTTTTTCATGGAGCAGCTCGGTGTTGGTGGAGTCTGGTGACTCAGTTTCTTGACGAGTCTTCGCTTTCATGGGACGACTTTCAGTTGTTGTTTTGTGAGGAGTTTTCCCCTCCTTCTTGCGCTCCGTTCGGATTCAGGAGCTCCTGTAGTTTCAGCAGGGAGGGATGATGGTGGCCGAGTACGCGGCTAGTTTTGCAGACCATGCACGCTTTGACCCAGACTTGGTCAATGACGACAACTTCTGAGCACGGAAGTTTGAGCAGGATTTCCGCCGAGAGATTCGTGCTGCCATAGTACCCTTGGGAATTTCCACGTATGCCGGGGTGCTAGAGTAGGCTCTGGTGACAGAGGGATTCCTGTCATGTCTTGCGGTTGGTGGTGGAAGTGGGCGCGATGGAGCCAGGACGTCTTCCATAGCTAGCAGGTGCTGGAGGTCAGGATCTCGATACAGGTAGCCTTCCCACTGCCAGTTTCGGAGACCTGGTCGTATACCACTATGGAAAAAAATCGCAGGGCCTCAGCCGAGGTTGCCCTTCCGTGAGTGGATCCCGTGCCGTGGTCGTACACCACAGTGGCGCCAGAGGGCACCAGGGCAGCCCAGAGAGCGCCGGTGCTATGCTTGTGACGTGCGAGGTCACTTAGCACGAGACTGCCCAACTTGAGTTGCTGAGAGGTTCGGGCAGGCAGCAGGCGCGCCACCACGGCAGAGGTAGCGCCGTGATCGGAGTAGTGGCCAGAGAGGTGGTGCTAGAAGAGGAGCGGGAGGATCTGGTAGTGGGGGATGACGTTACGAGATATCCCCATCACCACTAGGCGGTCCACGTTAGGCTCCGGGAGCTGACGGTTGGGACCATGGACAGCCACGAGCTTTGGATGTCTATGATCCTGCAGAGCATGGGATGTTGAGAGGTACCCCTTGAGACTCTTCTACATTTTTGCAGTAGAATTGTTGGGCTCTGCATGTGAAAGGATTTTCTCCCTGCTCCTTGTTTGAGGTGTTACCAGGGTGACGCAGGGCGTCGGGTGTAACCCTGTGTTGGTAAGGAAAAAGGCGTGAGACCTTTTCCTTTAGTTGATGGTGTTGGCTCCTTCGCCTGTTGAGCGTGTAAGAGAGCATCGACTATGGAATCTTGCAAGACCAGATATCCTTGGGTGTTTCACTATATGGATATTCTGAATGAGTGAATCACCGGGCCTTGTTTCGGGTGCGGGTGGTGATTCCAGTCGCGGCATGCGACGTAGAGGTTTGACCGGGGAGGTGAGCTACCCCGAAGAGCCTTCGGGCCGTTTGAGACCGTGAAAAGGGATGACGAGGTACCCTACCGCCTTGACCTAACCCCAAAGTTTTGAGTGGGTGCATGACATCGAAAAGGGTCGACATCGCGTGAACAGATCAATCCTTTGATCTGTGTGCGGCGACATAGAGCTGTGTGTGGGTTCTTCTTGGTATGGGGAAGCCAGGTGTGGGATTCGTACCCTGTGTTGGTCCCTAGTTTTGCTTTTCAAGGATGAAAAGCTTGAAGGAGGGAATTATGTAAGAACCCGATTTTTGCTGTGAAAGACTTTGGAATATTCTTGATGATATTCCAGAGCAGCGCCTTCGGACGGCGTGCGATTCCGAGCCCCGGAGTGGCTGGAATTAAATTTTCAGTGCGTTCACACTAGAAATGCTAAATAAATGGGATAACTCCTAAACGGAGTTCCAGATAGGGGATCCGAGTGTACGGATGGGTCCGGAATGGGGTGTTTAACCTATGAACAACATAAAACTGGTCGGCGCGGGATGTTTGGACCCCTCGCTCGCTTTCGGAAGGTTAAACGGATAAATTAATTAATTTATTTATTCGTTTAATGGAGAAACGATAGTATCTCTTAAACGGTGGCTCGGATTGGAAAACCGAGGGCACCGTTGAGTTCGGAGCGTGCCGTTTACCCTAGGAGGGGTGTAATTTTCACGGGCGCGGTCCGTTTGCGAAAAATGGCCCCAGGGGCGTTTTCGTAATTTAGCGGCTTCAGACGTTAAATTTTATAACTTTTGAATGGGGTCTCGGATTAAAATTCCAAGACCTCCGTTGTGTTCGGGAGGTGTTGTTTACCCTAGGGGGGCTTAACCTCGACCCCGTCGGGAGTTCGGGTTCGGGCCGACGGGCGGGTGGTTAAGCGTTTTCTATTTAAACGCTTAACACACCCACCTCCCTCTTCTCCTTCCCCTCCCCCCTGGTAGCCCCTCCTCTCCCTCTCCTCCTCCACCTACGGCTAGATTCTTCGGCGAGACATCTCCAGTGAGGCGTGGTGGCCGGCGGATCGTCGCGAAGCTTCGGGCGAAGCCCCGCGAGATAGGATTTGTCGTTTGCGTTTTCATTCACCGCACCTACTTCGAACTCGATTAATTTTATTGAAACTCTGTCAGATTTTTGAACGAATCCCATGAATGCGTAGTATACACTTTTCTCTTTCCGACGCTTGTTTTGGATTTGGAATCGGAGATCGAAGGCGTTCGCAATCGTCCTCCGAAGTTGGCGGGTTTTCAGTTTCCGGCAGGTTCGAGCGGCGGCGTGGCGAGGTCGGACGGCGCGGCAGCGGTGTCCGCGGGTGTCTGGTGGAGGCGCTGGGCGCTGCAGGGGTGTCTGGCGGAGTGTCCACGGCGCGGCAGCGGGGTGTCCGCGGGTGTCCAGAGGAGGTCGGTGCCAGGCGGAGCGCCATCGGCGCGCCGGTGGGTCGCCAGGGAGCGACGACCCCGGGGTCACGTCGCGCGACCCCCGTGCGGCGACCAAGACCCGCGCCGCGCGGGCCTTCACGCGGCGGCCGCGACAGGCCCTCGTGGCCTGTCTGCGCGGCTAAGCCGCGGGCCGGCCCAGGCCGGGCGGACCGGCCGGTCCAGCCCCAGGGGTCTTGCCCCCTCGGTGTTCGGACACCCGTATTTTCCGCTACGGGTGTCCGTTTTGAGTTCCGTCTATGGAAGTCGATCCGTATTGACGAGGCAGAGATTTTGAGATGGTTTCGGGAATTTTTAATTCCCGAAACGAGGGGCCGTGGAGCAACGATGTGTATTTAAGTGGACGAGCGTATTTTCCCCGAGTTTCTTGTTTTGGACGGCGCGGGCGCATACGACGTCCGCTTTGAGTGCTGTCAGTTGTGTTGGGACCCTGGCGTCGAGGCGGAGGTTTCCAGGGTGGTTTCTGGCTTTGAGGCTGAAGTTGTGGTGCAGGCCCCACGACCCGTCTTTTGAGCTGCGTGCAGCTTTTAGCGATGTTTTCCTCGGTCGTCCGTTCGGGGCGTGCGAGCAGTTGATGATGGGTGTTTTTCTGAGGGAATCGCGTTGGAGCAGTCTACCCACTGTAAATCCGCACGATGGTGCGGGCCCCGCGAGGGCCATTTCAGGAGTTGACGGTGATTTCCAGCTTTATCACGGGGCGACCGTTTTGGAAAAGTGAATAGTCCATTTCGTGTACTTTTTCGAGAGGATCGCAACGATGCGATCCGTTCTTTGAGTTTCGGGACCGGGATGCGGGTCCCACGTGGCACCTCTTGTGTGTGGTGCGCCGAGATGCACCTTTTTATCCGGATATCCATTGCACTCAAGTGAGTAGTGCTCTTGACGTGTTTTCTAGAGGGGATCGCAACGGTGCGATGCGCCCGACTCTTTTCGGGGCCAAGGCTCGGGATCACGGGACAATGTTCGGGCGTGAGGCGGTGTTGGTGACTATCCCGTCGGATATCCGTTGGAGGCGAGTAAGTAGTCGATCTCGCGTGTTTTTCCGCGAGGATTACAATGATGCAATCCCTTTGGTTGTGTGGAGCCTCTTGTGAGATCTTGTTAAATGTGGAGCATGTGAGGTGCTCTAGTGGTGGTTTACCCTACTTTGTCTATAGAGGACCCTTGGCGTGTGATCGCGCACTCTTGGGAGAGTGATGTAAATGATTCACGAGGTGTGGATGGCCGTTCCTGGGCCTTTGAGGTGGAGTTGTTACGTCACGGCTTCGCGTTGACGCTGGGTGCCGTGTGCACGATAGCCTTTGGGCTGGAATGAGGTATACTCCGGGAGTATATGGGAGCACTTAGAGGTACGTGTGGTTGTTTGTACCTGAGGATGGTTGTGCGCTCAGTTGGGGTTGAGATGGGGCCACACGTTATGTGGTCCCTACATGCGTGCTGGGTTCTGCTTTGTGTACTTTGACCTCTCGCTACGTAGAGGGTCCCTTAGTGCTCGTTTTCTCGACCAGCAGGGTGGAGTTTTTCCCCTGGTTCTATGCTCGTTCGTTTGACCAGCAGGGTTTAGTGGTCTCCCCCTAGTTTTGTCCTCGATGGATCGGTCGGTAGTGGTGTTAGTGACACCTAGTGATGGAACATGCGTTGAACCCCCTTTGGGTGAGTTGTACTGGAGTTGGGTGGTTGTGCGATACCCACTACATGATCGGTTGGCCAGTGTTGTACCCTTCCGTCGAGATGGACAGAGTAGTTCTGAGTTTTACCCTCCAGCAGGGCTGGGCAGTGGGTTACTCATCGACTTCTTCGGGTTTACCCTCCAGCAAGGCTGGGAAGTGGGTTGCTCACTGACTTCTAAGGTCTACCCTCCAACAGAGACTGGGCAGTGGGTCACCCGATGCTCTTAGGGTCTACCCTCCAGCAGAGACTGGGCAGTGGGTTACCCGACGCTCTTAGGGTCTACCCTCCAGCAGAGACTGGGCAGTGGGTCACCCGACGACCTCTTAGGTCCTACCCTCCAGCAGGGCTGGGTAGTGGGTCGCCCGTCGTCTAGTTCCAGGCCTACCCTCCAGCAAGGCTGGGCAGTGGGTCGCCTGTTGACTTATTCCAGGTCTACCCTCCTGCAGGACTGGGCAGTGGGTCGCCTGATGATGTATTATGGTTTACCCTCCAGCGGGGCTGGGCAGTGGGTCGCCTGATGATGTATTATGGTTTACCCTCCAGCGGGGCTGGGCAGTGGGTCGCCTGATGATATATTATGATTTACCCTCTAGCGGGGCTGGGCAGTGGGTCACCTGACGATGTATTATGGTTTACCCTCCAGTAGGGCTGGGCAGTGGGTCACCCAATATCTGGTTATGAATTACCCTCCAGCGGGGCTGGGTAGTGGGACACCTTTTGGCGTTCCAGACTCAGTCCTCTCGACTAGGCTAGTCTGTGGCTTCCCTCCGTGTTTACTGGAGCGGGACCCTTGGTTGTACGGGTCGGTGATGGAACGACTTTGGATTTGAGGAGACCTCTCGACTGTGGGGCATAGACGAGTTGAGGTTTGACGCTCCCCCCAGAACTCTCAAGTACGAGGGGCACTTTCCCCACCGAGATGTGTTCTTGTGACGCGATTTAAAACCGTGCAGGCGAGTCAGTGCCGCCCAAAGCGGATAGTGTCGAAGTGTGGTGATTGAGCCTCTTGGCTTGCGGTTCGGGGCAGACGTGTGGGATACTGGGCATCAATGGTGATACTTTTGGGACTATTGGTGACACTTTTCTTGGGCTGAGCTACGGGATGGAGATCCCCTTATGAGTTCGTTCGGGCTTCTTGGCAGAGCATAAGGATATGTATATACCGTGTTTGAGTACCCACTTCTTGGGCTTGGTTACTCTCCCTCCAGGAGAGGCGAAGACGCGCGGGGTATGCCACGTGCTTTCTGTGTCTAGCTTCTCGTGGTTGGATGAGTCTACTCTCCTGCTATAAGTAGCAAAGACTCGAAAGGAAGTTCATCTTCTCACTGTTTCCAGCTCCTTGTGCCTAGACGAGTCTACTTCCTTTCTCTTGTTGGGTTGAGCTGGACTCTCTGCTGTGCTGTTACTCTTTACTGCACCCTCGCTTGTACTCCTCTACTTTTCTGTTCGCTCTACCGCTCACCCTTCGGTACCTCCTTTGTTGTTCCCTCGAGCCTTCGGGGTATCCTACTGAGTATTTTTATACTCACCACTGCTTGGGCTTTGCCCACACTTGGTGTACCCTTGCAGACGACGGACAGGAGGAGCGTGACTTCAGTGGAGCGTAGGAGCTTGGGAGCATGGACCGCGCGCGGTGGTCGTGGCCGGGATCCAGGTGGGAGACCCATCAGCTGTTTCTTTTTGTTTGCCTATTGCCAGGTTGTGGCACTTTTTGGTTGGGTGCGTGTTTTTCCCCTTTTCATTTGAGCTTATACCCTGTACTGTTTATAGGTCGATGCACTCTTGCGGTTTATTTATAGTAGTTGCCCTTTTACTCTTCTTTTTACTATGTACTTCTGCATTGAGTGTGCTGCGTGTGGGTGTGTACAGGTGCTTAGGCAAAGGCCTCCCCGAGTTGTTGTACCTTCGGCACTGGTCTCCAGCCCCTGTCCTATGGAGGTGGGCTCGGGGTAGTTGCGGCTCGAGCCCGGGTAGGGTCGGGTCGTGACAACATCTTTCCACCAAATGGTACCAATTAAAATAGAACATCTACACCCAAGTTTTGAACTTCCTCTATCATTTTCACTATGGAAATATATTAAACCAAGGCCTTTTTCACCACTGGTGTTCTCCTAACTATAAAACAGATTCAATATGAGATCTATGGCTAGATCTCAGATTATTGAAGCATATCCTACCTCACAACCAGGTATTAAGAAACCCCCGAACCAGATACAAGGATCAAAATTTCACAAAACACACTTCCATTAAAATAAAAGTTCTAAAAGGTTTGATGAAAACCATTCTTACAATTGGATAGAAACTAAACACTACAAAAAGACAAAATGCATGACTATTACATACAAATAACCTTACAACAAGAGAGACCTCACATTTTTTTCCAAACATTTCCTTACTCCTACAAAAAATCTTGGGTAACCTTCGACGAGTCAAGTTTGGCTCCATGATTTTTCTTAGAAACACCCTGATAGAACCGCTTCAAGTGTCCCAAGAATCCATAGGCATGGAAAGGATTTGTAGAATTTGGGCACGATGGCCACTTATGACCGATCTTACCAAACTGGTGACAAATCATGACATTTCTCCCATTAGAGGTTGATTAGAGGTCTGAAGTCCTCTTAATTCCCCTACCATAACCTCCAACATTAGGCAGCTTTCCATTCTTCTCATTGGGATCTCCTTCACCACTTTTAGGAACTAGAGGAAGATTAAATTTCTTAATCCCTCCTACTAGAACAAGTTCAAAACAAAAGGCTTGCCTCACCACATAGAAAAAATGGTCAAGTTAAGCTCTTCCACCTTTGACTACAACTCAGAATGGAGCCTGAGCTCAAGTGTTGAGCCTTCACGGGATCATTTCTAACATACCCTGGATCATACATAACTAGCTCAAGGAAGTGATTATATAATTACAACACTGATCCATCACCTTTCTAGAGATCACGTAACTCCATCTTCTTCCTCACCTTTGTCACCTCAAAAAAATACTATTGGATTAATGAAGACTTAATGAACTCCTAGGTAAGATCTTCCTAGGGATTTTTTCGAGACACAAACTTCCACCATTTCCAGGTTGGACCTTCAAGAATAAAGGTAGAAAACTTTACCTTTAATTAATCAGGAAACTCAAGGAAATTTAAGTCTCTCTAAATCCTCCTCATCCACTCATCAGCCTCAAAATGACCCGCTTGACTATAAAAGAGAGGATGATTAAACTTCTAAAATTAATGAACATAGTGTATAAGTTGATTAACTGGAGTATTTTCTAAATATTATCTACCTGAAGCTACACCTTGGGTATCCTTAAAATATTTTTGGGGGAAAACACTAAGAAACCAGGAAACAAAGAACTCGATCATGACCAATCCAACAACAATGATTATATATTTCAAACATCACAAGAGAATCACTAATATGAAAACACAAGGGACACACTATACCATTAAAAATTATCAAAACATCACATTTTTTTCCTTTAAAAAACTTTTGGAAATACTACAAGATTAAAATATTTCACACACACCAATTGTGCCCCTTGGAGCCTCTCACATGCACATCCTTGTTCCATACCGGAAACCCATCCACTTTCACACACATATCTGTGCATTTGGTCACTCACAAAAACACCAAAGGTAAAGCAACTTTCAGGGTAAATCATTTAACTCACACTTCCATTTCAAAACCTATATAATGTTTTCTAGAAAAACATAAACCCTTCTATTGAAAATCCATTTCCAAAATTTACACATCAAATCCAAGACATCAAATTCTTTTAAAAAAATTTGAAATCTTCCCAATGGTTCACTAACCACATAATCAAAATAATTTTTGAATTCCAAACCTTTATTTTTAAAACATATCAACTCATCTAAAACCATTTCCAAATACCAATTTTCTATCTCAAAACATTTTTTCAGCATTTTAAACCATCTCATTAAACCATTTATGTTTTACCCTAGAAATTAATTTCACAAAAAACCCAATTTTCTATACCTTCCTCAATATAAGTTATGAAAATAAATTTTACAATTCCCAAAAAAAATCCATTACCATTTTAAATTCATCTTTTTGATAGTTCCAAAACAGAACCTTTCAAAAAAATTCCCAAAATTAAGTAAGATCCAAACAATTCATAAAAGGGAAACTAGTGTCGATGGGTGACTTAGCCATATGGTTAAATGGAATATTCCAATCATGACACCATCATGAAGAGAATTATAGTGTAATTTCCTCATTTCCACATGGATTTCTAGGCCCTGCGAGCTCAAAAAGGCCACTCATCCAACTCCCTCTTCATTTACCAACACCAAACAATCCACAAGAACCAAATGACACTAAAAAATTTGGACATCCCATGGTAACCCGAGGTTCAGAATGAGAAAGGGTTCATAAAGAACTTCCCATTACTACACCTCAATCCATGAAAATTGTACTCCTTCTACCTTGAAATCCACAAATAATAATGGGCACACTAAAAATATAGGTCCTTACAAGTGCTAACCTATTCTTATACCATTTTTTTAAGAACCAACCTAGGTTGACCCTGAACTGGTCACCAGAGATGATCCGTGGTGAGGCTTGATAGGCATTACCGATCCTCCTGGGATGGACAAAAGTGCCTATTGAATCATAATACACAATGAGAATGGTTTCTTTCAATAAAATAAACCATTAAACTGAATAAATAAAAGAGAAAACCAAACTCAATATGATTTCCAAACATACATTTTTAAATTTAAAATTAAATAATAAAAAAATTAAACGACAAAAATACCAAAATAACTATACTGAACATGATACCCAAGAAACCTCCATGCGACCTTGGGGGTCACTCTCCAATCCACAACTACCATTTCCTAAGGTGATCAAACTCAGGCCAAAACCTGCAACAGAAAGTAAAAGAAAAATAAAACTATAGGGGTGAGTATTAAAACTCAGTAGGTAAGCACGAATAATTCTATTCCCAATGAAAATTATTTAAACAAAGAAACATTGATTAACAGGTTTGAAATATAATATATAAATTTAGGGTTTTCCACACTTTTCATTTTAAAACAAAAAATCATACTCCATTTCCCTCATGATTTAAAACAAGGCTCAAGGGGAGAATGGAAAAGGGAACTAAATAGGAGGTTCTCATTTTTCATAATGGAAGAAAAAAAGGAAACAACTTGCTAATTCAAAACATGTTTTTTAATCATTGTTATAAAAACAACACATTCACAATTTTATAGGATAACACAAAACCAAGCATAAGGTTCTTGATTACACATAGTGAGGGAAATGGAACTAATGGTACTAGCATCGTAGAAACACAAGAAAACCCCGAAACTTAGAGGAGAACCAGAACATACTAGAAACATGAATCATACCGAAGGAATTCCCTACCTGATAAAATCATAATTCCCAAATTCCTGGTCATCACCCTACGTGACCTGACCGAGGGGCCCAATTCCATATCAATAATAAAAAAATAACGTCCTTCTACAGGCTATTATATAGTGTAATAATCTATATTAGTGAATCAAACATTCTAAGAATTCCTCTTTACTATTCTTGGTTCCCATGATATGTTCACAAAGGGGTATTCCAAATAATACAAACAAAAGGCCACATACACATGCCGTTATATATATCACACAAACTGACACCACCCCAGCCACCTCAAGGGGTAGTCCCTTGCCTTAATTTAATTATTACACAAGGGAGGTAGCATATTGAGGAAACTACCATCTCATGGTCAACCAATAAATAAAGTGACTTAACCCAATTAATGTTTTCAAAATAAAACCCTTTAATAAAATTTTCCAAACATGCCTCATGTCATTTGCATAGATTAAAACTTTTATAAAAATATTCACAAAAACATTTTTCTATAACAAAAAAATTAGAAATACATTTTTGGAAACACCAATCACCATTTTGAATAACATAGTATCATTTATAAAACCAAACTATGCCTTTAAGAATCAAAAACTACTTAAAAGAGCCAATCAAGCAATTTAACAAGCAATTGGCATTCAAAACCCACCAAGTCCATATCACACATACAAAATGATTAAGTTAAGCATTTTATTTCTCATGGAACAATAATTATAAGAATAAAATATCACTATATAATAATTAATAAAGGTGTGAAAATAAATAAATCAATGAAATATTAACTTTAAAGGAGAAGTGAAAAGGGATCCTACCTCAAATGAAGAAGAACTTCTGGAATCTAGTGCGAAATATCAATCACACCTGAACTTCACACAAGGGAAGTTAATTCTGAAATAAATCATCAATATTGAACCCAAAATTTTAGGTTGAAAACCAGAAAATATCTATCCTAACCATGGGATAGAGGAAACCTAAATAAACCATAAGAAAACCTTAGAAAGAAGGGTGAAACCAAGGGAGAGAGGACTTACATGATGATACAAAGGAGAAATTGAAAAAACAAACGCCAAAAAATGGAGGCCTAGGTGAGATAAGATAGGGGGAGGAGGAATATAGGGTGAAGGATCAGAATGGGAGAGGTAAGGGTTTATTTGGGTATAAAAATAGAAGATATAGAAAGTGTTTTTAATGACCTAGACAGGCTGAAATTTTAGTCCACACAATTTTTTAAATAGTGTAGTGACCGTGCGACTGCCTATACTGAGAAGTAGAACTAATTCATGGGAAACCCACATGGTCTTACTAACCATGCTGTAGCCATGCGGTAGATACTAACTCGATCTATATATTCCACACGATTACCTAGGAAAATCACACAATTACCATAACCATTCTCCAACCATGCACCATAGTTTTCTCTCCAAAAAACACCCTATTTTACAAAAAACTTAAGAGGAAACCCAAGGATGCAATATAGGACAAAGATAGTGGGGAATAACACCTTAAAAATTCAACTTTTTCACACCTGGTTCCCAATAAAAGAACTGAGGATCAAACCCAAACTAAAACCAAAGATGAATTAAAAAACTTGGGTGTGATAGGAGGGAAGGTCCCTTAGAAATGCTATATATGTCCCATGAAGTATCATTCTTTATAATAAAATAGGTCTCAATAACATCGATTCCTCATATGTACCCATCTCCCACACTAATGAAATAAGATTGAACTACCATCACAGACAACTTGGCCAGTACTCCCCTCATGAGAAGCCTCAAAATAGTACTTACTACTAGAAGTTATTGAACTCGTAGGTCAAGAGGCTGAACTACCATGCTCTATGTCCCCAGCTGCCCTCAGGTTTTGTTTAGTAATCAACACTTGATTCACTAAATATGTAACAGTATTTAGATGAAACATGTTGACCTGTGATCGAATGACATGCTTGAGACATTCCTCAAAGCATCTCTCCCTCGATGGCTCATCCACAAGGTAAATTGGAATAAGAAACCGAATCTCAGTAAAGTATGAAGAATACTCCATGATGGTCACCACACCTTGATCTTGACACATAAACTCATTGGACTTTTTAGATATTAGGGTCTTAGGAAAAAGTAATCATAAAAACTGGTTTTAAAATCCCTATAAACTATATCTCAAAGTATATCAGCTTAGTTCAAAACATCACACTAGTGGTTAGATTCCCCCCAAATAATATATGTTGTGATATTCATTGTTCTCTTAAGAGGTGTATATAGACACTTGAAGATAGAAAATATAGTCTATATCCATATCTTAGTAGCCTGTGGACCTACATCCCCCAAAAACATGGGCAGATTATACTATTGGAACACACACATCAACTCTATCTTAGATAATGAAAGATGTGGGGATCCCAAAATAGTTTGCATAAAGCATATAAAACCCTCATATAAATGTACCTCATAACCCATATTCTGTATTACAATTGGTGTCATAGTTAGCACTATAAAATGATCTACTAGTAACCCATGCACCACCACATCCAAAGAATGGTCGTCGCCACCCTCCTGGTGTACGACTAGAGGTCATCATGGTGGAATGTATCTAAAAAAACAAACACATTATTTAGAAAGTATTGATAATGATAATGAATGAATGAAAACTAAAATTTTTATTGATTTTGGAAACAGACAGAACACAACCCACAATAGATGCCTCATGGAGGTCTAATGTAATGGATCCCCAAGGCATCATTAATAAAAAAGTTGATGCCATCAGATAGAAAAGATCATAAGTTAAGGAAGAAGGATAAATTTTGGTTTGGGGAAGCCTGAGATGACATAAAGTCCGCAACCTTATTTCCCTCTCTCCATGTGTGAGTGATCTCCATACATGGACCCATTATCTGTTTACAATTTCAAATATAATATTCTATGCTCTAGAGACAACTTCCATTTCCTAGAAGTGATTTGTAGAGGATTAAGGAATCCATTTCCACTACCTCTATGTTGATATGTATCTGCTCACTTAACTCCAACCCTGTAATCATCGACTTTGCCTCAGTCTAAAGAATATCACCTCTACCGTCAAAGGCTGAGAAAGAAGCGATGATTGACCCCCTATGTTCCCTAAAAACTCCACCACCTCTCATATCCCCCCTCATGAGGGACCCGTCTATATTGTGTTTGAACCCACTTCTGAGGGGATACCCACTTACCCAGTTACCCTGCCCCATCCTCTCAATCTGGTTGGACACACCTGGGTTGAGAGGCCTTATAGACGGAGCTCCTTAGCATTCTATACACACACTAACCAAGTCCATCAAGGGACACCCATATTCCTACTTATAATTATAGGACTGGGTAATAGAAACCATTATAAAAGTACCAGATACACTGCCTACTACCCACTCTAAATCTGATTCAAGATCAAGTTATAGGTTTTCCAAAATTTCTATTCATTTTAAATTTCATATTTATTTAAAAATTACCTTTAAATGGTTGAACCAAATGGGTCACCACTTATGATCCATAAGGGCCTATACACCTCATTAACCAAAGCATGTAATACATCCAATCCAAACTATAACATGTTCCAATCAATGCGAACAATGGTCCATGAATCAACATTCCATAATTGGCTGCTTAGGGTGCATACTATATCCTATACAGGAAAACATTTTTTAGGTTATGGGAGATACTCTAAGTACCAATCAGGTTTCTCAATTCCCTATAAAAAACATTTATTAAATAATAGGTATATCATTCAAGGCACACATAATAATTTCATCTAGTCAATAAATGCTTCATATATGGTAGGGAATAATGCATGTCATGTGAATTATAACAGGTTCCTAAAATGATGCATGACATGGCATACCCTCATCTCATCATGCAACAATATAAAAATCCATAATAAAAATAAAAATCAAACATCAAGTGCATCACCCAAAAATGGAATCAAGTTAACTATAGTAGTACAAATCTAGAAAAACATGTTCCATTCTAGGAAATTTGACTTTTTCATGTAGATGGGTTAGCTAATCCTAGGTATAGATCATTACCAAATCCCAATAATTACTAATATCCTATCTATTGTGTCAAAATATTAAAGATATAAAAGAAAATAAACACCATATGATACCACTTTCTAATATCCCATCCCGAAATCCATTAAATAGTGCACTAAGCTGGTGGGTTACATGACCTCATGCATGCCTCTACATACATCAGAGGCTGTAGACTAGTAGCAAGGGCCTAATGTGTGTCTATAGGGATACTATGCCCTCTTGTCAAATTGTAGCACACTGGTGGTAATCATATCAATCAATAGAGGAAGCATAATATAAATAAATAATCAAATATAAATAGTCTAGAAGTTTATAATAATAAATATACAAAAGAAATCATGTACAATATCATGATTATACAATGTATCTATACAAAATGGAATAAAATACACATCAATATGAAACCAATACAATACATTTATCAAAATAAAAAAAATATAAAAAAGGAGTATCTTTAGATAGCATCACGAGCCTAGATCTATCCTATTCCCCCTTCTCCTAAGAAATGATCAAATCAAGCATTGAATAGTGGGATCTTGCCCTAGTCCCTACCTAAATCCATGAAATCTATCTGGGCACCCAACAATGGCCCAAATAGCATACGAGACAACACTCAGTAGGATACCACCAATGGAGTATATAACAAGTCTAGTTCGTGAAATATAAACAAAAGTAGTGTGTAGTATATCACAGGTATAACAGTAATGAAAGTAAATTGATCAAACACAAAAGTGATCCTATCCAACCAAACATAGATCCCTATGAACAATAGTGAATCTACCATAGTCAAGAGAAACTATAAAGAAAAAATAAATAGGTGTGAAAAAGTTTAGTATAACAATAAAAATATGATACCCATACTAGGGATATTTGTAAACATAGAAAAACTATCCCCAACGACATCACCATGGAATCAAGAATCAACATCCACAATGGACACACCATGTAATCCAATTTCAACATCCGTAATAACCTTTCTGTGAAATCTAACTTCAGACCAAGAAGCGCCAAATCAAAGGTATAGAAGACCAATACATCCTCATCGAGTCCCAAGAGCATCCCGATAGAAACTTGGTAAATACTTGAGTGGATTCCAAGGATCATGTTAATATATCATGTCCAATACAAGTAAAAGAAAGCTAAATCCAAGGGGTATAAAGGTTCATGGAATCCTACAGAAGTAGGATCCAAGGAGTAAATAGGTCCAAGACATCCACTATTATAATCAAGACCTATGGAGTAGAAATTTCCTTGACATCTAATGGAATCAGGATCCAAGGAGATTTTCCAGGGCATCCATTATCATTATCAATTCATCATCTCAATTCTTTCATCACTTCATTTCATGAGTTCATCCAACCCATTTCACATTTTCCATATAACAATCAACTAATTAAACATCATGAAATCACATTTAAAGGAGGAAAAATCTTCTTCTAATCATTCATTAAATTATTATTCAATTCAACAAGGATCCCAAAATAAGTGGTGATCTCACACACACCTAGAGGGATGGTATAAAATAGGGCTGATATAAAGAGACACCCCATAGGTGGCCTAGGTTGGGGAAAAAAACCTGCAACAATCACAAATTTACTTGTGGTCAACCTAAACAAGTTACAATTCATTCAATTAAAGCATTAAATTAATTTTAGGGGAAACACCAAAATGTATTGATTGTGGGAAAACTAAAATAGAGTATATAAAATACCAAACCATGAGGGAAAGATATAAACCACATACCATATGTATGTGGTAGAATACTCTTCCATTGTCGACCTCTGCTTTGGTTCAGATTGAGAGAAAAATGAAGAATGGGTGAAAATTCAAAAAATAGGGAATATTAGCTTGAAGCTATATAAATCCATTGATACGAAGAAAAACGAATAACAACACAATATGACTAAATAAATTACTGGTGCAGATCTAATGAGATTAATGGTGTTCGAATCTGATTCCAAATAACGAAATGGGAGAAAATACAGGGTTTTGGCTTAAAAATGGCTTCAAATGGGAGAAGTTACTCCCTATCTTCTAGAAACAAATGAAGAGAAATAAATAGGGTTTAGTAAATTTTTAAGGGTGAAATGGTAATTTCCCATTAAATTCATGGGTTTTATAGTTTGGATGCATAGTTGGCCAAACGATGAACCAACCGTGCACCCTTCTCCACCTCAAGGAGAACATCGCATGGTTTATGTGCACAGTTTGGAAAACCATTCATAAACCATGTTACACGCCTCTACTAAAAACTATAGAGCCCACACACAGGCATTATCCCATGGATACATGGTCTTCTAAAACTGTAAAGCCTCCTACATCCCTCTATCCAACCCTGCATAGTTACCCCTAACCACATGGACCGATTTCATGGTTTCTACTAATTAGGTGGCTCAGTTTTCTTTTCCAAAAATAGGGGCTCCAGGCTCTAAACATGCCCTAGACACCCCTGAAACTCTTGTGACCTTGTTAGGCATTCACATTAGGCTAGAAAAAAGAATATAAATTTAAATTAAAGTGATCCATACCTAAAAAAAACATAGGATTTTACAATGCCTCTGATACCACTTGTTAGGATTGATTTACTATATCCATTGAACTTCCAGAACCAACACATAATCCATTTTGAGGTTCCATTATAAAACCCATGAGTGATAAGAGGAATTGTTGATCCAAGATTATATGTGATTCACCTTCCTTTGTAGAATCTGATGTGGGACATGGGTTTTCCACAAATAGAAATATCATGGCTCTAATCACCCATATTCAATAAACAAGAAACATGGATAAATAAATATGATACTAGTTATTGGGGAGGAAGAAAATTAGTTTTGGAATAAAAACTCAGCTGAAACAAATAAATTGTGAAAGATTTCAATGAAAATTGAATCTTATAAATAAAAGAAGAAAAATAAATGGTGATGTTGAAATTTAACGTAGAAAAACTCTCTAATGTGGAGGATTAAAAAACCATTGTTCAACTCTAAAATATCCATTATGAATGAGAGAGTACAAAATTCATGTAAATCTATAAAATTTAATTGCAATTACAATATATAGAACCTATGTGAAAATCCACACCTTGATATGCCTCCATCCTCTCTCTGATAATTGGCTGTGATAGGATGTCACTCTTTGGAGATCAAAACTGAACATGTAGTGTCATTGTATGGCTCAATTTTTAATTCCTCACTACTGAACACATATAAAAAACCATCACCCATGTATATGATATATTCAAATTCTGCATACCACATATCTGCTCATTTTTTTCATATCAACATCACTCCTTCAAATCCCTTTTTATAACCAAAGGATTCCCTAAAAAAATGTACCCATCATTCAGAATAAAAATCCACGAGTTAATAAAAATGTACCTTATTTTAAATTCACTTGATAATTGAGGGGAGAGTTTGAAAAATACAAACCCAAAATATTTATCCTCCAAAATAAGACTAAACCTTAATAGTAAGCCCCTCCACTATCCATCTTTGGGACTGATGATGAGAACAAATAAGGAAATCACATGCATGTGACCATACTTTACAACCATTTTAGGGAGGGTATGGTCTATAGTATTCTGAGGTATGAACCATATATATTATTAAAATCAATTAATGAAGACATAAGAGGTATCTTGAACAGAGTAAAATGTACGTGCATGCATGGGATATAAATGCAAAATTGGTTGGCTTCATTGTTCCCATTTTAGCAGTGTATGAAACTTCTCTATTATTAATGGTGGATCCTCTCATGAGAAGAGTGGGTTCTTTTAACTGTATAAGGTTCCAATTCTTCTAGTTAATCTCCATATATATATATAGATAACTTTCACCTAGAGGTATGGTTTTGTGATGGACACCTTACATTACCATTGGTTTCATGATAGGTTTTAAGATATACTTCAATACTGAATTACAATTAACTATTTTGTTGTATTTTTTCCATGATCATGAAATTTGGACCTAAATGTAAAATATAGGGTACAAAAATTGAAATTGAAAAGGATTTCAAAAAACCTCCAACCCCACTTCAGATGAGTAGATACACCAAAAACTATGGGTGAATATGGCCCACTTGTGCTTTCCTTAGGGACGCATCTGGTATCAAAGGTGAAGTTCTGGCCTGAGGAAATTCTGGACTAATGAGGTGTCCAATTGGAGGTGGAATTTTAGATTGAAAAATTCAATGGAAATAATTTTTCATTGTGGAAAATGAAGATGTAATAATTTCTATAGAAAGATAATTTCCTATAATCTATTGGAGAAAAAACAGTGGGTGTGGCGGAGGAGAAATGAAACAACATGGATGAGAATGCTATTACCAACATTTATTTGGCTTTGGAAGATGGGGTCTTGTTAATAAATGTATATAAAATGATGGAGAATGAAATTTGGGAAACTATGACAAAACTATATGAGGAAAATTCACTCAACAAAAAAATTTTCTTTAAAGGTAAAATTATACACTCTTTGAATGGAAAATTTAACATGAGTGATTAACCAAATTAATACCCTCAATACCATTTTTCTCAGCTTAATACATTGGGGTATAAAATTTTGGATAATGAACATGTAAATATTTTGATCCATAGTTTTCAAGATTCATATGATTAACTTATCATTAACCTCACAAATAATATCCTAAAGGATATTCATACCTTTAATTCAGAGAAGGAACAATGAAGATAGCTAGAAAACTTCACATAAAGTGGAAGATCTGTTAATGGAAAGAGGAAGAATAAGGGAGTGTGGTTCTAGTGCTAGCCAGTATCCTAGAAGTTCTAAATCAAGAAATAATAAGAAAAACATTAGATGTTACAATTGCAGTAAGAGGGGGAATGTTATAAAATATTGTTGGAATAAGAAGTGTGGTGATAAAAAATCTCAAGGAAATTTCTAAAGTACATATGAAAATGAATACGTACTAGTCAGTAAAGTGGTGATAAATACTGAAGGTAGACAACATCTTGATGATGCATGGACTATTGACTTTGGAGAAACACAAAACATGGCCTCTTTATGGGAATGGTTCGATCAATATGAAACTATCTTGAAATGACTTGTGTATATGGGGAAAAATAATACATTGAAGATCATTAGAGTCAACACCATCAAACTAAAGATTCATGATAACATAGTTCAAATGATTTAAGGAGTATGCAATGTGCATGGCCTTAATAAGAGCATTTTTTTCTTGGGACAATTTTATGATAATATATGAAAGGCTTGCATCAAGAAATAGATGATGAATATTATTAAGGGTTTTCTTGTGGTGATGAAGGAAGAGAAGATCTCAAAGAACCCATACATGCTTATGGGTGAAATGTACAAGGAAGCATAGATAGTTGTTGCATCAACAACCTCAACTGAAGCATTACTAAAATTATGTAATCAGAAGCTTAGCCATATGTATGAATGAGGCCTAAAAATTATTTTTTATTGAAAGTTTATATTTTGTATTATGAAGGTATCCTTACCATTTTGTAAACATTTTGTTTTGAGTAAGAAAAATAGGTTGAAGTTTTAATGTAAACGGTGAGGAGCAAGGAGATCTTGGAGTTTATCCATTATGATGTTTGGTAATCACCAGGTGTATCCCTTAGAGGAGAAAGGTAATTTTCATCTTTCATAGATTACTATTCCAGGATATGACATGTTTTTTCAATTAAGAAGAAATTAGATTTCTTTAAATTCATCAAAACATTCAAATTGCAGAAGGAGCTTGAATCTAAAAAGAAGATCAAGTGTTTGAGGATTGAAAATGGTGGAGAATATACAAGTAAGGTATTTTGTCCTTTTTTTCCACAAGAAGACATCAAAAGATAGTTTACGATGCAATGAAATCCTCACTAAAATGGAGTGGAAAATTGAATGAATATAACCCTGTTAGATAGAACAAGGAAGATGTTGAAGATTGTAGGTTTTACCGAGACATTCTGGGAAGAAGTAGTAAATACATACTACTATGTGATCAATCGATATCCTTCAATAGCAATTGATTTAAAGACACTGATGGAGATGTGGATTGGTAAACCCATTGAATATTCTCAATTGCATACTTTTGTAAGTCCTCTATATGAAAATTTTAATTATCGAGAAAGATCGAAGTTAGACTCAAGATCTAGGGAATTTATCTTCTTGGGATATGCTGGTGGTGTGGAGGGGTATCGTTTGTGGGGTCCCACTACCTATAAAATTATCATCAGTAAATATGTAATTTTTTTTCAGAAGACAAGGTGAAAATTACAATTTATAAATACATAGAGAAATATAGTACATAAATAACAATATTCAAGGTGAAGGATGAAACAAAGGAAGAACCTGTTTCATCTAAGGCATTACAAGTGTGTGATGATAAAGTACTGGATGATCCTAGAGTATAATGGTCAAATCAAGAGAAAAGGGAACCAATATAGATCTCATATTTCGTCACTGAGAGAAATGTTGTGTATTTTGTTTTGACAGAGGATAGAGATACATCATCTTTTTTAGAGGCGATCTAGAGTCCAGATATATCTTTATGGATGGAGGAAATAAAGGAGGAACTTGAATCCCTATACAAGAACATGACTTGGGATATTTTTCCATTAACTCATGGAAAAAGGCCATTGTGAACAAATGGGATACAAGATCAAGAATGATGAAACATACCAGGTGGAAAGATATCATGTGAGACTGGTGGTTGAAGGATATGCTTAGAAGGATGGTATCAATTTCAATTAAATATTTTATCCTGTTGTTAGACTGATGACTATTCAGGTAGTTCTATTGATGTGTGCTATATACAATCTACAGCTAGAGAAACTAGGTGTGAAAAAACTTTTTCTCCATGGTGATCTTGATAAATATATCCATATTCTCTAACTATAAGGTTTTTCCAAAGAAGGTAAAGATAACTTGGCTTGCAGGTTGAAAAAATATATGTATGGCCTTAAACATGTACCGAGGTGTTGGTAGATGAGATTTGATTCCTTTATTATGAGCCTTTGATACAACAAAATTAATTTAGATCCTTGTTCATACTTCAAGTGTCTATAAGGTAAATATTTTATCATTCACTATTTTATGTGGATGACATGTTGGTTGCAAGACCCAACAATGATCAAATATAAGAGACAAAGGAAAAGTTGGATAAGGAGATTGATATGAAGGACTTGGTACCCAAAAACATGATTCTTGAGATGCAGATTTACTGAGACATGAATAATGGAAATATTTGGCTATCATAGAATAATTATTTGAAACAGTTCTTGAAACTCTTCTACATAAAAAACTGTAATCCAATTTTTATCCCTCTTCCCATTAATTTCATGTTATCCTCCATGTTTATTCCATAAATATCCCATTCGAAGACTATTATAATGCTCTTACCAATGTATAAATTGGTCCAGTTTCCATTCACCATTCTTCTAGAGCACCAGCATGGTTCTACACACCATGTTGCCTCAATCATCTAGGCTCCCACTAAATTAGTTCCTCCCGAGTCTTCTGGAACCACAATCTGATCATTCCATGGTCTATGTAAAACTATTTTTAATAAATTGATGGAAAATTTCTCCAATGAAATCAGGAATGAGTTGTCATTCTCTTATTTTTTTTGAAATTCCCAACAACAAGCTACATCATGCACTATGTCAATGGCCTCAATCCATTGGTCTTCCATGAATTTTTGAAAACTAAACTACCGAGCTTCTGCACCACCTAAGAACTTTTCGGTTCACCAAACTACAACGACACCATTAGAACTGACCATCATCTGTTAATATTAGATTCTAAAAAGTCTAATTTCACCATCATGACAAACACCCACTGAATATTCCTTCAGTGCAACCATGAAAACAAGGTCTTTTTCTCCCACTAATTCCATACTGGTTCTAACTCTTTGAGATCCCACCTTCATAACATAAGTTCCTTCCATATATCTACTGACACACTGAAGGATCAATTTCATATAGTCAAAAACTGAAATATCCATTCTCCATCCACAATGCCATGATGAACAGAGGAACCAGTTAAATCTTCCATCTATTTAAACTAAAAACTGACAACTTCATCTAAAACCTCCATTTAGAAACCTGAGTCATATATCACCTGACATCAACTTATGAAATAATACCTAATATCTTGATATTGTGATATCCTAGTTCTTTTTTCCTTCCATAATTTTAGTAGCCATCCACCATACTTCAAATGTCACCCAATGAATGGAACACACCACATGACACCTGCAGAAAAGAATTCTTTTGATATTCCAGAAACACCACTGATACCGCTTCCATATTTTGGTGACATTCTTACCAATTCCTGATAGACCACCTAACTTGAGGAAAACTAGTAGTCTTCCACCAATATCTGACTATCAAAAACAATGGAACATGCCTCACGACTCATACTGGACAATCAGACATTTGATAACCTAGAAACACCTCTAGTGCCACAACTTTCTTCTGGTAACATCCTTTGAGTCACTGATAATCCACTCCACCATATGCCTTCTACCATGTTCTATAAACAGGCACTCCAACCAACCTGGCTCTAATACCACATGTCAAATCAATTTCCTTTAGCCTTAGGTCTTCCAGGCCCAACACATAGTCACTTTTGGGGTTCCATACTAAAACCCATGCGTGATAGGAGGAATTTCACATCCAAGCTTATATGTGAGCCACCATACTTGGTGGAATCTAATGTGGGAATTGGGTTTGTACCCAAAAATACTCCCCTCAAACCAAAAACCATGCAATTAAGATTACCCTTCAATGATAATGCATTAGATCCAACAATCTTGCACCTCCATTTTTTATCACCAAGACTCACCACCAGACCACCTATATTAGGAATAATTTAGACAAAAGGTACTATGGATTCACATGCTTCAAATGAGAAACTTCCATTTTTTTCAAACTGGTTTAGGGAATACTACACCCTAAATCAAACCCAATACCTACCATGGATTTGATATTAGTTTTCAAGATTGATTCCATCCATCCTTAGGTATTCCAGGACTAAACCATATATCCATGGGTTTTAGGATGAAACCCCATAAGGACCTATGTGTTGGTCCTAAAAGACCTAGGGCTGGAGGAAAGAGATCCTGACAAGTGGTATTAGAGCCATGGTTCATCCCAAGTGTGATTTAGGGTGTATTTTTCCCCAAAACAATTTTAAAATGATAGGGATTAATCATTTGAAGGATGTGAATCTATGGTTCCTTGTGTTGAAAGTCATCCTGATAGTTGTGGTCAGGTGGGGAGTCCTAGTGATGAGAAAATGACAGTGCAAGATGGTTATATTTGATGCATTATCATTGAAGAAGAGGCCCAATTGCATGGTATTTGGTTTTAGGGGAGGAGTTTTGTGTAGAAACTCATGTCCCACATCAGATTCCACCAAGGACGGTGTATCAAATATAATCTTGGATGGGAAATTCCTTCTATCACCCATGAGTTTTAGGATGGAACCCCAGAAGGGCCTATATGTCAGGCCTATAAGACTTAGAGATATAGGAAATTGATCCTAACATGTGGTATAAGATCCATGTTGGTTGGATTATTCATTTTTATAACACAGTGTAAGGCATCTGGTGGAGCAGTTTATCAAGGACCCGAAGGATGTTTTCAGAAGACTGCGACAATACCATAAGTGTTTTAGGAATATCGAAAGTATGATTGACTAGTAAGAGTCATGAGGTATGTTACATTGTTGGATACAATCATATCTTGGTGGAATAATGCTGGGGTTCATTAGGTTTTGTGGTATATCAAGAATCCATAAGAATGTAACTGAAATATGGTGGTGGTATCAACTTTGTTTCTAGAATATCAAAAGTCTTCTTGTCCATAGGTTTCATACACCATGTTCCATTAATTGGGTGATGTTTGGATATTGGTGGAAGGATACTGAAATTCTATAAGGTAAGATAACTGGAAGATAACAACAACAATCAATCAGATATTATTTTGGAAGTTGATATCTGGTGAATGATGACTCAAGTTCCTAAAAGGAGATGTCAGATGAATCCATCGGTTCTCAGTTCAAGTTGAAGAAAGATTTAGATGGTTCCCCAGTTGTTAATGACATTGTAGATGGAGAAGGGATATTAAAGTTTTTGTCTCTATGAAAATGATCTTTTGTAGGATTAATAGAGATGTGAAAGGACCTTCTATAATGAAGGTGGGATCTCAAAGAGTCAGAACTAGGCTGGAAGTAGTGGGAGAAAAGGACCCTATTTCCATGGTTTCACTAAAGGAAGTTTTAGTGGGATTTTTTCATTATGATGACATCATTCTTTATAGAAGCCATGGTTACAAAATGAAGGTCGGTTCTGATGGTGTCACAGGATTTGGGCGTACTAAAAATTTCTTGGGCGGTGCAAAAGCTTGGTATCAGAGTTTTTGAAAATACCTGGAAGACCAATAGAGTGAGGCCATGGACATGGTACATGACACAACTTGTTGTTGGGAATTTCAAAAAAATTGGAGGATAAAAACTTGTTCAAAATTACTTTGGAGAAATTTTACATGGAGTAATTTATATGATTTTTACATAAAATGTAAAACTAGAAGGTAGTGGTTACAAAAGTTTTAGGAGGAACTAATTAATTGGGATCCTAGATGATTGAATCATCATGGTGTGGGAAACCATAAAGGCACTATAGAACAATGGTGAATGGAATATGAACTAGTTTCGACAATGGTAAGAGCATGAGAATAGTCTTAGAGTGGGAGATTGTTGGACTCAACCCGTGAATATGATTCTCAAGACAAAATTGATTTTGGTCCAAGCCATATATTGGAGACATAGAAAATCATTAATGGATAGATTTATCTCAACATTAATACAATAGTTTCTCCCAACATTAATGCAGAGTTAATTATTAATATTAATGGATAGAAAAATTAATTTTAACTTCATTAATTTGAGATATAAAATTAGGGTCTATATAAATAGATGCAGTGATATTTATTGAGTAAAACTAATGAGCAGTAGACAAGGACTGAAAAAGGTAAAGTTGGATCCCCTTCTTGGGAATCCAACCTGGTCTTATAAAAATCCAATGGAATTAGTCAAGACCCATAAGGGAAAATACTAGAAGGAGAGAGCCAGATGATGCGACGACCGAAAGATGTTGGTGGTACATATTCCTATGATCTCGATCGATTTGTAGAAGATTTAAATTCTTGTAACCTTGATGTTTCTCCTAATTGAATGAAAGTGATTATTCCATTCTCCTTTTCATTTAGTACAAAAGTTTGAACAACCTAATCTTATTGTGCATTGTTTTGTACTTTGTATTTGCATGAATTTTTTCTTGTCATGTGATTATTTTTTGTTGTGAATGAAGACCTTGGGATGACCAGAAATATATTTCATGTGATTACTTATTGTTGTGAATGAAGAACTTGGGAGGAACAGAAAAAGATGCAAGGATGACTCAGTGTGGTGGACAGGGTTCCTAGACTTCCCAGTTTTGGACACAAAAGTCATGGGGGATCTTCTAGAATAAGTTATTCACTTTTTTATTCAGGATCCAATACCCAAAAATATCTACCAAGTTAGTGATTCATGGGGTATTTATTCCTGGCCATTAATTTTTATGTCTCTTGTTTGGTTTACACCCTCCAGTAGTTTTGTTCCACTGTAACTATTTTTCTGTTCATCAAGGTGATGTTTTATAGTTGGGTATTCCGTTTTGAGGTAATGTAAGTGTTAATGACATTTATTACCCCCCAAAACACTCCTTATAATCATGTATTACTCACTCCCCTCACCATCCAGGTTTGTATCTCCCTTTAGTTTAGGAAACCCTAGCTTCGTTGCATTCAACTTCTTCGATGATCAACCTCAAGTGCCTACTATCCTATGAGTATAACTATGATGTGATATTTATGGTTGATTTTTATGAAATTATTCCCTGAGAATACATGAAACAATGATTTCAATACAATAACAAATGAAATCGATTAGGTGAGATCTTTTTTTGGAGACCTCAAATTTTTACATTGGCTTCACGACGACAACCTCAAGAGAGTAGGATAGCCAGACTATCGCGCCTAACATTGTAAGTATTTTAATTATTTACAATTATTATTATCTTTATATGTTACTAAGCTTAGGTTTTTATTTCATTTTCTATTAGCTGATATTATGTAAATATTGTTCTTGTGATTAATAAAACATGTGAGTGTAGGTCCAAACCCAACCAAAGCATATTAAATCTTTGTGTTATTATTTAAAATTTTCTTATTTCTTGTATCTTGAATGTTTTATTCATATCTTCATTCAAATATTGTAGAAAAATCACCCAAACGATCCTTTCGATTTCATGATAATTTTCCTCTGGCAATGAAACCAACCCTCAAAAAGTGTCACCAAAGCCTCATTGGGTTCTCTTTTGTTTTTGAATCTATTTCTTATTTCAATTTTATTTCTTCTTTTAATTCCACTTTCCAATATCATCTTGATTTTCCTATTCCCTTATATATTTTCAATTTCAATTACTATTAACTTATATATTATTTGAATTCATAAAATCTAATTTTGTATCCATTCATATCCACTGATCTTGGATGGTTCTTGGAGGCATATTATTTCTTTGTTCTCAAAAAATTGATATACAATATTTTGGATGGACATGACAACAACTAGGGTTGAAATCGAAAAATTTGATGGTGACAATAACTAAAATATATGGTGTATTAAGATGAGAGACTTTCTAGTTTAGCAAGGGTTAACTGAGGACCTATTATGATCTAAGAAACCTATTATTATTATGTATAAAACTGGACAAAACTCTACTATTTATCAATATGTATCCCCTATTGTTCTAGTTAAGGACCACATTTCCTTGATTATTTATTTAGGTGATAAAGTTATTAGAGAAGTTTCTTATGAAATAAATTTTGCTGGAATATGAATTAAAATAGAGAAAATTTGTATGAAAGCTTAACTCTTTGGTAGAATTTATTAGAGAAATTTCATGTTTACATTCAAAATGTAATCCTCTATTTCAATCAAAGTTTATTTTTATGAATTCAATAAAATATTTCTTGATTTAGCCACCATAAATGTGACTGTTGATGATAGAGATCTATCCATGGTTCTTTTAATTTCTTTATATAGTGTCTAAAACACATTAGTAGAGACAATGATGTATGATTGTGACTTCCAAATCCTAGAATAGGTTAAGTATAACATGATCTATATGGAGTTTCATTCTAAACATAGAGTTAAAGGCGGGACAAAGAGTCTTTTTACCAGAAGTAGACCACAATCTTGGGGGTAAGAATAAGGAGTATAATAAGGATAATGTTAAGAATAATAAACCACCCAAGTCTGGGCCTATGTATAGGGAAATAAAAGTTGTTTGATTCCACTATGGTAAGCTCGGGCAAAGTATACCCGAGTGTAAAAATCTAAAACAAAATCCCAAGACTAAATAACCTATTGACCAGTCCCTTTTAGTGGATTCTGGTTATGACACCACTGAAGTGTTGAATATTTCCATCCACACACTCACCCATGACTGGGTCATGTACTCAGGCTGTTCATTACACATGTTTCCCTTTAGGGGTTTTTTCCTTGATTTGGCAGAAAGAGTAGCAGGGGATGCTCTTTTAGGAAGAAATATTATTTGTCAACTGATGATAAGAATTTCTATTTTTATAGAACTATATGAAAACTCTATCATTACCTTGTTATATATTAGGAGAGTTCCTAACCTCCATAGAAACTTGATATCCTTAGTAATTCTAGACCAAAAAGGATTCACTTTTAGGTATGAATCAGGTTGCCTAAAAATTTATAAAGGCCCTAGAGCTATCATCAAGGGTTATCTTGTTAATGGGTTCTTTGTTCTTGAATGGGAAGACCCATTCTAGTCAGTTTAGTAGTCTATATGTGAGTAATAATGATAATAATCTATTATGGAATAGAGTATTAGGTCATTCAATCTCTAAGTGTCTTGAGGAGATTAATAAACAGAGGATGTTGGTTGAAATTACACCAAGTAAACTTTTATGAAGATTTTTAATGGGTAAATCTAAGAGAGTTAACTTCAATAGGTATATATTAAAAGATGGATTACCCTTAGAATATATTTATTCTAAATTAAGAATAAAAAATATGACTACCTATCATGGCGAAAGATCTTATTTCTCTACCTTTATTGATGAATTCTCTATAATGTTTTGGATTTACACATGTAAGACCAAATATTATATTTTAGAAATCTTCAAAACCTAAAAAATACTTGTAAAAAATCAGGTTGGAAAGAAAATTAAAATAACGAGAACTGATAATGGGTTAGAGAACCTCTCTACTAACATCATTCAGTTTTTTCAATCCAAGGGGATTGTAAGGCACCAGACTATTAGGGAAACACCCCAACAGAATGGACTTGCTAAAATAATGAATAAGACTATTCTTCAGAGAGTTTGAAGCATTCTTTCATGCTTAGGTATCCCAAAATCCTTCCGAGATGAGGTTTCCACTACAACAATTTACCTCATAAATAGGTTCTTATCCACTTCTAATCATTTTAAAGCTCCATAAGAACTATGGAATAACAAAACACCCTCTTATAATCACCTAAGAGTCTTTGGTTGCACTGTATATGCCTATGTTATGACTGATAAGCTTTAACCTAGAGCTTTTATAGGTATTTTTGTGGGATATCCCAAGGGTGTTAAATATTTTAAACTATGGGTTGATCAACCCGATTACTAAAAATGTATAATTAGTAGAGATATGTTGTTTAAAGAATCATGTTATCCTAAATCTAAATTTGTAACACCTGACCACGATGATACAACCATTGATGGTGCTACTGAATCTAAACCATCAACCCAATTTTATGATGCTAGATGGCCATCTCCACTCAATCCTCAACTTGTTACTTGAGCTTAATTGAGATCTAGTTATAATTCATATTCATATTCTGAACCTCCTGCCAATAATAAAGATTACTAGTTGACTTGTGATAGAGTTAAGAGGGTCCCTATACCTCTTGCTAAATTTAGCTAATATGATACAACTTCTTATTCCTTTCATGTTTCCTAAGATATTATTAATGATGACCCTCAATCTTATAAGAAATCCCTTAATTAAAAACATTAAAAGTAGTGGATCTTTTCCATGGATGCATAAATTCATTTTTTAAATAAAAATCACACTTGATCTATTATTGATAAACCAACCAATGCCAAAGTAATTGGATGTAAGTGGATTTATAAAATAAAGGAGGATAACATTAATAAAAATAAAATCAAATTTAAATCTATATTAGTCACCAAGGTATTTCTCTAAAGAGCAGGAATAAACTATTTTAATATTTTTCACCAATTGTAAAGCATTCTTTCATAAGGTCACCACTTGATTTTTCTGCTTATAATGACATTCACATTGAACAATTATATTTGAAAACTAAATTCATTCTTGGTGACCTTAATGATAAATTATATATAAATCACCCTGATGGTTATTCTAACGAATTCAAATCTATTTGAGTTTTCCTTTTAAATAAATCACTGTATGGTTTCAAATAATCCTCAAGGTAGTGGTATAGAATGATTGATTCTTTTTTTCTTAATAACCATTTCAATAAGATATAATATGTTGCTTGTATTTATTTCAAGTCTATTAAAAAAAAATTGATTTACCTTCTGTTATATGTTGACAACATGATTATTTTATTAAACAACATGAAACTTATTACTACTATTAAATTGTAATTAAAATGTGTTTTTGAAATGAAGGATTTAAAAGTAACAAAATATATTATTACTATAAAAATTAGATTGGATAGACCCAATAAACTGTTATATCTCTCACAACTTGCTTATGTTACCTATTTAAAACTCTCAAACCAATTAATATACCTTTTGGATATCATTTCAAACTTTTATTAATACAATCACCCACTAATGATGCTGATGTAGAGATTATGTCTAAAATTCCCTATGATAACATTGTTGTAAGTGTAATTTATTCCATTATTTTCACTATAAATGATGTATCTTTTGTAATATACACTCTTATCATATGTATATATAGTATAGGGAAGCCACATTAGTGTCCATGATGTAGATACTATGGTATTTTTAATGCACTTGAAATTTATCTTTGTGTTATGATAAAAATGTTAATACCACAATAATAATTTTTAGATATATAGATAGTTACTATGTAGGTAATATTGACTCTAAAAAATAATTTATTGGGTATTTTTTCACTACATGTTAATGACCCATTTCCTAGAAATGTAATTTGTGGTTTCCCTTTCAACCATAAAATCAGAATACATAACTTTGAATGAGGCTATCAAAGAAGCCTTATAGATTTGGGGTTTGTATTCTAAACTAAAACTACATGACTCTATTATTACTACTTATAGTGATATCCAATCTTCTCTATATTTTTCTAAAAATTTATCATGCTATGTTAAATCCAAAAACATAGATATTAGATTACATTTTATTATATATGTTATTGAATATAGAATTGTATGTGTTAATAAGATAAATTTTGACAATAACCCGACTGATTATTTAACTAAATTTGTGGTATTATCTAAATTTAAATACTATTTAAAAAATTGAATTTGGTTTCCATTCAATAAACTTATTTGGTACAAAATCTCCATTTTAAATTGAAAATGGTGGAGATTTTTGAATTATGGATTTTATATGGAAATTACCATATTTATATTCTACAATTTAAATTATTTTTTTTATTCTTGCATGAAAAATTAGTTTTTGATTTTATTTATTATTATGATCAAATATATGATGGATATTATTTTTTCTAAGACACCATTCCCTATGTGGTCTTCCTTTTTAGGTCTGTTCTCACGTGGGTTTCTTGGTAGGCTCATTTCCTTCAAGTTTCATTTTATGAGTTAGAGTTACAAAGAGGATTTATTCATGGACATTGATTTTTATGTCACCCATTTGATCCATACCATCTACCTTATTTGTTTCACTCGATGGTGCCACTTATTTTTCTATTTTATGGTGTATTCCAAGCATTTCCTGGTTTTGCAAGTGGTGTTAGTGGGATCAATGACCCCTACACCCCATCCTTCGGCATCATAGATTTCTCACTCCCCTCACCATCCAGGTTTGGATCTCCCTACTGTTCAAGATGTTTTTTCTGAACCGTGATCAATGTATCACTAAGGGGGGGGGGGTAATCAATGATAATAATTTATTTTATGTTTCCTTTATTTTTAAACAACCTTTTCCTCTTGTTAAATAATTATCACTTTTCTAGAAAATAAAATATCCAAACATCCATATGAACAAAATTATTTACAAGGTTCACTACTAAAAAAGAGTAGAAACATCCTTAAAATGGTTTGGAAAAAATAAAGTACCACAAAATCCATTAGAAAACAATCCTTTTGTGTGGATATAATAAGTAGGATATTCCATTAAACTTGTGTCACACTATGATAAATACAACAATACATGTTCTTTATCTAGCATGAATGATGTAATATAAGTTTGTGTAACAAGTAATTAAACCTTCACTAATTGTTTCAAAACTAGTTACTATGTTCCCTTATCAACTTCCACATGAATACATTCAAAACATGACTCTTTACTTTCCTACAAAGAAGCAGGTAGAAACACATTCACTGGACTTTTTATAAAAATTCAGTCTAATTTCTCAATTAAATTCTTGTGTTCAATACCACAGTATGGAAAACAAATAAGAAATAATACCTTGGAAATAATTCGAAACCTATTCAACTTCCCCTGGAAATTTGCATCAAATTGCTCGGTCTAATCCGGTACCCACTAAATACGATCTTCCTTATTATTCTTTACCTAAAAAGGCTATTCTAATGACTCGGTCTGATCTTGTAACTATGACCACTATTATTTCGTACATCATTCTTTCCAGTAAATCTCCTCTAGAAATCTCAGTCTGGAAACTTCTTCTCCCTAAATCTTCAGAACTTGTATCTCTTCCATTACACATGAACAATGTTCTGATCCATTGGAAAGTACAAAGTACTCTCCTTTTATAGGTGCACCAAAAATGGTTTAGGTATGAATATGAAATGTTTTCCCACTTAACCAAATTTCCCAAAACTTCAAATTATTCTTCATTTTGAATACATATTTAACTTCTTCAGTGGTTTTGAAATCTTGTCAATTATTCTCAAAACTTTTAAAATATTCTCAAATATCCATCTTGATTCAAAATTTATTACAGTTCTTCAATATTATTCTGATTTTTTATTCTGATTTGTTCATTGTGATGATGAAATGTGTACGTTATAATATTCTTCATTAAATTACTATGTACCAACTGAAATGAAAGCTATTCATTCTAATTCTCCATAACAACAATATATATGAACAAAAAATGAATTATAAAGAAAACTTCCATAATATCTACAAAACAATTTTGACAAACACTTCGAAAAAACCCGCCAAACAAACTTCAAGCCTCCCTTTTTCAATACTTTTGAAACTAATTCAAACAAATCATCTTTTCTTTTCCTCAGACTGATAAACCTTCATCCGATGAAGTTATTAGTGTCATCATGCATCTGATGGATTGGTCTATATCTTTTTCTGATGGATCGATGTCACCAACAGTCTGATATTTGACACCACATATTATTAGATGACTCTTGAACCATTTGATGTAAACAAACAATAGTTATTATTTGTCTCCTATAAAAATTGAAGTAAATAATTGAACTTGATGAAAATGGTTGAATACATTGTTGACCTTAAACCATTTGATCAGTCTATAAATTTATTACACACATCAAACCCAAAAAAATTCAATTACTGATATGCTTCAACAAACATTTCTACATATGAATCCCTTTTGAAACCATCATTGTGTCTGATAAATCAGTGTTCGAATTACTCTAATGGATCAGTGGAAAATCATGTCTATTAAACTGATATCAATAACTGAACAATAATTGACGTTATTAACTTCAAATTAAAACTTCCTAGCCTTTAAAAAATTGTATGTCTGGTGATTTCACATTGATAAACTGAGACTAGAAGACTTTTTCTTCAATCATTATTCTACCACAAACTTCTCCTTGTATTCATGAATTCCTCATGAATTTGAGAACATTTAATATTGGAATTTCATCATCAGACTTACTTTGTAAAGTATTATAACTTCTCATCCTTCTAGCATATTATTTCTTTCTAACTAAACCTGAAATCAATTGGCATCACTTGTTCTCCCCATTTCTTTCATAAGTCTCACATCACAAGTTTCCTAGAAAAATTATGATTTATGAGAAATCCGTGATCAAAAAAGCATCATCAAATTTATGGGTAATGTTATGTCATCAAATTTTCTACTTGTAGAGTCTCAGTAAGATCTCATGATGATGAACTAGATCCAATGACTCATGCTAATGATCTAGATCTAATTGAAAACTTTTCAACTCATACTGATGAACTAGATTTGATGATTCATGCCGATGATCTGAACCCAATTGAAAACTTTTAAAACATCCTTCCTTTATTTGGATTTCCATTATCTTCACACCAAGTAAGTTCTTTACTCACTTTAATCTTCTTTAACAACATCTTACTTCCTATGATCTATTGACGACAAATACAACCAAAACACAAATGGGCCCTAACACAGAATACCTGTAATGGACCAAACCTCTCCGATCCATTACTTTATGAAAATGTGGTGTTGGAGGTGTTCCAGGAGGTCAAGGTGACTTATCCCCAACACTTTTCCAAATTTATAGTTCTTTGAACAGTGTTTCCAGTTTTATGAACAATATCGGTAGGTAAACAGTGTTTCTTTCGGTGAGGTTTAGTGAATAGTGTTTCTATCGGTGAGGTCTATCAGTGAGGTATATTGGTATACTTATACAGTGTTTCCAGATTAGTAGACTTGTTCAGTGTTTCTAGATCAGTAGGTGTACAATGTTTCTAGATCGGTAGACTTGTACAGTGTTTCCAAATCGGTAGACTTGTACAGTGTTTCCCGATTAGTAGGTGTATAGTATTTCCAGATCGGTAGACTTGTACAGTGTTTCCAGAATGGTGAAGTCTATCGGTAACCTCTAATGGTGAGGTCTATTGGTAACCTCTAACGGTGAGGTGTATCAATAGCCTCTAACGGTGAGGTCTATCAGTAACCTTTAACAGTGAGGTCTATCAGTAACCTCTAACAGTGAGGTCTATCGATAACCTCTAATGGTGAGGTCTAATGGTGACCTTTTCTTTCCTTTTCCAAATTTTGAGTATGTGAACAGTGTTTCCATCTTCCTATAGTTTCTCCCCTTTGACGTTTCCTTTGACGTAAAATACATTTAAAGCCTTATTTTAAGGACTTTAAGGATGATTCAAATGCCATAAATCCTATATTAATTATCCCTATATCTCAGGATGTTTTTACTTGGTCAAAATGCATGGGATAATGCGATCCTCTTTTAATGGAGAATTAAGCGTATCTTAAACCGTCTCCCCATTAAATCATCAAAAGGGAAAAGATATCATCCTACCTTGTTCTTCCTCTTTATTCTCGGCTATGAGACGCCCTTAGGAGTTTCACAATCAAACCCTACTCCTCCGATTGGTTCTGCTCTATTTTGGATGCAACCGAGCTATGTCGGTCAATATTCCATATAAGTTGTCGCGAGAGGAGGATTGTGACCCGTTTTGTGGATAAAGAACTTCAAGAATTGTTGTGGTATGGGATTCAGTGCTTCTATTTTCTTTTACGTGCAACTGTATCGTTATCATATTTTATCCCAGTGGATCACAATGGAATTTACATAATAAATATTTGAACTGGATAAATAAATTGATATCTATCGTATGTTATTGCCTCTTCTTTTTCTTGATAGTGTGATATATATGCTTTCTTTGTTTAGCTGTTTGTTCTCGATGGAAATCGGTAAGGAACATTAATCGGGATTTATTAATAATTATTGGCTAAAGATAAAGAGGCATGAAAAAGAATCCAGTTCTTATTATAATTTGATTTTAATCAAATTAGTGCAGTAAGAATGATTATTTATCTGTGATATCTTCCTGATTAGGTTTCCCGAATTTGGAACCTACATTTAATAAATATGTTAATTCATGATGGATTAAAGAACCACTTGTTTGATAATTTCTAAAAGGGTTCTGAGTTACCCTCTTGATTGTTAAAGGGCCAAGATCACCTTTTATGTGATTATTGTTTTCCTGCAACTTGTGCTGTGATGTGAGCCTGGATGGCTGTTGTAATATGTGGAGGCATGGAGACTTTTGGTGGAGGAAGCAGATGACGCCTAGAGTGGCGATATGCGTCAGTTTATGCATTTGGGTGTCGGGGAGGACACCAGGGATGATGGAATGTGATGGATGTGATTGCTGGATGCTTGTTGATTCTTTTGTTGATTATCTGATTTACTTTTCCCCACTACTCATGGAAGCTGGTCTTGCTTACCCTTCTTCCGAAAGAGGTGAAGACACATGGGGTATGCCACGTGCTTTCCGTGTTTATCCTCTCAAGGGAGAATGGGTCTACACTCTTGCTATAGGTGGAAAAGACTCGACGGGTAGTAAATCTACTCACCGTGTTGAGATCTTTGTGTTTAATAGCATAGAATGATTTTGTAAAATGCCTGGGAATATAGGAAAGTAATTCTGTAATGAATAATTGAATAAATGGTGTTAACTCATGGGGTTGGAGTTGCTGGAACATGATGACCAGGTTGTAATTTGGATGGTATAGTGAATATTGGGTGTGATGCTAATGAAGTTTAATGTTAAATTTTTCATGGTGAATTAATGTTTAAAGAATTAATTAAGATACAGTTGAACTGATAAAAATGAAATGAAGTAATCTAATAAATCTCTTCAAATGGTTGTGTTCTTATAGGATACCTAGTCTTAGAAGTAGCAGCCCAGAGTCTGATAGACGTTAGCTGCAGTTGTGTCTGAGACTAGGTAATGCCCATAGTGTGGTTGTGAGATATAATATATTCTGTACTTTTTATGTTTCTATACGCTACTCCACCCTGTTAGTAAGGGTAACTGACACCCCGAGGATTCTGAGCCCTGGGGGGGGGGGGGTGTTTTCCCCAAAATTCCAGTGGGAGGACGAATGAATGACTACCCCCTTTGGCCATGCTCTCTTCTCTTGGTAGATACCTATGCCAACAGGAACAACAGTTAGTTTCCCCATATATGTGTGTAGAGGGATGTAATGGCTTGTGGTTATATCACACACATATATTCTGGATATAGTATCCTACGGACTACTATAGGTGTAACGTGTATAGGCTGTGATGGCTTGAGGATCCCCACTCGGTGTATGGGCTGTAATGTCTTGAGGTATAATCCCGACATATGATACACGTTATGTGTGTTTTGGTGGCTCCCATAACTTACCTGGTTACTTTTGGTTTTGAGGATGGTGTGGTGCTTTTCCCAGGTGTCCGCGGGCAACCCTTTGTGGTGCACGAGGTGCAGATTGTGGTGCTTCACCTAGGTGTTTGCAGGCAAGCCATTTTGGAGGGAGATGCTTAGGAAGTGCGACATTGGGGAAAAGCGGAAAACCAGTGGGGAAGTAGTAGCGGGGTACCCTTGATATTCTTTACTATATTCTATATTCTTGTATGCTTTACTTGGTGAGAGTGGCCATGGTGAGGTTGGGAACTTAGTATACCTATTTAGGTGATGAGGTAGTTTCTCTTATTGTTCACTGTGATTTAGTATGCTTTCTTTAATTTTTCATGAGAGGCTTTGGGGAGGATCTTATTGTGTATGCTGTTATACTCACCCTATATATATATAAACTATTTTTCAGGTCACTTGGAGCAGGTTGGAGATCAATATGGTTTCTACTTGCTTGGGGTTGCAGGAGTTGTTCGGGCTTGTGGTTGCTGCTATTTTACTTCGTTTTGGGTACATGTAGTTTTTCCCTTCCAGTTTTAGTACTTTTTCATGAATTTTTATATGTGTACTTGAGTTTCTTTTATATTCTAGTTATTATTTGGAGTTGATTTGTGTCTATCTTATCTCTCTCTTTCGCATCTGTTATCTTAGAGGGTAATGCCTCCCATTTGTGTGTTTACTATACCCTTGATGCTAGTCGCCAACCCGCGGCCTACTAGAGGTGGGACTCGGGGGTCATCATCTCCCTTATCACATTTCCGGCCCAGGAGGGGTATACTTTGTGGGGAGGGGGTCGTGACAGAGTGGGTGTTGTATCAAGTAAGGATTTTTGTTCCCTTGACGATGCGCGAGACAGTTCTCAGAGAGTTCCATAGTTCACCATTAGAAGTACATCCTGGTGTGAAAAATATGTACCGATCCTTGAGGAGTCAGTTTTGGTGGCCTAGGATAAAGCATGCAGTTGTGGAGTTTGTGTCTCGATTTTTAGTCTGCTAGAGGGTGAAGGCTGAACACCATGTTCCTGGTGGTATTCTCCAGCCATTATAGATTCCTCAGTGGAAGTGGTAGGACATCTCAATGGACTTTGTTACAGGTTTAGCTCGAGCTCTGGGAGTACATGATGCTATTTGGGTGGTAGTGGATCGTTTAAAAAAATCGGCCCACTTCATAGCGATCAAGGAGTCGAGCTCAATGGAAGTCTTATTGAGGAAGTATCTGGAGGAGGTGGTGAGAATTCATGGAGTCCCTAGGACGATCATTTCTGATCAAGATACTCGTTTTACCTCCAGGGTGTGGAGGGGAATCCAACATGCTTTCGGTTCTCAACTATGCCTTAACACTACTTTTCATCCTCAAACGGATGGTCAGACAGAGCGAACCATCCAGACTCTTGAAGACATGTTGCGGTCTTGTGTTCTAGACATTGGAGGTTCATGGATGAGGCACCTACCCTTGGTAGAGTTCGCTTACAATAATAGTTTTCACTCCACAATTGGTATGGCGCTGTTTGAAGCCTTGTATGGTCGGCCATTCCATTCTCTGTTGTGCTGGACTGGGGTCGAAGAGTTGGCAATTCTCAGACTGGAACTAGTGCATAATACAACAGAGATGGTTCAGGTGATTCATGAGAGGATGAAGACAGCGAAAGATCATCATAAATCATATGTTGATCAAAGAAGGAGACCCTTAGAGTTTAATTTTGGGGATCATGTGTTTCTGAAGGTGAATCCCCGCCGTGGGCAGTGAAGGTTTGGTCGTGAAAGTAAGATTTCTCCCCGGTTTGTTGCACCTTTCTAGGTGTTAGATCATATTGGAGCTATGGCGTATCGAGTAGCACTTCCCCCTCAGATGAGTAAGATACATTATGTTTTCCATGTATCACAGCTCCGTCGTTATCTTCATGATGACTCTCACATTATCGATTGGGGATAGATTGATGTTGATGATGATGCAACCTTCGAGGACCGACCTGTGGAGATCCAAGACTGTAAGGAGAAGGTGTTTCATGGGCATTCTATCCCCTTATTTCGTGTCTTGTGGGGACACGGTGGCATGGAGGAGAGTACCTGGGAGCGTGAGTCACAGATACATTCATAGTACCCAGAGTTATTTAATGTTTAACTCTTTTCATGTAATGATGTTCCCTTCATGGTTAGAACTTTCATGTTTTATTTATGAACTTCTTTTGTTCCATTTGTGGATTTCTCTCCTTTGAGAGGTATCTCGATGGGTGGTTGTTCAGACCCCCTTTCTTTTTTTTGTCTCATAGGGTTGGTTTTGAATTCTCGAGGACGAGAATATTTTGAGAGGTATCTGATGTAATGGCCTGTACCTCTCCAGTCCATTACTTTGTGAAAATGTGGTGTTGGAGGTGTTCTGGGAGGTCAAGGTGACTTATCCCCAAAAATTTTCCAAATTTCCAGTTCTGTGAACAATGTTTCCAGTTTTATGAACAGTATCAGTAGGTGAACAATGTTTCTATCGGTGAGGTTTAGTGAACAATGTTTCTATTGGTGAGGTCTATCGGTGAGGTCTATCGGTAGACTTGTACAATGTTTCCAGATCGGTCGACTTGTACAGTGTTTCCAGATCGGTAGACTTGTACAGTGTTTCCAGATCGGTAGGTGTACAACGTTTCCAGATCGGTAGACTTGTACAGTGTTTCTAGATTGGTAGACTTGTACAATGTTTCCATATTGGTAGACTTGTACAGTGTTTCCATAATGGCGAAGTCTATCGGTAACCTCTAATGGTGAGGTCTATCGGTAACCTCTAACAGTGAGGTGTATCAACAGCCTCTAACGGTGAGGTCTATCGGTAACCTTTAACGGTGAGGTCTATCGGTAACCTCTAATGATGAGGTCTATCGGTAACCTCTAACGGTGAGGTCTAATGGTGACATTTTCTCTGCTTTTCCAAATTTTGAGTATGTGAACAGTGTTTCCAACTTCCTATAGTTTCACCCCTTTGACGTTTCCTTTGATGTAAAATACATTTAAAGCCTTATTTTAAGGACTTTAAGGCTGATTAAAATTCCATAAATCCTATATTAATTATCCCTACAGCTCGGGATGTTTTTACATGGTCAAACCACGTGGGATAATGGGATCCGATTTTAATGGAGAATTAATCGTATCTTAAACCGTCGCCCCATTAAATCTTCAAAAGGGACAATATATCATCCTCCCCTATTCTTCCTCTTTGTTCTCAGCTATGAGATGCCCGTAGGAGTTTCACAATCAAACCCTACTCCTCTGATTGGTTCTGCTCTATTTTGGATGCAACCGAGCTGTGTCGGTCAATCTTCCATATAAGTTGTCGCGATAGGAGGATTGTGACCCATTGTGTGGATAAAGAATGTCAAGAATTGTTGAGGTAGGGGATTCAGTGCTTCTATTTTCATTTACGTGCAATTGTATTGTTAGCATATTTTATCCCAGTGGATCACAATGGAATTGACATAATAAATATTTGAACTGGATAAATAAATTGATATCTATCGTATGTTATTGCCTCTTCTTTTGCTTGACAGTGTGATATCTATGCTTGCTTTGTTTAGTTGTTTGTTCTCGATGGAAATCGGTAAGGAATGTAAATCGGGATAAATTAATAACTGTTGGCTAAAGATAATGAGGCATAAAAAAGAATCTGGTTCTTATTATAATTTGATGTTAATCAAAATTAGTGCAGTAAGTAAGATTATTTACCTATGATTGTTTACTGATTAGGTTTCTCGAATTTGGAACCTACGTTTAATAAATCTGTTAATTAAGGATGGATTAAAGAACCGCTTGTTTGATAATTTCTAAAATGGTTCTGAGTTACCCTTTTGATTGTTAAAGGGCCAAGATCCCCTTTTATGTGATTGTTGTTTTCTTGATACTTGTGCTGTGATGTGATCCTGGATGGCTGTTGTGATATGTGGAGGCATTTAAACTTTTGGTGGAGGAAGCATATGACACCTAGAGTGGTGAGATGCATTGGTTTATGCATGTGGGTGTTGGGGAGGACACCAGGGATGATGGAATGATATGGATGTGATTACTGGATGCTTGTTGATTCTTTGGTTGATTATCTTCTTCACTTTTCCCCACTGCTCATAGCAGCTGGTCTTGCTTACCCTTATTCTGAAACAGGTGAATACATGCGGGGTATGCCACGTGCTTTCTGTGTTTTGCCTCTCAAGGGAGAATCGGTCTACGCTCTTGGTATATGCGACAAATACTCGACGGGTAGTACATCTACTCACCGTGTTGAGCCCTTTGTGTTTAGTAGCATAGAATGCTTTTCTAGAATGCATGGGAATATGGGAAAGTAATTCTGTAATGAATAATTGAATAAATGGTGTTAACTCATGGGGTTAGAGTTGCTGGAACATGATGACCAGTTTGTAATTTGGATGGTACAATGGATATTGGGTGTGATTCTAATGAAGTTTAATGTTAAATTTTTCATGGTTAATTAATGTTTAAATAATTAATTAACATACAGTGGAACTGATAAAAAGATAATGAAGTAATCTAATAAAGCTCTTCAAATGGTTGTTTGCTTATAGGATAACTAGTCTTAGAAGTAGCAGCCCGAAGTTTGAGAGATGTTAGCTGTAGTTGTGTCTAAGACTAGGTAATGACCATAGTGTGGGTGTGAGATATAATATATTCTGTACTTTTTATGTTTCTATACGCTACTCCACCCTGTTAGTAAGGGAAACCGACACCCCAGGGATTCTGAGCCCTAGGGGTGTTTTCCCCAACATTCCGGTGGGAGGACGAATGGCTGACTACCCCCTTTGGCCCTGCTCTCATCTCTTGGTAGATACCTGTGCCAACAGGCACAATGGTTAGTTTCCCCATATATGTGTTTAGAGATATGTAATATCTTGTGGTTATTTCACACACATATATTATAGATATAGTATCCTATGGACTACTACAGGTGTAACATGTATAGGTTGTGATGGCTTGAGGATCCCTACTCGGTGTATGGGTTGTAATGGATTGAGGTATAATACCCGACGTATGATACACGTTATGCGGGATGTGGTGGCTCCCGAAACGTACATGGTTACTTTTGGTTGTGAGGATGGTGTGGTGCTTCGCCCAGGTGTCTGTGAGCAGGCCTTTGTGGTGCACGAGGTGCAGATTGTGGTGGTTCGCCCAGGTGTCTGCGGGCAAGCCTCTTTGGAGAAAGATGCTTAGGACGTGCGACGTTGGGGAAAAGCAGAAAACCAGTGGGAAAGTAGTAGTGGGGTACCTTTGAAATTCTTTACTATATTTTATATTCTTGTATGCGTTACTTGGTGAGAGTGGCCATGGTGAGGTTGGGAACTTAGTATACCTGTTTAGGTGACGAGTTAGTTTCACTTATTGTTCACTGTGCTTTAGTATGATTTCTTTACTTTTGCATGAGAGGCTTAGAGGAGGATCCTACTGAGTATACTATTATACTCACCATATATATATAAATTTTTTTTCAGGTCACTTGGAGCAGGTTGGAGATCAAGCTGGTTTCTACTAGCTTGGGGTTGCTGGAGCTGTTCGGGCTTGTGGTTGCTGCTGTTTTACTTCCTTTTGGGTACTTGTAGTTTTTCCCTTCCAGTTGTAGTACTTTTCCATGACATTTCATATGTGTACTTGGGTTTCTTTTATATTCCAGTTCTGATTCAGAGTTGATTGGTGTCTATCTTATATCTCTCTTCCGCATGTGTTCTCTTAGAGGGTAATGCCTCCCATTTGTGTGTTTACTATACCCTCGATGCTAGTCGCCAACCCGGGGCTTACTGGAGGCGGGATTCGGGGGTCATTATCTCCCTTATCACATTGAAAGCTCGAGAGGGTTACACTTTGTGGGGAGGGGGTCGTGACAATACCCTAGCTTCAGTGTGTTCATCTTCTTCGATGATCAACCCCAAGTGTCTGTTTTCCTTTGAGTATTACTTTGGCGTATTTTTTATTGTGGTATTTTGAAAAAATTATTCCTTGTAATGATTTATGGGAAGGCTTTAAATCTAATAATATCTGACATTGAGTAGGTGATACCATCCTCTTTGTTGACCTCAATGATTTATATCATCTTCTAGATGATAACTTTAAGAGAACAAGATAGTTGGACCATCATAACTGACATTGTAATTATTACATTTATATCTAGTTATTATCATCTTTACAAGTTCTGAAACTTCTGTCCCTTTTTTGTTTTCAATTAGGGTTTATTATGTACATCTTATTTTTGGAATTAGTGAAATGCGTGAATGTGGGTGGTGTTATTTCCATGCACGTAAGTCCAAACTGAGAGAAATCACATAAAATCCTCGTGTTATTCTTTACTTCATTCTTAATTCTAGGATCTTGAATGTTCTGTTTCTTTCCTTATTAGAATCTTTTGAACAAACAACCCAAATAGTTCTTTTGGGTTCATGTGAATTGTCCTTTCAAAGTTCACCTTCCCCTATTAGAGAGAGATACAAGAAGATGCTGGTTGATAGAACTTTATACGAATCTTACTGATATCGCTGGACCCTCCGATTCCACCGGAGCATATGTTGACGAGGCTGGTGGTTCCATCGAGCCCACCCCTACCAATATAATAAAATCTGATGCAATTTTGTTATTGTCACTAATACAGTTTTGGGTTTATTCAAAGCTATCTTTTATCAGTTCTAGTGAAAAGAGATGATAAAGTTAGCCATTATTGTTTGTAAAAAAAGAACTGATAAATGGTATCTTTTATTAGCGATTAAAAAATCATTGATAAAAGGTATCCTTTATCATCGTTTTTTAGTTTTGATAAAGTGTTCCCTTTATCAGTGTTTTTTTTGAAGAGCAGATAAAGGGAAATCTTTATTAGCATTTTTTCTTTCATTGATAAAGGAAATATTTATTGACACTAGTTAAATCATTGATAAAACTAACACGCAAGTCACACTTTCAAAATGTGGATGGTGAATCGCTTATTTTTATATCATTCTACAACATCATGACATCAAAATCTTACTATGGGGACTAAATCCTGCATACATGCTCCACAAACACGTATATGGGCCTGTTCCTACACGCATGGGCTGACACAAGCCATGACCAACCTTATTCTTTATACGGTCTTTGTCCCACACTCTATTCAGCAGGCCATTCGTTGGGCTACCCAAATCGCTAGCCCTTCAGGTTGAGAGCCTAATGGCCTAATAATTTTTTTATAATTAAATTATTTTTACATATATATATTGATATATATATGAATATATTAAGAATTCATATATATATATATGAATATATTAAATATATATATATACATATTATTTTTTAATATTTATTTATATTTATTCATTTTTTATAATTGAATTCTTATTTCATATATAAATATATATATTAATACTTATCAATATATATTGGTATATATATATATATGTATCTATATATTACTAAATTTTTAGGATCTTTGGCTTCTCACTCGACCTTTTTCATATATTGACATATATTAATAAATTGTAAATTAATTATTCAATTATATATATATATATATATTAATATTTAATATGTTCATTTATATATATATATATATATATTAATATTTGTTTTTTTTAATTTTCATTTGTTTAATATTTTTTAAAATTTAATCAATTTAATATTTTTTTTATATTTATTCATTTTTTTATAATTAAATTATTATTTGATATATAAATATATATATAAAAATATTGATATATATATTAAATGTTGATACATATATATATTAATATATATTGACATATATTAATAAATAATATATTAATTATTTAATTGAAAATTAATAAATTAAAAAAATATTAGATATACAATTAAATAATTAATACATTGTTTATAATTAATAAAAATGAATAAATTTATTAAATACATAATATAGTAATTAAATAATTGACATTCTGTATATATACTCAAAACAGTGTGAACCATGGGTTGTAGACCTTGATCCCAAAACTTATTGAAAATAAATATGTAGAAAGTACAAAGGACATGTATTTGGAAAACAATGACAGTCTACTACCATGAAGAAAGGAGAAAAACCACCTCTAAAACAAAAGAAGAGAGTTAATCTTTTTAGTTGAAAGTTTCCAACACTCTTACCTCTTAGATGATGACCCCTCTTCCAGGGTTTTGGCTTTTTCCATGTCTTATCATCCTAAGGGTCAAAGCTATCATCAAGGGAGGTAGGTTTCTCATGAAATCAAGGAACATCCAGACCTAAACCCTCTAGTAATTTATTCACCTCAGAGGTTCTCTTTGTGGTGATTGCCTTAGGGGTTAGGGATTTTACGTTAACATAGATCATTTCATGAGCACTGTTGAATTTCTCAAGGAAACATCCCTGATTTTGGATCTTTTAAGATATAAAAAAGACTGAGTGAGTGTTACTTTACCTTTGGTTGAACTTGAGTCATGGGAGACTCTCCCTTTCCTTTAGAACCCCCACTCCATTACCATCAGAAAAACCTATTTCATTAGAACTCTTTATCCTATTAAAATTGGGGGTTTCCACTTGGGGCACATCCAATTAGACTTATGGTTTTGGAAACAACACAAACCGTCTTAATCTTACCTTTCCCTTTTCTAGTGGAAAGCCTATGCTCCTACTATAATTCCTAATCATACTAATTTTTCACATTAAATTATTCATCATCACTCTTAATACCCTTGAGAAGATCATATTTGGAATAATTCCTTGCAAGCTGCCTCTAATCCTCTTCAACGAGGTCCACCCAACTATAAACTACCTTCTATCATTTCCATCTTCATGTGATTTATCCTTTTCTAAACCATGAATTAGAGCATCCCAAAATGAATCCCCTAGAGATGAAGAGATCCTCTCATGAACCATCATCCCCCGAACCATCGTACCTACCCATGGAGGGGTATGTATATTATATGTGACATTGGATAGATCCATTTGAAGACCTAGAATACCTGTATATTTCTACTCAAGTGCATACCTAGAGGTAGTAGGAGCTTGCAAAACCATGCCCCGAATCTCATCCTTTGGAAGATTTGAGATGGCCTGAGCATTCTTTGCATGCGTGGTATTGTCAGCCTTCTTCCTGCAATGGGATGATTCATGTCCTCTTTCAAGGAAATTAGAATAAAAAATTTCATTTCTACAGTTGTATTTATGATGCCCAATAATTCCATATGTATGATAGAGAAGTGGCATCCTTTTATACACAATTTTCAAATTAATATCATCCTGTGGAGTGGAGAGTGAAACTCTATCAATTGGACTGGTTCTAAGGTCAAACTCAATGATGACCCTTATAAAGTGGCCAAATATGGAAAATTTAGTGGCATTATCCATTTTAAATGGGATTCCAACTAAAGATACAACGTCATATAAAATTTCAAGATTCCATAACACCCAACTTAATCCATAAATTCAGAACCAGACCTACGAACATGTCACTTTATAATCATGCAAATTGAAATTGAGATTCCAATCATGGATCCTAAGTTTGAGAGGTTTTAAATTAACCAAACCAATGCTCCTAGACTTCCCCTTTAAATCAGACAAGGAGAAAAGGATATGAGAAAAACCAGGACCAGGGGATACACATTCCAATCATTGAATCCCCATATATATATATATATATTAGATTTATTCATTTTTATTAATAAACATTTCATTAATAATTTTTTTAATAATTTTTTAGAATTTAATTTTTTAATATAGTTTTAATTTACATAATTAATATATATTCATTTTCATTTATACATATATTCATGTGGGTTCATGAGTTAGACTAGACCAAACAATTTTTTTAAAAATTTAATTTATTTAATTTAATATATTTAGTAATAAATAATATATTAATTATATATATTATTAAATAATTAACATATAGTTTAAAATTAATAAAAATGAATAAAATTATGAAATAATTATTACTCTAATTAAATAATTAATATATTATTTATTGTTATATACTAATTAAATACTTAATGTACTAATTAAATAATTAGTATTTTAATAAAATAATTAATATACTATTTGTTGATATATATATATATATATTAAATTTATTCTTTTTTTAATAATTTCATTCATTTAAATTAATTATAAATAGTATATTAATTATTTAATTATTTATATAAATAAATATATATATATATATATAATTAAATTTCACTCATTTTTAACATGAATTCATTTAATATAATTTATTCATTGATAATGTTAAGTATGTGATTAATTTCTTTATAATTTATCGATTTAAAATATTTATTCTTTCAATATTTTTATAATTTATTCCTTTTTAATGTCTTTATACATAATTTTTCATTAATATATTTAATATTTTTATAATTTATACATTTTCAATTTTTCATTGTTCAATATTTTTGTAATTTTATCGATTTTCAAATATTTATTTATACATGTTTGTTCATTAACATTTAATGTTTTTAATATTTTTGTAATTTATATAATTAATATATATTCATTTCCATTTTAACAAATATAAATATTCATTTTTATTTTTCTAAATTATCTATAATTAATGAAAATTATTCATTTTTTAAATTTATTCATTATTATTATTATTATTTATTTCATTAATAGACACTATATATTATATAATGTCTCTATTTAATTTAATATACATGAAACTTGCATATATATACACACACTCATTAATTTCGCACACAAATATTTACATATTTAATGAAATATTTTATAGAAATACATATAATATTTATGTAATTTATTGAAATTTTAATATTCATTTTAAAATTTCATTTAGAAACATAATATATTTAATATTATGTTTTTAATCGGAAAATATATTTTATTTATTTTTAATATTATTTCAGTTAGTATTATTTATTCATTTTCAATATTTTTTTAGAATTTAATCATTTTCTAATATGTATTTATTCTGCTTTAATATTTTCAATATGTATTCATATTCATTTTAGTATATATCCTTATTTTATTTTTTTAATAATTTGTATAGTTAATAAAATTTATCTATAATCTATATTTTTAAAGTCTACTCATTTTTAATTTTTCAATTTCAATCATTTTTAACATTCATGAATTTAAGGTTATATATTCATTAATTATATTAAAAATATATTTGTAAATAAATTTTTATAAATAAATTTATTTATAAAATTATATATTTATATTTATAAAAAAATAAATAAAATTAAAAAATTATTTTTATAATTATAAATAAATAATTATATATTTAAATAATTCTAAAATTATAATAGATATATTTAAATAATGAATATATATACTATATTTATATTTATATTTTTTTATTAAATATATATATATAATTATATAAATATATATAATGATATAAATATATTTATAATTATATACAAATATTTTAAAATATATTTACAAATATATTTATTTATAATTATAATTATAAATATATATGTGTAATTATATTTTTAAATACATATTTACAAATCTTTGAATATATGTATAATTTTATACATTTATACTTATTTATTTATTTATAGTTATGTACATTAATTTTTTAGTTATATTAATTATTTTATTAAAATTAATTGTATAAGTCATTATCAGATATTTTTTAGCATTTATAAAAACCATATTTATCCGTGCTTTTTTAGCGTTGATAAAGAGGTATTTTATCAACACTTATTATTTTAGAATTGATAAAACCCGTCTTTATTAGTGTTTTTTTGGAAGCACTAATAAAAATATCCCTCATATTTTAAAAGAACCCTAACTGAACCAATTTTCATCGTGTTTTTCAAGATCTCATAGATGTTCATCTTTTTCGCTTCTCCCCCTTGATCTTCACTTAGAAAAATCAAGTCTCAAATTTTAGGAATTCTATTTTTTATCCTCCCCTCTAATTTATTAGTGTCATCGATCATCTCTCTTTATAGTGTAAACTCAGTCTTGGTGTGAACTAAAGTCCACAAGTATCAAGGATATCACATTCTCTCTCTATCATGAAAACACTAGGGTGGCGAATCCTTTAAATATGATCTTCATGGAATAATGAGGGTCATATTCTGAGGTCAATCCTTCACCTAGTCTAGAAATCGGATAATCCACATTCTACTCACTAAGGTGTTTGGGGCTATCTGCGATGGCTAGTATTAGTGGTCCAAATTAGCCTTGTCGAGGGAGCCACACTGATAGGTCTTAGTGTGGCGACTGGATTATAAATAGTTGTGGTTCCCCCATCACTAAAAATTAGATAATCCACATTCTACTCTTTTTAACTTTTTTGAGGTTTTATTCATTGTTTGGTTTTGTGTTTATTTTCAAAATTTTGTTTTTTCAAATGGGTTTGGTTTAAATCTTCAGTTTGTTTTGTCGATATTTTTTTATTTTTTCTCATAAATTTAAAAGGGGTTTAATGATTACTTCATTTATTTTTTAGGTTTTATTTGATTATTGATTTCCATTTTGTTGTTGTTTAAATTAATGTTGGTATGCATTTTTATTGAGTATAATAATGTGAAATTATTTATTGTAATGTTTTTATATGATTCTTGACTATTATGGATTGGTTTAGGGATCATATAGGTTCAAAACATTATTTAGAGGCATGGAACATATCTAATACAAATAAATAGGCATATTACATGATGGTTTGATTGATTTTGAATGATATTTGTGAGAATGGAATATTAAGCTATTGAATATGCATGAAATTTATAACGTTTTTTAAATAAATGAGTGGTGGAAAGAGTAAAACTCAATAAAACTAATTTTTGAAAGCTATAACCCACATATAAAAGGTATGTTTTAGTGTTTAAAATGTCTCAAAAGAGTTTCATGTTAGAATTATGAAAAACATGCACCAACTAGGCATTTAAATATGAAGGTGTTGTGAGTTTTCCTTGGTTAATATAAATATTGAGAAAATGATATCTTAGATTCATTTTCCTATCAAGTTACCTTAAATATGATGAGTGTACATGGAAATTTTTATTTATTGTTTGAGGAGTGTGGGTATGTATAAGTTTCATCTTTTTATTTATAACATGTTTTAATTTGATTGTCCAACTACAAAATATTATTATTATTTTGATCTATTGTGTATTATTAGGAATGGTTTTTCTTTCACTCATAAAATGTTCTAATTTAAAAAAAATTTATCTCAAACACATACAATATTAGAAGATAGTGGAAGTATTTTAAAAAGTTTATTATAATCTCCCATAACCATACACGTGGTATGTATTTTATTAAGAATGAGTGTTCCCTTTTGGATATATCTATGTAGGTTTTTATTAATAGATGTAAGATATATATTATAGTCATTCATGTTATTATTAGAGGTGGAATAAGAATTTTTTGGATCTTAATTATCTGAAATCCATGATAACTGATTTTTTTAATGTTTACTAATTGAAAGTATTTGTGATGATTTTAAGGAAATTGAATAGTGGTTTTGGATATTTTTGGATATGTGAAATATACCTAAGATTCATAACTCTAATATTTTTCAAGTAGGGGTTATTTAGTGGGTTATAGTACAAATATATTTGTTTCTATTCTTATAATACATGGTCTAGAATAATCTATAGAAAAAGAGGGTAAAATGGAATCGAACTTCACTTTCATCATCAATAATATATTCATCCATTCATTTTATGAAATTCCATGATCTGTGACCCTGTTTCAAAATCCAATGATTACATGAAATTTTATGTTTTTAGAAAATATATTTTTCACAAATTTAGAAATCTAGGTCATAATTAAATAATAATAAAGAACAATAATTTACAAGGGAAGTATACTATTTAATAATAAATACTTTTTTTCCAATATATTTGTTACTATTTTTTGTTCCACACAATATCATATCAAGTACCCAGACAAACAACCACATGTTTACCACATTTTGTTTCTTTCCATGTCACCCTTGAGTAAGATGAAAACTTTTTAGGAACCAATTCTAATAAAATTAAAATGTTGGATTCCCCTTATTAAAATTATCTATAACTCTATCCTTTGATTATGAATATCTTCTATGTATTTATTTATTTTTTGTACAAAATGAATATTTTTAGAATTTTATATGATGTACATGAATAAAAAATGGATACCCGCGAACTGTGTGAAAAAATAATTTGAAGATGGAGTTAAATAGTTCATAAAGTTTGCAATAGATCATGCATACAATCGTTCTCAAACCCCTTTTGTATGTGTTTGTATTGTTTTTATTAAATAAAAATTAGTATAAAAGAGTTAAAAGAACATTTAATTTTTCATGGAATAGACCAGAGTTATAAATGTTGGACTAAACATGAGGAAAACATGAATATTCACACTGATTGGGATAATACTACAATATATGGATCATTTGAAATGAATACTTGTGTAAATGATGATGGGGATCATATAGAAGAAATGATAATGGAAATTTAAGATGACATTCGTTATCATCCAAATATTTTGGAGAAGTTAAATAGATATTCTAATATACCATTTTATACTATTTGAACTAAATAAACAGCATTATCAGTTATATTAAAGTTATATAATTTGAAAACAGGCTGCGGATGGAGAAATACTAGATTTACAGAACTACTTAGTCTCCTGAATGATATGCTACCAGAATAAAATTAACTCCCCTTTCAAACATATGACACTAAATGAATGATACATTAAATGGGTATGATCTCTTAAAAATACATGGTTGTCTAAATCATTGAATATTCTTTATCAAGGAGCATTAATCACTCATAAAATGACCTATGTGTGGTGAAAATCGATACAATAAAGATAAATCGAGTCCTTTAAAAGATTTATAGTAATTTCCTATCATTTTAAGGTTTATAAGACTATATGGATGTTAGGAAAATGTGAGATAATTGACATGGAATGCAGATATAATAATTAAATATGGGAAATAATGTCATCCAAAAGACTCTCCTCATTAGAATGAAATTGATTATGAGTATCCTGAATTTGGAAATGAGCAAAGAAACTTCCATCTTTTGTTATATATAGATATAATAAATCCTTTTAGTGTAAAGAGTAGTTCTCACAATACATGTCCTGTAATGTTGGTAAATTATAACTTTTCACCATGGTTATGCATGAAACAAAAATACAATATGTTTTCTATGCTTATATCTAGAACAAAACAATCCAGTAATGATATTCATGTATATTTGGATCCATTAATCGAAGATCTGAAATTGATATGGGATACATGTATAAAAATTTATGATTCTCATAGAAGTAAATAATTCACATTGAGGGATATATTGTATGAGATGATAAATGAATTTATTTCTTATGGAAAATTTTTAGGCTATAGTATTAATGGAATGTTGGGGTGTCCCATTTGTGAAGAATTCACACACTCAGTTTGATTGAAACGTTGCCCAAAGACTATGTTTTTATGACATCATTTTTTTTCTTGATGGAATAAATACTGATCCTAGATGACAATATTTTATTGGAATACTGAATAAGGTACAAAAACATCTCCCCTAAATAGTGATCATTTGTTTAATAAAGTAAAATATACTGACACTATTTTTAGTAAACCATTTTTGAAAAACCTTTCAGAAATCAAGTTGAAAAAATAGATTAGTTTTCGTTTAATTACCATACTAGAATTTTTTATATGTCAAAATTTTTCATGACGTAATGAATGTAGAAAAAATTATATTTGATAATGTTATTGGTAGGATAACGAACATGGAAAAAATTGGCACCAAGGCTAGGTTGGACATGATTGAATTGGGGATAAGGGAATACTTAGTACTAGTGAAGGGTAAAATGTGGGATTTTTTTCCTCCAACAGTTTACACTCTATCCAGACAAGAAAAATTTAAATTTTACATTTTCCTTAATAATGTAAATATTATATAGGGGTATTCATAAAATATCAATATTTTTTTTTAATGACTATTTTGAAGTTATTGAAAATAAAATCACCCAACTATCATATTTTGATGTAAGATTTGATGTTCAACACTTTACTTTGTATTTTTCATAAAAATGTATGACATGAATTAATTGGAATCACCTTCTTTTTCAAATATATATACAATAAATTTATAAATCCATCTAAGTTTCCAATAATGAATAAACAAGTTTAATTCATATTATGTGAATTAGATATGTTATTTCGACCACCATTCTTTGAATAATAATCCACCTGATGGTTCCCTTGGTTAGAGAGGTTCAACTATGTGGTCATGTCCATTAAAAATAGATGTACCCCATTGAACAATATTTGGATATTTTGAAAGGATACTTCAAGAATCTATGTTGTCCAGAAGGTTATATTGCAAAAAGATATATTGTTTAAAGAGATGTTGAATTCTATACAGATTAATATAATATGTTGATAGTATCAGTCTCCCAAAATCTCATCATAGTGGACACCTTAAGGGAAAAGGTATTTCAAGAATAAATATTTTTACAATTAATATCACACATAGATAGAAATCTGACCTTTACATTTTACATAATAGTGAAGATTTTTATCCATACGTTGAAGCCCACAAATAAATTCTTAGAGATTTAAATCCATCAAGGGCTGAAGTATGGATATAAAATACACATAATCAACTATTTATAAGATGGTTTCGAGATCATATTTATAAATAATTTTCTAAATATATAACTTCAATTTCTTAATGACATTGATGGCTAGACAGGGGACCATATTCAAATGTTATATCTTACATTGGTTTTGTAATTAATATTTATAATTTATATATAAAAGAACATAATAACAGTAGTGTGATGAAAAATAGTGGATTTAATCTTGTGGTGGAAGTGATTAACATATCTAGTTCTAAGGATAGAAATCTAATTTATAATAACATGACATATTTCAACATCATTTAAAAGATATACAAGTAGGATTATACAACATTTCAAGTGTTGATTTTCCATTGCAAATGGGTTGTAAACTAGAGTGCTGTGAAAGTTGATGAAATAGGATTCATGAATGTAAAATTCAATGTGTAAGCGAAAAAAAAACGAGCCTTTGATAATGATATCCAAGCAGTGTAGGTATTTTATGCCTTATATCCAAAAAATAATAATTATTCAATTGTCCTACCGCTGACTAAAAAAACTATAGTGTGAGATGAAAATCTAATCGAGGATAACACTTTCATTGGGATATCACAATAATTTCCTGAAAATACCAATATGGAAAATGTCTTGTATATTAGATGATACCACAAAGAGGGGATTTTGATTATCTATAGAGTATCCAAATCCTTTCAACCTTTAATGAAAATAAAGAGAGTTTAATGGGTAGCTTAAAGTATTTTTTAATATACTATGATTTTTCTCATAATATTATGTGTTTTATACTGTATTAATATAATCTAAATTAAATGTAAATATTAGAAAACCACTATATACCCATGTTTTTAAACCATGGGTATAGCCCTAAAACTATGGGTATAGGATATACCCATGGTTTTAGGAACTGTGGATAATGGAGGTGTGGGTATAGACATATACCCATAGTTTCTATACAAATTGTGGGTATATTCCCTAGAGGTACTATCATAACCATGGTCTAACTAAAACCATGGGTATATATCAATACCCATAGTTTGGAGAACTATGGGTATAACTTATCCCATCAGGTAGCTTATGCATATGGTTCTCTAAACTATGGGTATAGATATTTTTTCCCCTTTGGAAGAAGCAACACCAACACCTCTTTCACCCGATCCTGAACCTATAAATCAATTAAAACACACAATATACATTCAATGCAGTAAAACTATTGTATATTAAGCATTCAACAAACTACTTTTAATACTTTTTAAACCATTTAGGATACTAAAACACACACACACACATATATATCCATACAAAAAATCAATTCAAGTCACTAAACAAGTTCCACATGTCTCATTACTGCTAAGTCAAAAATATAGGGGATAAATATCTCCCCCTTATCCAACATCCTCATCCTCATCACCATCACCAACATCCTCATCACCATCACCAATATTCTCTTCACTAATAGTATCATCTGGAGCAGCAACACTATCATCATCAATAGCATCATCATCAACATCATCACCACCACCATCAACTAGACCGCCACTAGAAACCTCATTTTCATCACTTAGGGCATCATTTAAAGAGTTAATTAATTCCATATATGAATCTATAGTAGTAGTAGTCACTAATAGAAGTTATTGACTTATAACTGATAGATATTTCAGGAAGTGTTCAGTGATCAACTTACTTCTTTCACGCTCTTATTTACTTCTTTCGTGATCATGTAAAGCTATTTTTTCCTCCACTACTTCTACAATTTTGTTTTGTAGCTTTGGAGTTTGATAGGTTTGAGATAATCTTGATGAGGACCAATACCTAGAGGGGATGATGTTTTTCCATGGTCAACATTAGACTATCCCCTAGTACTTATCACCTAATACTTAACTCAAATTGCAGCACCCCGACCCCTGTTGCCTAGAGCCGATGTATTATTTTTTACATTGGTATGATTACAATAAATTCATATCCCGAAGGAACAAATATTTTATTAGTTTTGGAATACCAAATATGAACATAAGTTTTACATTACTACTTTAAAGGAAAAACAATATATCAATTCCATTGCAATTATCCATAACTCTTAGGTTATTCCAGCAATTCATTCATAATATTCTTATTCGAATCCTAGGAAAAAATAAAACATAATAAATGGGTGAGATAGAATGATCATTAAGGGTAAGTAATTAAGCATAATTTATCATAAACATAAACACTACGGAAAGTGAAAAACTATAAACACATGCCTTTAAAAATATACTTGGTCATAATATGGAAGGAATGAAAACTGATTAAATAAAGCAATGTAAATGATCATAAGAGAATGAAACATAACCATTGATATTATTATAGTATAATAATCATATTTTTATCAATTATAATATCATAATTAGATAATTCATAATTCCAAACATCTGAAACATATTGTCAAGGCCTCAGCCAAGATGTCTGAAAATACAAGGGTAAGGCCTCAGCCAAAACCTAATTATGTTTTATCTCATGAGACCCATCAATGAATATAGGGGATATATAATTCTACACCCATCACTTGATAAGCCCAATAAATTCCCCATATGAATATGGATAAACATAAGCAACATGAACATATGAAATAACTTTCCCCAATCTGTATACACAATCACAAACCATTCTGAGTAGTACGGTAAATGGTATCAAGATAGCACATCTATAGTCAAACTGATCATAAAACTTTTAATAAAATATTTTATATGATAATAATAAGATTTAAATCACAATAAATCATTATATTAAATAGGGGTGTTGAAAAATATGAAAATTCTCTAATAAAATCATCGAATAATTTTTGAGAGTAATACTCTTTTACATTGAAAAGAAGAGTTCTTTTAGAACTATATTTACATAAAACTAGAAATGAAATATTATATTTGTTCCATAATAAAATGATTTGTTTTATAAAAATAAGGTTTTCTGAAAATAGATTATAGAAAGAACTTTAAAATAGGTAAGAAATTGGAAAATTCCCTTTAATCGAGCTTACTTATTGTGAAGAATTGAGAAGGGAACCATTTTAAAACATGTAATTTCCACAAAATATAGATGAAATGATAATAATAAATTGTTTTGAACATATAATATTAATTAATAATAATTATATAAAATAAATGAAGATTCACATTAGTTTACAGAGGAATAAAGCACAACTGAATGAAGATGGAGGTTCAGGAAGAAAACCCTTACCTTATGTACAAATGAGTTATGTACTTGACCTTAACAACCTATATTAACAAATTAAATCCATTAATTAATTAATTAATAACCTTATATAAATACATTTTATTCACTATAATTTTATTACGTTTATTTATATCTTTATTTATAAGTTATAATATTGAATTCAATCATTCCAGAGTGTTCGTTTCCTTGATTTCATGATTGCTTCGCTTGGTTATAGGTAATTGAGTTCATGTAAAATGGTTATAATTCTCCATAATTGGAATTTGATGTTATTAATGAAAAAAATAAGTTTAATTGGTGTTATTTATTATTATTTTTTCATATATGATGATGAATTATTAGATAACATATAAATGATAATTGTTTTTTTTAATTTTAGCAGTTTTTCAATCACAACAAACTAGTTTTGTTCTATTATTTAATTGCATGTATATACAATGGTTCTAGAACCATATATGAGATATAATAAATATTTTATAATATATTTAAACCATAAAATGGTATCATAACTATCCTTTAAATAGAAATATAATAATGGAGGTTCGTCATCCATGAATGTTGTAAATCAGCACTTCCCGGACGATGATTTCATTTTTAAAATAAAATAGAGAGATTAAGAAGATTGATGATGGATATTACATTAAAATGATATAATTCCAGTATATAGATGATATTTGAGTTATCATGATCATTTATATATAGGATATGAAGATATAATAATAAAATTAAATAAATTGAAATGAAATTAAATGAAATTGGGAAAGGATTACCTCTTGAATTAACCTCATTGGGAACCTCCTTAAGGGGAGGGGTATTGGTATTTTGGAAAGACCAAGAGATCCTAGACGTGGGAATATAATAGGGAAGAGTATTTGGGAAGAATTTGGACAATCTTCAAGTCTTAGAATAGTGAATATAAGAGGGGGGAAAGGATGATTTTTATAGTGGAGGATAAGGGTGATTTTTGAATATCTTATTCATTTGTTTATTATTTGGATAAAAACCATGAATAGTTTGAGAATTGTTATAACACATATTAAAATTAGTAATGGAAGTCAGATATTATGGTTCTTACATCTGCAATGACTCAATGAATAGTTTATTTAGCTTATAATGTATTTATACTGTAAATTACCATATTTTACTATTCACTAAAAATTCAAGTAATTCAAGAAAATACCAAAAAATAACTCTAAAAACTCTATGACATGTATAATTAAAAAATGAACTCCATTTTATGAAAATATTTTTCTAAATATGTGGAATTTATTTTTTAAATAAAATCATTATTTACTCGAAAATAGAGATTTAAATTTAAATCTGATTTTATAACACTTTCAAAAATCAACTCTGGTCTTATAAAATCCTCCTAAAATCATAAGACAAAAAAATATTTATTTATAAATCCATTTTACTAAATTTAATTATCTTATAAATAATTTTATTAATTATAAAATTGTAATTAAATATTTATGACTTATAAAAATACCAACACTTAAATATTAATTTTTAAAATATTCACTAACTTTTATTATGATATAATTATATCATACTTTAACTTATGAGTTGAATAAATTTTATTTATACTTTTGTGGATTATATTACCATTCAATTGGTCAGTTTACTATTAATAAGGTTCACATTTCTATTCCTAAGGGCATGTTACTATTTCATCAGTATAAGTTCCTTAACTTCTATTTCATTCATTATTCATTTATGATGTTTGTATTGTATTCTATAAATTTATTTATAAGATATATATTATTTGATATAAACACAATAAGTGAAATTTCATTGATATAGTTCTAGGTCCTTAAATTCTCCCCTCCTACAAAAATTCCATCCTTGAAATTTCCAGATTGTCACCCTATAAAAATATTTGGGTAGTTCTTCATCATAAGATCCTCATACTCCCATGTCACCTCTTCAATTTTATGATTTTTCCAAATTAAATTTACCAGATGAGTTATATGATTCCTCAAAACCTGTTCTTTAGTGTCTAGAATCTAGATAAGCTCTTCACCGTAAGATAATCCAGGTTCCAATTTGACACCTTCAGAAGTGAGTACATGTGTTGGGTCTAGCATGTAATTTATCAACAATGAGATTTGGAACACATTGTGCACTTTATAAAGGCTAGTTGGAATCACCAAATGATAATACACAAATCTAAATATGTCCATAATTTCAAAAGGACCAATGTACCTGGGGCTCAATTTCCCTTTCTTATGAAATCTTATAACACCCTTTCTTGGAGACACTTAAATAAAATGTGATCTCACATTTGAAATTCCAAATCCTTCCTTTGATTACCAGCATATCTCTTTTTCATACTTTGACCTACTTTGATATGGGTTTGAATATTATTTTCCTCGGTTGTTGTTTCCTCTACAATCTCTAGGCCCACAAGATTCTTTTCACCAATTTCATCCTAATAAGTTGGTGTAGACCATCGCTTTCCATACAATGCTTCATATGGTTCCATTTGAACACTTTAATGGAAACTATTATTGTAGGAAAACTATACCAAAGGTAAATACTAATCTCACATACCTTCAAAATAAAGTGAGTATGATCTCATCATGTCTTATAATGTTTGGATCATCCTTTCTGGATGCCCGTCAGTTTGAGAGTGATAAGCAGTACTAAAATGAATCTTGGTATCCAAATATTTATGGAAACTTTTCCAGTATTTTGATGTAAATCTTGGATCATGATCAGAAACAATTAAGATAGGTTATTCATGAGGTTTTACAACTTCATTAATATATAGTCGTGCAAGGTTCTCAAATGGAAAATCCTCCCTTATTAAAAGGAAATGTGTAGATTTGGAAAGTCGATCAAAAATTACCCTTATTGCATTATTCTTTCTTGAAGTTTTGGATAATCCAATGAAAAAATCCATACTAATATCATCCCATTTCCATGCAGTAATAGGGATTGATTTCATAAACCCCCTAGGATGTTGTCTTTCAACCTTTACCTATTGAAAAACTAAACATCTTGACACACGATCAACAATTTCAGGCTTTATTTTGTCCCACGAGAAATGTTCCATCAAATCTCTATACATCTTAGTGCATTTAGGGTGTATAGAAAAATTTGAGCTATGTTAATCATTCAATAACTCTCATTTTATCTTAGGGATATAGGGAATACATATCCTCCTCCCAAATTTCATAATTCCATCCTTATACACGAAGTCTACTGGCTTCCCATCATTTGAAAAATTGATTTTCTTTTGAAGATTCTCATCATCAGACTAAGAAATTTTAATCCTTTGTCGTAAATATGGTTTTAAAACCATTTGAAAAAGTAGTTATTCTTCCCCTCCCATGATAATTTCAATATCCATCCTTAATAGATCCATGTACACAGGGTCCTTGTTAATCCTCCTCTTGTTCCTAACTCCATGATCCTTCATAGTCAATGCATCTACTACCTTATTCACCTTTCCCAGGTGGTATACTTTTGAACAATCATAATCCTTGAGCAGATCGAGCCCTAGTCTTGGCCTCATGTTTATTTTTTTATGAGAAGATATATTTCAAGATCTTGTGATCTGTATATACCTCACACCTTTCTCCATAGAGATAGTGTCTCTATATCTTCACAGAAAAAATTACAGTGACTAACTCAAGATCATGAGTTTTATAGTTATGTCCATGAGTTTTTAACTCCCTTATTTCATAGGCAATAACTCTATAATTCTTCATAAGGAGACAACCAAGTCCTTACTTTGATGCATCACTATAAATAAAAAAATCCACCATTTCTTGATGGTAGAGTCCATATTGAAGAATTCACTAACCTCTTACTCAATTCTTCAAAATATAATTCATTTCATTTTAACTTAACCCCTTCACAAGTAATCTTGGTTAATAGGTTAGATAATCGGGTGAATTTTTGAATGAAACACTTATAATAGCCTTATCAACTAATAAAACTACGTACCTAAGTTATGTTCGTTGGTGTAGTCCATTCCTGAACTGACTTTGTCATTGCAGGATCAACTAATATTCTTTATTTAGAAAAAAATATGGACATGAAAAGAAACTATATGAATTGAGAATTCACACTTTCTAAAATTACCATATAATTCATTTCTTCTAAGAGTGTTAAGAACAATCCACAACTGATTCTCACAGTATTCGTAGCTTTTTTATTATACCAAGATACCATCAACAAAGAATAAAAAAAATTCATCAAGATATTCCTTAAAAAATCTATTCATTAAATCCATGAAAATAGAGGGCGAATTAGTCTATCCAAATGGCATTACTGTAAACTTGCAATGCCATTACCTTGTTTGAAATGATGTATTTGGAATATCTTCCTACCTCACATGCAACTGATGATATCCTGGTCAAAGGTCAATCTTCAAAAAATATTGGATTCTATGAAGTTGATCAAATAAATCATCAATATGAGGAAGTGGATAATTTTTATTTATCGTAATAGCATTGATTTCCCTATAGTCAATGAAAAACCTCATAGATCTATCTTTCTTCTTAACAAAAAGAACATGATCTCCCCATAGAGAAACACTAAGGAAGATAAATACCTTATCACTCAATTCCTCTAGTTTTTTCTTCAGCTCTATTAATTCCACTATGGCCATTCTATAAGGGGTCTTTGATATAAGACTTCCATTAGGAATTAAATTAATAGAAAACTTAATTTCTGGATTCAGAGGATGTCTAGGTAAATCTTTTAGGAATACATCAACATATTTTTGCATAATAGGTACATCCACAATTTGAATATTTCATTTTCAACCATAGATATTATTTTATCTTCATCCCCAATAATTTCATTCATTAGAGCTACTAGGGGTGGATCTAGATAAGAATCAAATGACGAGGTTTCTTCTATAAAGATAAGGGATTCTACATCATTCTAAAAAATTGTAAACTCTTTATTATTGCAATATATTTTCACATAATAACTTAAAATACAATTCATACTAAGAATTATGTTAAATTAAATCATGGGTATGATGATAGGGTCATCAACTAAAGTACGTTTATGTGTCATAAGGGGGATTTATTGACATATCTGTGTTACAATGATACTTCCCTTAAGAGTTTTGACTGAAAAATACTTCATTAAATCAAATTGGAAATGTATAATTTTATTTTCAAAGTGGGGAGATATAAATTAATTCTATGATCCAATATCAAATAAAGCATTGGCTAAGTTTGATGAAATTATTAAAGTACCTTCCACCAAATCATTAAAATTTTTTACTTGAGCAGTTATGATCGCATAAGCTTGGAATTAATACTTTGTCCTTATCTGGGGAATGTTTCCTTGATTATTAGGAAAATAATTGGAATAATGTACCATATATTTACAATTTTATCACTGAACATTGGTAGCTTCTTCATTTCCATTGTAATCTCTAGATTGGTGGATGCTTTCTCCACATTTGAAACATACTCCTTTTCCTTTTAAGCATGCCTCGAGGTGTTTCTTTCCACAAGTATGACATGTTATAAAACAACCTTTTTTATTCTTACCTTTATCCATTATTTCATATACCACCCTCTTATTCTCTTACTTTCCCTTAAAGTCATATGACTTACAGAATTATTTCTCTCTCTTGATAGCACATGAGACTATATCTTCGTATGATGATAATGTTTGGGAGACCAGTACCCTTTGAGGGAATGGTTTTAAACCATAAAATAATTGTTCAATACTTCTCCCTAGATTAACAATGTAGTACGTGACATGCCTTTATAACCTTGTAAAATTGGATTCATAATTTGCAATGTTTTCATCCTCTTTTTGTTTCAGACTCAAGAATTTCGTCTCCATATCTGCTCACTATTCTCAAGGAAAATATTTTTCTAATAATATTTACTTAAAGTAATTCCATCCCATTTCTTATATTTATCCCTCCTACTTAGTGTTTGTAATTAATGAGAATCACTGATCCTCATATCCTGAGAGATGATAAATTTCTAGGATTACATTCTTCCTTTTGTTACATCCTAAAGAGAGAAATATCTCCTCAAAATAACTTATCCACTGCTCTACTACTAATGGGTTCATAGTTCCATTTAATTATGGAGGATATTTTCACATAAAGAGGTCTAAAATTTCTCCACCTTGTTGTGGATCAGGATTCTCCATATGGGTAAAGTTATTATTCATAACCTGAGTTAGCTCTCCCAGTATAGTTATAAGTTTCCCATTACCATTCATAGCTCCAGAACCAACATCGTTATCTTGCATAGGTAGGAAATCCCTAAATGGTATACAAACGTTCATTTGGATTCTATTACTTCTATTATGATAAATTTCTAAATAATGGCATACACTAAATTAGGCAATGAATCATAATGTATAATGTCAAACTAGAGAAACTTGTAACATAAATTGAAATTTTATGCATGTCTAATCTAACAATCATAAGCATGGTTACTTTGAGGACATATTTACATTTAAATCCTTCATAATGGTTTATGATGAAAATTTGAATTATATAAGAATATCCCTCCAGAGTGTCAAACCCGGTGTGCAATAAGGCCTGTTGTCATGTACCTGGTTACCCTGAGTCAGTCCCAGAACAAATTTTCAGAGTTGTTACTCCTAGGTACATCTATGAAAGAACTACACCCACTTTTAGTATTCAGAAAGGGTTATATTTCTAGGAAGATCCACATAATATCTTCCTTACCAAAATTCAAGGATAGTATTGTATTATTATCCTCAAAGTCTATCTTAGGGATATGTTTCTTAATCTATGTTTTCTAAATCTAGTTTCCAAGGTTTCTACTAAAATTCCTCTGAAACCAACTGTAACACCCTGATCCTAGTTTCCTGGAGCTGGTGCATTATTTTATTACATTGAAATTATTACAAGAAAATAATATCCCCAAGGACTGAATAGTTTAGTAGTTTTAGAAAACCAAATAAAAACATAAGTTTTACATTAAAACATTCAAGGAAAAACAATATTGCAATTACATTAGAATCATCCATAACTTCTAGGTTATCCCTATAAGTCATTCATAATATTCATCTTATAATCCTAGGGAAAAATAAAACACATAAAGGGGTGAGATTATATTCTTAGTAAGGGTAATTAATATAGTGTAATTTATCATAAACATAAACACCAGGAAAGGTGAATTACTATAAACGCATTCATCTAAAAATATACTTGAGAATAATATGATATGAATAAAATATGATTAAATAAATTCTTATAATTGATCATAATAAATGAATGATAACCATTGATATTATAATATTCGATTAATCACATGCTTATAAATTACTAATATCATAATTAGGGGAAGAATAATGCGATACATCTGAAACATATTGTCAAGGCCTCGACCAAGACCTCTGAAAATACTACGGTAAGATCTCAGCCAAAACCCAATTCTATTTTGTCTCATGAGACCTACCGATGCATAGAGGGGATATAACGGGACCCACCCATCACTCTATAAGTGAAATGAATTCTTAATATTTTTTTTGGATAAACATAAACAATATGAACATATGAAATGACTTTCCCCAATCCTTATACGTAATCACTAACCATTCTAAGTAGTTTGGTGAATGGTATGGAGATAGCACATGCATAGTCAAAATGATCATAAAAAATTTAATAAAATATGGTAGATAATAATCATAAGAGGTTAATCCAAATAAAACATAAGATTCAACAGTGGTGTTGAAAAATATGAAAATGCTCTAATAAAATACTCGAAGAATTCTTGAGAGTAATATTCTTTTACTTTGAAAAGAAGAGTTCTTTTGAAAAAATATTTTCATAAAAGTAGAAATGAACTAAGATGGGTTTTCCTGGATAAAATGAGTGGTTTTATAAAAATCAAGGTGGCTTAAAAGAGATTATAGAGTTCACTTAAAAATTGGTAAGAAGTTGGGAAGTTTCTTTTAATTGGGCTTGCTTATCGTGAATAATTTAGAAGGGGACCCTTTTAAAACATGTATTTTCCACAAATGAAAGATGAAATGATAAGAATAAATGAGTTTGGAAAATAAAAAAATAATTTATAATAATTATATAAAATAAATGAATAATCACATTGGTTTATATAGAAATAATGTACAACCCAAATGAAAATGGAGGTTCGGGAAGAAAACCCTTACCTTATGTCCAAATGAGTTCTGTAATTGACCTTAAAACCTGAGATAATCAAATTAAATACATTAATTAATTAACTTAGAACCTTATATACATATATTTTATTAAATATAGTTTTATTAAGTTCATTTATGTCCTTATTGATATGTTATAATATTGAATTATGTCATTCTGGAGTGTTCGTTTCCTTGATTTTATGATTGGTTTGCTAGATTATAAGTAGTAGAGTTCATGTAAAATGGATATAATTCTAAAAAATTGGAATTTAATGTTATTAATGAATAAATAGAAGTTTAATTGGTGTTATGTATTATTTTTTCCCCATCTATGAGGATGAATCATTAGATAACGTATTAATGATAATAGTTTAGCTTAATTTTAGCGGTTTTCAATCACAACAAACTAGTTCTGTTCTATTATTTAATATCATGTTTATATAATGGTTTTATAACATTAAATAAGATATAATAAATATTTTATAATCTGGTTCAACCATAAACATGTTATCATGACCAGACTTGAAGGAGAAATTGAAGAATGAAGGTTTATCACCCACGAAGGTTGTAAATCAACACTTCATGGACGATGATTTCGTTTTTAAAATAAAATAGAGAGAGTAAAGAGATTGATGGTGGATATTCCATTAACATTATATAATTCTAGTATATAGTTGATATTGGAGTTATCATGATCTTTTGGACAGATGAGGTGAGTAGATAATAATAAAAGAAAATAAATTTAAATGAAATTAAATGAAATAGGAAGAGGATTTACCTCTTGAATTAACCTCCTTAAGGGAAGGGATTTTGGTCTTTTGGATAGACCAAGAGCTCAAAGATGTAGTGAGAGAATAGGTAAGGGTATTTGGGAAGAACTTTTTCAAGATTCAAGGCTTATAGGAGAGAATATGTAACGCCCCGACCCCAGTTACCCAGAGTCGGTGCATTACTTACATAACATTGGCATGATCATAAGAAAGATCAAATCTCGAAAGACCGATTGGTTTAGTAGCCTTGGAAACACTAGATATATTCATAAGTTTTACATTACATCATAAAATGAAAAACTACTACAACAACATAATGTTTCCATAGTCCACACTATAATCCCCTCATAATATCCCTGAAGGTCATTCATAACTTACATCTTCACATCCTGGGAAAAATAAAACATAGAAAAGGGGTGAGCTCAAATGCCCAGTAAGGATAACAATATAGCGGAAACTTTCATAAATAAGAATAAACATTTTAAGGCAATGTATAACTAATAAAAAAGCCTTTTAAACATGAACATTTAATATAGTATGGCATAAATAAAATGAAATAATTCCATTTACTTATTCACATGGATATTCTACTAATCGAATAATCACATGCAAAAATCAATAACCACTTTCATAATGTTGGAATGCATAATGCCAGACTATCATAACCACATAGCCAAGGCCTCGTGCCAAGACTAAAAATAAGATTTTGTCAAGGCCTTGTGCCAAGACACTAGTTTGTCTCATGAGACCTACCGATGCATCGAGGAGCTATAGCGGGCTCCACCCGTCACTTATTAAGTCCAATGCATTCCCATATGAAAAGGTTTAAACATAACATAAACATTCGTATTAAAACTAGCATACGAAATGTCAATACTTTCACCATAAACTATGAATGGTATAAAAATAGCACATCCACAGTCAAACATATCACAAAACCTTCAATACAATATAGAAGTTTTGTATCATAACAAATCAACTTCAAATAATCTTAAAATCCATCAAAGGATGTTGACATAGATGAAATCAAAATTCTTTTTAAAGAAATATCTCCTTTTATTTTGAAATAATTTAAGATCCATATAAAATAAAACATTTTCTTTGAAAATATTCTTATAAGCTTGTAAGGGATGTTTGGAAGATTTTATAACGGTGGAAATTAGCCGCACCCGCCGTATAAGTTAAAAAAAACGTTCTTACCTTAATTCTGTCGAAAAGGTTAAAAATGACCTTGTTTTGAAAACGACGGAAAGATTCCTTTATAAACCTCTTATAAAAAGTCAAACAAGGGTATAAATGACTTTAACCCATATTCTTGTAAATAATAAAAATGTTTTGAAATACATTTTGAAGAAACATGGATGTGGATGATAAAGAGATCCCAGTAGATTATTACAAATAAACAACCTCGGATAATGAAGAGATTGTGAAATAACCCTTACCAATTTGGTAACTTATGAAACATACAACCCATGAAAGAGGTATCATACAATGAATATGTAAATACACATAAATTAGAGTGTATTACACAAAGAATATAATTATTGGCAGTACATACACCACCCAAAAGGTGATGGTGGAAATATGGCATGAATCTCACGGGAATAAGGAGTGAGATGAAAACCCCTTACCACGTTAATCAACTGAGTTGTATGGCCAAAAGTTAATAACCACCAAATGATTTACAGAATAACATGAATATAAAGAGAATCATGATAATATATATCAAATGGAAGTACACAATACACCACTTTCAATAATTTAGTGGCGAACAATGGAAATCTCACGGAATTGAATGTGAGATAAGAAAATCCCTTACCTTGTACTTTTCCTTTGTTGGGGTAGGTTAACCTCCTGTATAATGGTGAAATAATTGTTATTAAATTATACAAGAATCATATACATTAATATGATATCATATATGATCTTTTAACATTGCTTTATTAATAATATCTTAGTATTATCGTCGTTTCGGGTGATAATCGATTCGTTCTTCTTAAATGTTTGGTTACGTAAGAAATGTTTGTAATGGATGGATTATATCTTATTCATAATTAGAATGATATTAACATTATTTTTAACCCTAAAATGAGAATAATACTTGAATGGATATGATGGAGAATGAATCTTATCGCGTTCGTGGAGACGGTAGTCCGTACGTACGCACGAACGCTACTTTCATTTAAGTCAAATCCAAATGATAAATAGGTATATTACTATTCCAGTATGATATAATATTTTATATATGTTACTTAAGTTCATTAACACCATCCTTTATACGTTCCATGTGTGGTATGAACGAGTCATATCATTTTAAGGGGGCGGTAGTCCGCACTTCCTCAAATGAAATTATCGTATGTATATACAACATGAAACGAATAATAGTATGAAATAAAATGGAATTACAGAAGCTTATATATAAAATATATATCATTAATATCATATTTAATTACAGTGCCATCATAATGGCCACCATGAGAGGTGGTAAGATGTATTTGAACAATCATCGTTTCGTGAGGCGTTAGTTTGCCATCCACAGAAACATTATGTTCATCATCCATTAGATGGAGTTGTGTGTATGTGTAGTTTTAATACTTCTTATAACAACATCCTAGTATATTGAGGATACTGGTTTTGTTACAAAAGAAAGGAAATAAAAAGAGTTTGGGGGTTGGAGAAGCAAAATAAATGAAAATAATTTAAGAGAAATCGTTACCTTTAATTTAGGTAACTCACTTTGGTTGGAACCAAAGGACTTCTTAAAATGCTTTCTGCCTAAGGGGAAGCTTCAAGGAGGAGGAGAGGGATGTGGAGAGCTTAGTTGGGCAGAGTTTGGACGAGCCAAGTGGCTTGAGAGGTGTGAGGAAAAGAGAAGGAGGAGTGCCCTTTTATAAGAGGGGTGAGGGGCACCTTTGGAAAAGCTAGAAATATTAATTTACAATAAATTCATATTCGGTTTCTAATGGCTCAAAAGTTGACTATTCAAAGGTTAAGGTGGGGATAGGTCGAAAACCACTCAACCAATAGAATTTAGACAGGTTTGGGTACTTATATTAACCTTATCTTTAAGTATTAACTCTAAGTTAATTAGTTTCACTTTTACAATGTCTCTTTGTATTTTTATATAATATGGTTAATAAACTTACTATATACATCCAAGCGACCCCCAAGTGGTCCATTAATGAGGAACCTATCATAATATAAGTCTCTTGGCCGAACCTTAGATTTTTAGGAATTTAATATCAATTAATAATATAATATTTGTTTTAAGAACTCTTTTATGTCAATTTTGACACTATTCAATAGTTGATTTTTTTGAAACTCCTAACAGATTGATTACTTCGAACAAAGTCAATTAAATCAATCCTAATATATCATATTATCATATAAAATTAGTTTAATTCATTAAAAGTTTCATATTATAATTATTTGGGTATTTATAATATCAATTATTTTAATTTTTCACTATTATAGTAATTACTGCATCATCATTGTGTCATAAATAAAATAAATTATTAAATGTCTAAAAATTATAAATAAAATATCATTATGTAGGAAATCTTTTTATCTTTCTAATTAATATTTATAATCTAAAATCCAACATATATAACCCTATGTAAAAATTGTTGTTCTAAAGGATATATGCTTGTGTCATTTTTGTATTCATTTTAACTAAATTAAAATAAAGTGTCATTATCACTTACAAGTGGATCCATGGGGTCCCAAAATAGACCCAAAGATGCCCATGGTCGACCATGTATCAACCAATATGGTTGAGACACGTTTTAGGGTAATTTAGTATTATTATAATATTATTTTTTAACCCTTATTTACCGGATTTACCCTTAACCATGGTAAATAAAATATTTACCGCAGTAATTATTCAAAATGTCTAAAAATAAAAGTTACCTATTTACAAAATTTGAACATCCTGATTCCAAATATGGAATCCATTTTTCTAAATTCAAAACACAGAAGTGGCAGAAATTAATTTAAAATTAATTCCCGCTGTCAAAACAAAAAGCGTGTTTTTAAGAGATAATAACTATCAAAAGATTGACACTTGTTTATGTTCGGTTTAATTGTAAAATTATGTCCAATGAACAAGATTATATTAAATGGTAAAAATATATTCTAAATATACTTTAAAACCACTGAAATTCACAATTTATCACTATTAATTATTTTGATTAAAAAAGTTGTTTTTAATTAAAATTTAGTAATTTTCACTATTCATCAAAATATAAAAGTTATCCGAAAAGTACCAAAATTTCACCCTAGGCTAATTTTGATATTCCGAATCCAAAAATAAAGTCCATTTTGAAATATAGAATATATATGATTTCAAAAAGTAGGTATTACTATTCACAACGGCTAGTTTAATTAGTTGTGGTGTGTGTTAGAACTCGAGGTTGCGTACAACACACGCTATCGCATTATTCGAAGGGAAACGTACCATAGAAGCTTGGGGTGTTACATTCTCCCCTCCTTCAAATAATTGCGTCCTCGCAATTTCTAGGGTATTACTGCATAAAAAGACTCGGGTGGTTCTTCATCATAAGTTCCTCGGGTTCCCACGTTGCCTCTTCCATCTTATGGTTTCTCCACAAAACTTTTACCAGACGTGTCGTCCGGTTTTTCAGTACTTGTTCTCTTGTATCAAGAATCCTGACAGGCTCTTCGCAATAAGACAGATCGGGTTCCAGTTCTAATTCCTCATAGGTGAGTACATGCGTTGGGTCAGGCATGTATTTTCTCAACAGAGATACGTGGAACACATCGTGAACTTTGGAGAGACTTGGCGGCATTGCCAATCGGTAAGCTACAGCCCCAATTCGTTCTAGAATTTCGAAAGGTCCGATGTACCTGGGACTCAATTTACCTTTCTTACCAAAACGTATGACTCCCTTCCACGGAGATACCTTCAGGAAAACATGATCACCGACTTGAAATTCCAAATCCTTCCTTTGATTATCGGCATAGCTCTTTTGCCTACTTTGAGCTGCTTTGATGTGATTTTGGATTACCTTCACCTTTTCCACCGTTTCCTCCACCAGTTCTGGGCCTACAAGTTTTCTTTCACCAACGTCATCCCAACAGGTTGGTGTACGACATCTCTTTCCGTATAATGCTTCATATGGTGCCATCTGAATACTTGAATGGAAGCTATTGTTATAGGAAAATTCTACCAGTGGTAAATATTGATCCCACATACCCTGAAAGTCAAGGGAGCAAGATCTCAACATGTCTTCTAAGGTCTGAATAGTCCGTTCTGATTGTCCATCTGTCTGAGGGTGGTAAGCAGTGCTCAAATGAAGTTCAGTATCCAGGGATTTCTGGAGACTTTTCCAAAATCTTGAAGTAAAACGGGGATCACGATCAGAAACAATCGATAGGGGTACTCCATGAAGTCTCACAACTTCATTAATGTATAGTCTTTCTAGACGTTCCAGGGGTAGATCTTCTCTTATAGCAAGAAAATGTGCGGACTTGGTAAGACGATCAACAATAACCCATATTCCATCGTTCCATCTAAGAGTCTTTGGTAGCCCCATGACAAAGTCCATTGTAATATTGTCCCATTTCCACTCCGGTATGGGAAGAGGTTGCATGACTCCTCCAGGATGTTGCCTTCCAGCTTTCACTTGTTGACAAACCATACATCTTGACACAAAATCAGCAATCTCCCTCTTCATGTTGTCCCACCAAAAATGTTCCTTCAAATATCTATACATTTTGGTGCTCCCAGGGTGTATAGAGAAATTGGAACTATGAGCGTCATCCAGCAATTCCCTTTTTAGATCAGGTATATTGGGAATACAAAGTCTCTTCCCGAATTTCAAAATTCCATCTTCATACACAAAGTCTCTCAATTTCCCATCATTCACAGCTTTAATCTTCTTCTGAAATTCTTCATCATCGGTCTGAGAACTCTTAATCCTTTCTAGTAAAGATGGTTTGGCAACCATTTGAAAAAGCATTGATGTTTCACCTTCCCTGGTTATTCCCATGTCCATCTTCACTAGATCCATGAAAATTGGATCCCTTTCAATTCTCATCATGTTCAAAATTCCATGGTCTTTTCTGCTCAAAGCATCTGCCACCTTGTTTGCTTTCCCTGGGTGGTAGTGTATCGTACAATCATAATCCTTGAGTAATTCAAGCCATCTCCTTTGCCTCATGTTGAGTTCTTTTTGTGAGAAAATATACTTCAAACTCTTGTGATCAGTATAAATCTCACATTTTTCACCATAGAGGTAGTGCCTCCATATCTTCAAAGAAAAGATCACAGCTGCTAACTCAAGATCATGAGTAGGATAGTTTTGTTCATGAATTTTCAACTGTCGTGATGCATAGGCAATAACTCTATCATTCTGCATAAGGACACAACCAAGTCCTTTCTTTGATGCATCACTATAAATAACGAACCCATCATTCCCCATTGGTAGAGTCAATATAGGAGCATTGACTAATCTTTTCTTCAATTCTTCGAAACATTCTTCACACTCTTTTGTCCAAACAAATTTAACCCCTTTACGTGTGAGCTTCGTTAATGGGTTAGCCAATCGGGAAAATTTTTGGACGAAACGTCGATAATAACCTGCCAAGCCAATAAAACTACGTACCTCAGTTATACTCGTAGGTGCTGGCCATTCTTGGATTGCTTTGGTCTTAGAAGGATCAATAGAGATTCCATCTTTAGAGACAATATGGCCAAGAAAAGAAATCTCCTGAAGCCAGAATTCACACTTGCTAAACTTTCCATATAATTCATGCCTCCTCAGAGTCTTCAAGATAATGCGCAAGTGATTTTCATGATCTTCGTAGGTTTTGGAGTATACCAAGATATCATCAATAAATACCACCACAAATTCATCTAGATACTCCTTGAAAACTCTATTCATCAGATCCATGAATACAGAGGGTGCATTAGTCAATCCAAATGGCATTACAGTAAACTCGTAATGCCCGTACCTGGTTCGAAATGCTGTCTTCGGAATGTCTTCCTTCTTTACACACAACTGATGGTATCCAGATCGAAGGTCAATCTTTGAAAAGTATTGAGCTCCATGCAGTTGGTCAAATAAATCATCAATACGAGGTAGGGGATACTTGTTCTTTATCGTTATAGCATTGATCTCCCTGTAGTCGATACATAACCTCATAGATCCATCTTTCTTTTTAATAAAAAGAACAGGGGCTCCCCATGGAGAAACACTAGGGCGAATAAATCCCTTATTACTCAATTCCTCTAGTTGTTTCTTTAGTTCAACTAACTCTACAGTGGCCATTCTATAAGGGGTCTTCGATATAGGCCTTGATCCAGGAATCAAATCAATGGAAAACTCAACTTCTCGTTCTGGAGGATGTCCAGGTAAATCTTCCGGAAATACATCTACAAATTCTTTCACAACAGGTACATCCTCTATTTGAACATTCCTTTCCTCACCGACAGTTATTTCATTCTCTTCCTCCCTAATAATTGAATTAAGTTGAGCTACTGGGGGTGGATCTAAATAAGAATTAGGTGGTGACGATTCTGCTCTAAAAATAAGGTGCTCCTTATCATTATCATCAAGAATCGTAACCTCTTTCTTCTTACAATAAATCTTCGCATCATAGTCCGAAAGCCAGTCCATACCGAGGATTATATCAAACTCAATCATAGGTATGACGATGAGGTTAGCAGATAAAGAAAATTTATGTGCTCTAATGGGGACTGATTCACAAAACTTCCTTGCAACGATACTTCCCTTAGGAGTTTTAACTGACAACTCCCTTATTAAATCAAATTGGAAATATCTAATTTTCTTAGCAAACTGGGAAGATATGAAACAATGCGATGATCCAGAATCAAATAATGCATTTTCTAAACTTGAGGAAACCATTAAATTACCTGCCACCACGTCTTTCGGAGCTTCTACCTCAGCAGTAGTGATAGCATAAGCCAGGCCTTGATCCCTTGGCCTTTTCTGAGGTAAGTTCTCCTGAAGCTTAGGGCATGCATTCGCATAATGCCCCATTTCCCTACAATTGTAGCACTGAACATTGGTAGATTCCTTCTTCCCCTTGCAATCATGAGCTTGGTGGCCTTTTTCACCACACTTGTAACAGACTCCCATTCCCTTCAAGCAAGTACCAGGATGTTTCTTCCCGAATTTACCACAAGATGGATATTCAACCTTTCCTTTCTTCCCCTTATTTCCATTCCCAGATTGATCAGCAGGTCTCTTCTTCTCTTGCTTTGCTTTAAAGTCATAAGACTTAGAGAATTCCTTTTCGGTCTTGATAGCACATGAGACAGTGTCTTCGTACGATGAAAAGGATTGTGAGACTAATGCTCGACGGAGAAATGGTTTTAACCCATCAAAGAAACGATCAATCTTACTTCTTGAGTTGCGAATATAATCACCAGCGTACCTCGCTAACCTTGTAAAGTTAGCCTCATACTTTGTGACATTCTCATCCTCCTTTTGTCTCAGACTCATAAATTGTCTTTCCATATCTGCTCGATGGTCGCGAGGAAAGTATTTTTCTAAAAATAGATCTTTGAACTCCCTCCATTCCATATTTGATACTTCATCATCTTCCTTCGTATTTTGAATCAATGACCACCATTGATCATCATCTCCAGTGAGGCGGTAAACTGCCATGATAACTTTTTCCCTTTCACTGCTCCCCAAAGCCTGAAATATTTTCTCTAGGGAAAATATCCATTGCTCAGCTACTAAGGGATTTGTACTCCCATTGAAAGTTGGTGGTTGCTGTCTCATGAATCGATCTAACATTGATCCTCCACGCTGCGGATCAGGGTGCTCCATACGGGTAAGGTTATTATTCATAACCTGAGTAAGTTGTCCCAGTATGGTGATTAGATGATCAGCACCAGTTGCATCACCAGCCCCACTATAATTATCTTGAGCAGGAGGGCAATCCCTACATGGAGTGCGTGCATTGATACGGTTTCCATTTCTTCCACTAGGCGCCATTTCTAAACAATGGCATAAACTAGATCAGTTTATGAATCAAAATACATAATCCCATACTTATAAAACACTAAACATAAATTGAACTATCTATGGATATAATCCATAATCATAAATATGTTTTCTTTGAGGAAGTATATACTCATAAACCTTTCATAACGATTTGTAAAGAAAATGAGAGTTATCCTAAGCATATCCCCCGGGAGTGTCGTAACCAAGAGTGCAGCAAGACCCGTTGTCGTGCACCAGTTCCCGTTCGAGTCTAGCTCAAAGCGGTGTTTTCGGGTTTTACCCCTAGGTACATCTGTGCCAGAGCCGCCTCTACCTGCTCGTATCCAGATAGGGATGTATTGCTCAGAAAACTCACAAAATCTCTGAAATACCAAAATTCTAGGAAGTTCTTCTATACTAATCCTCAAAGTTCATCTTAGGTCTACGTGCTCTAATCAGAGTTTATCTAAATCTAGCTTCCAAGGTTTGTACTAAACTTCCTCTGATACCAACTGTAACGCCCCGACCCCAGTTACCCAGAGTCGGTGCATTACTTACATAACATTGGCATGATCATAAGAAAGATCAAATCTCGAAAGACCGATTGGTTTAGTAGCCTTGGAAACACTAGATATATTCATAAGTTTTACATTACATCATAAAATGAAAAACTACTACAACAACATAATGTTTCCATAGTCCACACTATAATCCCCTCATAATATCCCTGAAGGTCATTCATAACTTACATCTTCACATCCTGGGAAAAATAAAACATAGAAAAGGGGTGAGCTCAAATGCCCAGTAAGGATAACAATATAGCGGAAACTTTCATAAATAAGAATAAACATTTTAAGGCAATGTATAACTAATAAAAAAGCCTTTTAAACTTGAACATTTAATATAGTATGGCATAAATAAAATGAAATAATGCCATTTACTTATTCACATGGATATTCTACTAATCGAATAATCACATGCAAAAATCAATAACCACTTTCATAATGTTGGAATGCATAATGCCAGACTATCATAACCACATAGCCAAGGCCTCGTGCCAAGACTAAAAATAAGATTTTGTCAAGGCCTTGTGCCAAGACACTAGTTTGTCTCATGAGACCTACCGATGCATCGAGGAGCTATAGCGGGCTCCACCCGTCACCTATTAAGTCCAATGCATTCCCATATGAAAAGGTTTAAACATAACATAAACATTCGTATTAAAACTAGCATACGAAATGTCAATACTTTCACCATAAACTATGAATGGTATAAAAATAGCACATCCACAGTCAAACATATCACAAAACCTTCAATACAATATAGAAGTTTTGTATCATAATAAATCAACTTCAAATAATCTTAAAATCCATCAAAGGATGTTGACATAGATGAAATCAAAATTCTTTTTAAAGAAATATCTCCTTTTATTTTGAAATAATTTAAGATCCATATAAAATAAAACATTTTCTTTGAAAATATTCTTATAAGCTTGTAAGGGATGTTTTGAAGATTTTATAACGGTGGAAATTAGCTGCACCCGCCGTATAAGTTTAAAAAAAACGTTCTTACCTTAATTCTGTCGAAAAGGTTAAAAATGACCTTGTTTTGAAAACGACGGAAAGATTCCTTTATAAACCTCTTATAAAAAGTCAAACAAGGGTATAAATGACTTTAACCCATATTCTTGTAAATAATAAAAATGTTTTGAAATACATTTTGAAGAAACATGGATGTGGATGATAAAGAGATCCCAGTAGATTATTACAAATAAACAACCTCGGATAATGAAGAGATTGTGAAATAACCCTTACCAATTTGGTAACTTATGAAACATACAACCCATGAAAGAGGTATCATACAATGAATATGTAAATACACATAAATTAGAGTGTATTACACAAAGAATATAATTATGGGCAGTACATACACCACCCAAAAGGTGATGGTGGAAATATGGCATGAATCTCACGGGAATAAGGAGTGAGATGAAAACCCCTTACCACGTTAATCAACTGAGTTGTATGGCCAAAAGTTAATAACCACCAAATGATTTACAGAATAACATGAATATAAAGAGAATCATGATAATATATATCAAATGGAAGTACACAATACACCACTTTCAATAATTTAGTGGCGAACAATGGAAATCTCACGGAATTGAATGTGAGATAAGAAAATCCCTTACCTTGTACTTTTCCTTTGTTGGGGTAGGTTAACCTCCTGTATAATGGTGAAATAATTGTTATTAAATTATACAAGAATCATATACATTAATATGATATCATATATGATCTTTTAACATTGCTTTATTAATAATATCTTAGTATTATCGTCGTTTCGGGTGATAATCGATTCGTTCTTATTAAATGTTTGGTTACATAAGACATGTTTGTAATGGATGGATTATATCTTATTCATAATTAGAATGATATTAACATTATTTTTAACCCTAAAATGAGAATAATACTTGAATGGATATGATGAAGAATGAATCTTATCGCGTTCGTGGAGACGGTAGTCCGTACGTACGCACGAACGCTACTTTCATTTAAGTCAAATCCAAATGATAAATAGGTATATTACTATTCCAGTATGATATAATATTTTATATATGTTACTTAACTTCATTAACACCATCCTTTATACGTTCCATGTGTGGTATGAACGAGTCATATCATTTTAAGGGGGCGGTAGTCCGCACTTCCTCAAATGAAATTATCGTATGTATATACAACATGAAACGAATAATGGTATGAAATAAAATGGAATTACAGAAGCTTATATATAAAATATATATCATTAATATCATATTTAATTACAGTTCCATCATAATGGCCACCATGAGAGGTGGTAAGATGTATTTGAACAATCATCGTTTTGTGAGGCGTTAGTTTGCCATCCACAGAAACATTATGTTCATCATCCATTAGATGGAGTTGTGTGTATGTGTAGTTTGAATACTTCTTATAACAACATCCTAGTATATTGAGGATACTGGTGTTGTTACAAAAGAAAGGAAATAAAAAGAGTTTGGGGGTTGGAGAAGCAAAATAAATGAAAATAATTTAAGAGAAATCGTTACCTTTGATTTAGGTAACTCACTTTGGTTGGAACCAAAGGACTTCTTGAAATGCTTTCTGCCTAAGGGGAAGCTTCAAGGAGGAGGAGAGGGATGTGGGGAGCTTAGTTGGGCAGAGTTTGGACGAGCCAAGTGGCTTGAGAGGTGTGAGGAAAAGAGAAGGAGGAGTGCCCTTTTATAAGAGGGGTGAGGGGCACCTTTGGAAAAGCTAGAAATATTAATTTATAATAAATTCATATTCGGTTTCTAATGGCTCCAAAGTTGACTATTCAAAGGTTAAGGTGGGGATAGGTCGAAAACCACTCAACCAATAGAATTTAGACAGGTTTGGGTACTTATATTAACCTTATCTTTAATTATTAACTCTAAGTTAATTAGTTTCACTTTTACAATGTCTCTTTGTATTTTTATATAATATGGTTAATAAACTTACTATATACATCCAAGAGACCCCCAAGTGGTCCATTAATGAGGAACCTATCATAATATAAGTCTCTTGGCCGAACCTTAGATTTTTAGGAATTTAATATCAATTAATAATATAATATTTGTTTTAAGAACTCTTTTATGTCAATTTTGACACTATTCAATAGTTGATTTTTTGAAACTCCTAACAGATTGATTACTTCGAACAAAGTCCATTAAATCAATCCTAATATATCATATTATCATATAAAATTAGTTTAATTCATTAAAAGTTTCATATTATAATTATTTGGGTATTTATAATATCAATTATTTTAATTTTTCACTATTATAGTAATTACTGCATCATCATTGTGTCATAAATAAAATAAATTATTCAATGTCTAAAAATTATAAATAAAATATCATTATGTAGGAAATCTTTTTAGATTTCTAATGAATATTTATAATCTAAAATCCAACATATATAACCCTATGTAAAAATTGTTGTTCTAAAAGATATATGCTTGTGTCATTTTTGTATTCATTTTAACTAAATTAAAATAAAGTGTCATTATCACTTACAAGTGGATCCATGGGGTCCCAAAATAGACCCAAAGATGCCCATGGTAGACCATGTATCAACCAATAGGGTTGAGACACGTTTTAGGGTAATTTAGTATTATTATAATATTATTTTTTTAACCCTTATTTACCGGATTTACCCTTAACCATGGTAAATAAAATATTTACCGCAGTAATTATTCAAAATGTCTAAAAATAAAAGTTACCTATTTACACAATTTAAACATCCTGATTCCAAATATGGAATCCATTTTTCTAAATTCAAAACACAGAAGTGGCAGAAATTAATTTAAAATTAATTCCCGCTGTCAAAACAAAAAGCGTGTTTTTAAGAGATAATAACTATCAAAAGATTGACACTTGTTTATGTTCGGTTTAATTGTAAAATTATGTCCAATGACCAAGATTATATTAAATGGTAAAAATATATTCTAAATATACTTTAAAACCACTCAAATTCACAATTTATCACTATTAATTATTTTGATTAAAAAAGTTGTTTTTAATTAAAATTTAGTAATTTTCACTATTCATCAAAATATAAAAGTTATCCGAAAAGTACCAAAATTTCACCTTAGGCTAATTTTGATATTCCGAATCCAAAAATAAAGTCCATTTTGAAATATAGAATATATATGATTTCAAAAAGTAGGTATTACTATTCACAACGGCTAGTTTAATTAGTTGTGGTGTGTGTTAGAACTCGAGGTTGCGTACAACACACGCTATCGCATTATTCGAAGGGAAACGTACCATAGAAGCTTGGGGTGTTACAGAATAGAAGAGGGGACTGAGGGTGGTTTTTATAGTGGAGGGTAGGGGTGATTTTTGAATATCTTATTCATTTATTTATTATTTGGCTCAAGAGTATGAATAGTTTGATAATTATTATCAAATATATTAAAAAAAATGAAGGGAATTTCTAAATTATGGCTCTTACATTAGTGATGACTCAAGGAATTGTTTATTTAGCTTATAATGTACTCATATTGTAAGTTATCGTATTTTACTATTCACTAAAATTTCATTAAATTCATAAAAATTGAAAAAATTCACCCTAATAATTTTTTGATGTTTAGAATTAAAAAATGAACTATATTTTATAAAAATAATTTTCTATGTATGTGAAATTTAATTTTGAAATAAAATCATTATTTACTTGAAATTACAAGTTTAAATTTAAAACTGATTTTATTACACTTTCAAAAATTAACTAAGGCCTCATAAAATTATCCTAAAATCACAAGACAAAACAACTATTGATTTATGAATCCATTTTATGAAAATTAATTTTCTTTTAAATAATTTTATTTATTATAAAATTTTAATTAAATATCTATGACTTATAAAAATACCAATTATTAAATATTAATTTTTGAAATATTTACATACTTTTATTATGATATAATTATATCATACTTTCACTTATGAGATGAATAAATTTTATTTATAATTTCATGGGTGAGGTTACTATTTAATTGGCTAGTTTACTATTCAAAAGGGCCACATTACTATTCCTAAGGGCATGCTACTATTTCATTGGTATAAGTTCCTTAACTTCTAGAAATACTTCTAATTCAATAATTATTCATTTATTATGATTGTATTGTGTTATATAATTTTTTATATGATCAATATTATATTAAATAAACATAAGAAGGTAAATTTCATTGATATAGTTCTCGGTCATTGCACAAATGATCATTTGGGCCTAGGTTGTCATCTTTTTTTTCATTGAGGGCCTTCGAGGCAGAATATTGAAAATACAAACAAGATATTAAATTATGAATTTCATATAAATATTTTAAATAAAAATAAAATACTTAAAATATTTTCTCATGTTTTTTCATTTATTACACTTCCATCCTTTTTTTTCCTACTCAAGAAAAATAATTTTTTTCAAGGCACACAGACTTCGATACCCAATACCGCTTGCAGAAAAGGATATTTATTTGTATACACATATTCAAAAAATAAAAATTTTATGATATTAAATAATTATAAATGGGAATAAATTTTAAATGAATTAAAAATTCATAAATTCAAACACGTGATAAACATTGATGAAAAATTCATAAATAAAAGATGATCATATTTTTTTTTAATTTTAGCTACTCATTATAAACATTACATAAATATCATCTATTGTTTTTTGCTAAAAATGAAAAAAAAATCCAAGTGACCACTACCCGAATTCATTGAAAATGAATATTACCATAGTAAAAAAATAATAAATTGGATTTATAAATAACATGATGCAAGAAAGGTTCTTGGAAGAGTAATTATAGTGATTTTTAGAAGAATAAATAATAATATAAAACATATAATATGTTCATAATTTCATGATATTATTAAAAATAGAAAATTTAATATTGAAGACAATATTTAACTCATAGAGATGAATATGAATTTAGGAACCAATGATATTGATAATGGTTCTAATAATTAATGTTAACATTTTAAATACCTGAAGGAAGGTGTCTTCTAATACACCTAAGATATGGACACTATATCACATTTCCAAGGGGATTGTTTCATGTTAAAATATCATTAAATATATTGTTTTTAAAAAATAGTTATCTTATTGTTATGTTCTTGATGAAATGATACATTTAATCATATTTGAAAATAACGCTTTTATGTTATATCATAATTATTTAATTGAATAATATGAAATAAGTTGAAGATTTACAATATCAAAAATTGATTATTAATAACAAAATAAGGCATGATAATATACATAGATAACTAAGTAAAAATATAAACCTAGATATTATTTCTATTCATATTAAAGTACCTAGCGCGTCTCATGGTTGATCATTGTAGTTCGCCCCAATGTGTGTAGATATGCCATTGAATCTTTATTTGTTTTGTCCCTTTTCGATTCTTCCTAAAAAATGTCACTAAAATTTATAAGAATTAAATTTTATATGAAAACTATTAAATATATGGAATACCTTAAACTCAATAGTTTTCTAATATGTGATCATTTATTGATATTGTGTTTTTGGAGAGATGGGGAATATGGGTACACCCTCTAAATAAGAACCAAATCTACTACTAAAAGTAACTTATAACTCATGCTTGTAGGATCACCATAAGTACCCAAGATCCATCAACCCTGAAACCTTAGCGACTTCACCACCTGGAAAGATAAACCAAATATTAAACGAACAAGTTAATTGATATAAATAAAATAATAATATAGATATAAATTTATAAAATTTTCTTACCTATGTCTGCACCCATGATTTTACCTTGATGTCTTTATCAATATGTCTCTATGAGATCGGTTCCACAAGAATGATATCATGGTACTTGCCTAAAGTTTCCATGAAACTTCTAAACAGCATGAAATTTTTACCTTTCATATGATTTTCATTATTGTAATCTACCATAATCTGTGTTTAGTGATTCTAGGCTTCCTGCATACGAGTGCGACCATGTCCCCTACTAAAAGATCCCAATGAATAATATAAAATGAAAAAAATAATAATTTTTTCATGGGAAAATAGGGAAAAAAAATTAAGTGATATAATTGACACAATTATAATAAAAAAACATGATGCAGGCTGCTCAATTGGATCTGATGGATCTGTGGGCTATCATGGATCAATAGCCTCTAAAGGTGTATATTATAATGTATGCACTGTGTGATATGTATGCACTTGAGTGGGAGCTGAAAGAAAAAAATCATTAGATCCTGTATGGGTAGAAGAAAATGTAGGTGATATAGATATGATAAGATATGGGTAATAGGGTTCTGGATACATCAAAATATATGGAAATGGTAAAGGTTTCACTATCCTTACAGGCTGTATCGACATTGTATGGAAATAAGATGATAAATGATATTATGATAGAGGTGTGGGTAGGAATATACATATAAGCGATGTAGACTTGGTATGGGAGGAAGAGCCTAATTGAGATGATGATGGAGGCATGGGTAGGAACATCCCTGCAGGTGGTGTAGACAAGGTATGGGAAGAAGAGGGTAAAGGATATGATGGTGGAGGCATGCATGGGAACATATTTGGAGCCTCAATAAGAGGATATAAATGTATGGTAGATGGGGTCTTCGATGGTGTGTCAGGGTGGCAACATGTAAGGAGAGTTATCTACCTAGGTCCTTGAGCATCCCTGCTTGGACCAATGATGGTAGGACAAGGATGAGCCAAATCTGGTGAAACTGATTGTCATTAAGAAAATTTGATAATGAATATGAACATGACACCATATGTAATGGAGAAGAAAAATATTACAATTATTATACTCACTAAGGGAATCGGAGGAGGCAACCCACGCCTGTGCATCTTTTGATCGACCTCAAATAATTGATTCCTTTGAAGTTATTTATTATTTTTCATAATCTACATAAGAATGAAATGTATATTTTTTAGATTTTTTTAAAAAAAATCAAGAATACAACTTAGAACATAAATAAGTCATAAACAATGTCATAACATGTTTTAGTAACAAAAATTTTAAACTAAGTTATATATTTTTTAAAAAGAAATTTTGAATCGGTTTTCTGAATTGAAATAAATATAATTAAATGCAATGAAACCATAAAATACTAAAACAAACATATCTTTACAAACTGAAACTAAATTAAAGTAATTACATTAATAAAAAACTGAGAAATCCATGTCAAGGTAAACTAAATTAACTGTGAAAATATGTGGTTGATTTTATATAATACCCACCACTTCTTCAGTTTCAACATCAACTCTAAAAATATGAAAATTTGAGCCATCAAATGAAATATTTTAGTCAACACAAATGGGGGAGTCAATGGTTTCAATTTTTTCCCTAACATCATGAAAACTATATCCTGGGATTACATAATTAATGACACTATAATCCAATCTTAGATAATCTTTCACATAAAACGCTTGTTTTTCCATTGATGTCAAAATGTATGGTTCATCAGTACCAAGGAATAGACTCATGTGAATAACTATGAATCCATAATCATCAATTAATGTATCCTATCAAATATTTTAATCAGACCATTTATATTTCATCATAGTGAATCAACCTTGAGAGTAGTAATCCAGTAACAATATTTTCTCAACAATTCCATAATAATACACATCTTTATATCATGTATGTCTATTTGATGCATTGTAATAACATTAAATTGTAGCAGTTAACAAAATTCCATCATGATGTCTTCTTATTTTCTTTACTCAATGAGTTGTAAAATATTTATACCCACTGATTATTGATGATTTTCATTCACAAACCAATGAATTGGGACCAAAAGACAATGCTATTAATTCTTGAGAAATATATTAAACATGTAAACTCAATGCCTAAAATATTTATGAATTATAAAATAAAATGGATATCTATATTTTATGTTAATTAATATAATGTTCACACATTTGATTTCAACCAAACATGAAACTCTTGGCTATGTAAATCCTCTCTAATTCTCAAAGGAAAATATTGATGAACTCTAATTTAATTTTTTTATGTTCCATACATAAAATGATAATAAAAGTCTAAGGTATATCTGAAATGACATAGTATGAGATAATAAATAAATATCCAAATTAATTTCTTGATATACTCATCGAACAAACCTTTTTTAAATAAGACTGTAGGATGTTCCATATCCCACTTTTCAAGGATCAATGTAGCCAGTGTATATGACTTAGGAATTATCCTTGTTTAGAGAAGAGATAGAAAAAGGCACAATTTCCCCATAATACTCATCTTCATTTTCATAGGCTAATTATGTCTTGTGTGTTCACATCAGACAAACACATTTAATAAAAATCCATACATTTTTGCGCCAAATTACCTCTCATAATTTAACCTTCATGATAATTATTATTTCCAACATAAGATTTTATTGTGAATATATTTATTTCAGTAGGATAGATCAACCAAAAGACAGCCAGTGCCCCAAGAAGTGTTTCAGTTGGAAGATGAACTATTAAATGAAACATGCAGGTGAAAAATGATGGAGGATTTTTTTCCATATGACAAAGAATTAATGGAACATCTAGCTAATTTTTTTATCAAGAACTACTTGAACAACCTTATAGAAAAAAGGATCAAACAAATCACTATCACCCTTAAATTATTGGATAGAAAATGCTAAATTTCTATTAGAATCAATTCATGAAGAAGGGTTCGATAATCATGAGATTTAGAGATTTTAGTTTCAAACACCTTATGTTGACTCATTTGGATATGTTGTTAGAATAGATATCAGGAACCTTAATATTATACATTACTTCCAGAAATTTAATTTTCTCTAATTATGTCATCACATATGCAACATAAGGAACTTTTACATTTTTTTCACCAATACACACAGGATGTAGTTATGGTCAAATAACCTAATCCATAAACTCCTAATGAGATCAGAAGTTATCTTTGGTCTTCCCCTTGATATTTAAAATAATTTAGAGCAAGATTTCATATATATTTTTCTCAATGTTAATTACATCTAAATAATGACATAAAAAAATTGTATACTAATATGAAAACTCAAAAAGATAGTTTTTTTTAATTGTAAGTGGATTCAGTGTCAACATTCGTCTTCTTTTTAGATTCCATTTGACCTATCCCTAAAGAAGAATTGAAACCTTTTAATTCATTAAGCAAATCAGTTCTGACATATGTTGAGGTGGTTTTTTAGTTTCAAAAGTATTATCAAATATCTAATTATTCTTCCTGTATTGATGATCCATTGGAAAGAATCATTGATACCCCATGAAATTGAAACTATGATGATATTTAAGCCTTTTTGATCGTGTATTATTCATACAAATAGAACATGATAATTTTCCCTTTGTACTCCAACTAGAAATCATTGAATAGAAAGAGAAATCATTTATAGTCCCTAGAAGGGCATCACACATATGGAATATTTTTTTTGAAGAAGCATGGAATGTGTTCACACCCTTATCTCGAAGCTACATCAACGCTCTTATTAAAGGTTACAAGTAGATGAATATATCATTTACAAGATCAGAAGGTTTAGATATTAGTATACTCAAGAAAGTGAATGGTTTTTTCATACACATCCACAAAGGAAAATTATAAACGTGAATAAAAAATATCCATGTGTTGTGAGCAGTAAGCCGTTGACCAAACAGATTAAAACCATCACAAGATAGACCCAACCTAACATTACGCACCTCTGCTGCAAAATTAGGATGTTGTGTATCAAATTACCACGATGGTAATCCATATACATGATGAAATGACTCATCATTACATTTAATTATCTTATCATCATGCAATCACATATTGGTTGGGATTTCTGTATACATTAATAGATTTTGAAGATTTAGAATAAATGGAAAGTTCCACATTACCTTCTATGAAACATGATATGGTGTTCCATATGAATTTTACTTCCATCAAGATATACCAAATTCTTTATAGTCATTAAGGTCTTTTGTTTATTTCCAAAATAAACTACAATATTTTGAACAAGAATGAAATTTATTAGCATAAAACCCAAGAAACATAATTAACTTCCATGAATTATAATTATTTGAGAAAATATATGCACCATCAAAAAGTAATTTATCCAAAAGGTAAGAATATAATCAATTAATGTATTAGAAATTCCATACATGGGTTTTCCATGATATATGAAATTAAAAATTATATCTTGTTCATTTCAGTACATTCTTGATATATAAGAGTTTTTTCATCATCCATTAAATCTTTCACTCTCTCAACATCACCAAATTTAGTATTTTCTTCTTGTGTACTAATATAATTTACTTCTTGCACTAGAAAATATCTCTCTCAAGATGATCTAAAAACAGAAACTGATCAAATATTAAAATCTCCATACCACTTATTTATTTTCATTCATGAATAGAAAAATATTGTCTCATTTCTCAATGGTGATACCAAACATAATAGTTTGTTTGAAATATTTTTTTTATATGGTAGATAACTTATTCCCAACTTATCCATGGTCTTCCAAAAATATTATTGCATGGAAACTATATAAAAACTACATCTGAAGCTTTGTTAAAGGAAAAATCTAAAAAAATATCCAAATTCTTTTGAAAATCACTTGAAATCCAATCAGTCTGATACATAAAACTTATATCCATTCTATTATAGGGAAAAAAGTTATGTTCCAATAAAAAATGTCATCCATAATTAAAAAAATCATTTCAACCAATTTTAATATTAAAGTCATCAAAGCATACAAATATCTTTCAAAACAAAGAATATGATAAATAAAATATGTTATAAGAGATGACTACACATAATGAACCAAGGGGGGTATCCATGACATTTAATAATTCACTACTATGGTGGATAAATTAAATAACTTTGAGACACTATAATCCACATTATTCTCTTCTACTCATTTATGTTTTAATAAAAAACCATATCTATCTATCTCTATACTCGATCTGATCTCCCACAAGGCTTAAATTTCATTCATGATCAATAGGGTCTAAGAAAAAGTTCTAAGTATTTAAACTTACAAAATGGAAATTATTTCACCAAAATAAAATTAAAACTAAAAATAATAATTCTATCAGGGAACCTAAGATGAAAACATCATATATTCTTCATTAATACATATTAAATAAAGGTTTTTGAAATAAATAACATTCAAACATATAATAATAACATAAATAAATATTAAATGTATTATAAAACATAAATACATCAAATATAAACATAATGACTAGATTTTAAATATATCAAACTATCAAATAAAACATCCAAATCAATGGAAAAAGGGGATTTGAAGACCAAGAGGATATAAAACTAAAAATGTATAAAAATTTAAAGAATAATAAAAAACAAACTACTTCTACCCATATCCATGTAAAAATTATTTATACACTATCTATTATTTCATTCAATCATGGAAAATAATTCAAATACCCATTATATCAAGGAAGATAGTTTTCATTACATTCATAAAATGAGACCATGTTTATATGCATGAAAATTGAGTATAAATGTTTTTAGAATTTATTCCCTTAAGGATTCCACCAAATTCTCTATGAAAAACCTTTAGGAAACAAAGATGGCATTCTATTTTGAAATTCGTATAAGAAAAGAAACAATTTAATTATATGAACTAAAAGTGACAAAATAAAATCACATATAAATAATGTTTACTAAAAATGCACATTCACATAAATAAATTTATAAATAAAACACTTCTATTACATTATTTATTCCTAGACGTCAAATGAGATTAAATAAAATCCCAATGAAAGTATTTCCATGATCCTTAGAGACTTTACATAAACTAAATATAGCCCTCTAACCAAATCACGATCCCAAACTAGAGGTGAAGTAACTATCTAGTTCATAATCTACACTAGTGAGGGTAACCCAAAAAGAATTATCCAAAGCATAATACTAAAGTAGTCTATCATATCATGAGTGTAATTAAAACTATGGAAAATATTGGTAATGTGTAAACCAACATAAAAATTATACTTTTTTTATAACCCCTAGAGTATATAAGTCTCTTCCATGATTTTTTCTAAATAGATTCATCAATAAATACAATAAAAGTATTTAATGACCACTCACCTCATCTCTAATTACACTATAATTAAATATACCTTTTTCATATTTAAATATAATACTAGTTAATTTGTATAACACTATTTTGTATCCTAATAAATCATATCATAAGAGGGAAACAATATAAAGGAAGTGAATCATGAAATTAAAACTCTCTTTAAATAAGAAAAATATACTCATATAATTGGAGACCATTTATTAAACAATTGTATTAAATTTTTATAATTATTATTAAATCATTACATAAATACAATATTAATTATTTCATGATAACCCAATATTAACATTGATAAAACAAATAATAGATTAAATTTACTAAAAATAGAATTTATAATATACCATATATCATACACATATTATTATATTAATTTTAAGATAAATGTAGATAAAAAACAAAAAAATATAGAAGAATAATGTATTTAAGAAATTATGAATATATTACATAACGTTTTGGGGTTTAGTGGGAACCTGTACAACAATAATGACACAAAACTTTCCAACCAAAATACAAAAAAATCTAGAATAGCACAAGTAACATAGTTATACTCAAACAACCATACACACTACCACTCCAAGGAGTAGAACTAAAAATAACATCTACACGACTAACAAAAATAGGGAATCCAAAAAAAGTCATGAAACCAAAAATAACATTAAACCAAATCCAGAAAAATTTAAAAGAGTTGGAATGGGTTACTTCTTGTAATGAATAAAATGTCATAAAATCTAAAATGTAAAAATATGAAGAAATAAATCAATAACTATATATTTAAATAGTATAAAAACAAAGATTATCCTCGATAAATCACATGATAACATAGGTAAAAATAAAAAAATACTAAGAAGAAGAGAAACAAATATTAGAAACTCACTTATGAGATGTTGAAGAAGATTCAAATCCAAAAATAATTGAAATAGAGAAGATCATCGGAAGAGATGAGAGGTCACTGCTCACTCGAGTGAGAGGTAAATTAGGGTAGGGTAGGGGGATGATGTAGATCTTCTGAGGATGGGAGGGGGACACCGAATATTGACTAAGTAGGGGAGTGGGGGAAGGAAAATCAGATCTAGTTCTTTAAATGAGGAGGGGGAGGAGAATACCGAGTGAGGTTTCCTATCTAAAGAGTTATACCCCATTTTATTTAAGAAAATGTTAGTATAGATCAACCTATAACAACAATTTTTTAAAATCTTGGGTATAAGTTTGGGTTCAAAATATATACCCACAGTTTCTCTAAACCATGGGTATATATCCATGGGTACAGAGTGGTTTTCGAGTAGTGTGTTTGATTATAAATTAAAATAATAAATTCTTCACATGATGATGTTACCAATATTAGGTAATAATATATGGTTTATGTTGAGATTGTTGAATTATTAGGTGATCAACAACATGTTGTTGAAAAAAATTATAATGATGTATCATCATTGTGTTGACTAAAATTATCATGGAAGAAAGCAAGGGTATAAAATTTGTGGTTTGTTAGAATTAATGTGGCCAACCCATTGAACCCAATAATTCAATTTTTATTAGTTATGTTGGGTTCATACTAAGAATTAATATACCAATTTATATATATTCATGGTTCCATGTCTAGCCAATAATGAAGGAAACCATTTGGGAATATATTAAGGTAATGTTATGATGTACTTTCTCTATTTTACCAAAAAATTATATAACGAAAAATTGATTTATTTTTCATTATAACTTTCCAATTTAAATTATTTTACATTATTTTGATAATAAATATGTATTAATGGTTGCTATAAAATCTCATATTGGCTTCCGAACACTTCTTACCATGTTTCATTTCTAGAATATTTAGGGGAAAATACATCCCCACCCAAAAATTACTTATGTACACGTTATAAAGTGAGAAACATGAAATTATTTCATTTATAATTGTGATGATAAATAGTTTCAAGTGAAATATTTTCAATAATATATTATTTTACATTATTTATTTTATCCAATGTTATTCAAAAGTGTTAATTTATAAAACAACAAAGGAGTGATGAAAATAAACAACATGCATCAAAAGCAATGTACCCCTATCATAAAGAAATGAAAGGGTATGATTCACTAGAGAATAAAATGGTATGTATTTTATATATACAATAATTTTTTTATGTGATATGAAACAAAATGTTTTTCTTTTTTTTTTATGAAAAATGATGAATTAAAATCTGAAGCCACTTCTATCCCACATCATGTACTATGGATGGATGCCCGCGTAAATACAAAATGAAAACTAGTTGATGAAAACACAAAATTAATGTGGGAAACATGTATAAGTATGATATAATATAAATTTTTTATACTTTATAAAAGTATTACATAAAAATATCTATTTATGTTAATATGTTTTTTATACAGTTTAGACACAAGAATCAACAACTACCATACCTAAAGAAAAACTACTTTTAGTAGCTATGATGTAGAAAGAAAAATATGATCATGTTTGAGGTATAGGTTTTGGAGTGTCACCTCAAACATAATTTGAGAATATAAAACCAAAATAATATACATATTAGACAATAAGAGGATTATAGGCACAAATAGATTCTTTTCAAGATATTATTGTCTGGTCTGGTTTGGAAGACCGATATATGAAAAAGGATCAAAGTGAACTGGCAGTGGAATAATGATCAACACATGAACCACCAAACGAACCCACTAGATTTGAGGCTATTAATTCACCTCAACCACATACCTTACCTAAGGCAATCAATTTTTTCACTACTTTTTGTTCTTAATGTGAATCAAACAACTTTTGATAACTTTATATTACAAAAATATTTTAGGGTAAAGTTGTATGTGATTTCTATCTATCAACACACACTCACTACCTTATTACGATGGGTATGGTGTATAATATACTGAGATATATTATACAAAAAAAATAACTCCCCAAAGATCACATTAGACTGGGGATTGAAGTAGATCAAGATCAAATCAATGATTTTCTTGTTCCATTTGATGATCAAGATATTACAACAGTCAATGATGCTATTGTAAATTTCGTAGCATGGTCATATAATCTTATATAGTACATGAGATATGTACTTAACTAATTTTTAAATGAAAAACTTATAACAGTTAAAGAAAAAGGTTTGAAGTGAGGTATGTTATTATAGATGGATAAAATGATATCAAAATGGAAGATCAGATCAATATAATCTAGTGAATCAACCAAGAAAACAATAGGATCTTCTTTGAGTTCCTTCTCCCCACCAATTCAATTACACTATATATTAACATTAAAACTTCATAAAGACAACATATTCAAAGTTATAGGTGTTTCCTACATTCAATATTAATAATAAATATTTGGAAATATCATTATAGTCATTTTTGGTCTCGAGAGTATAATTGAGATTCGTAAGTTTAAATAGTTGGGAGTCTTAGTTGTGAATACATTTATATGGTAAATTTTTATAATCTATCATCCAAAATATGATATAATATGTTAATTAACTTAATAAATATTTATATTTTCTATATTCATTTATATAAATACTACAAAACGAAAAACCATGTATAGCATGATTTGGATTAATTAATCCATGTTTCATTTCTATGGAACAAATTTTTTTGGAAGTGAAAGAAATTTATAAGAAAATAGATGAACTATGAAAGTTTTTATAGGAGAAAATAATAGATTAAATACTCTTCTTGATACCTACAATGAATGGGTAAAACTGTAAAACCTAATCATATCAAATATATTTTTCTCTTTTCGTTACTTATTTGTTTTTTTCCTTTTAATAAGAACTATATGTTGATCATAATCAATTTGGATACCCCAAATGTTTATTTTTTAGATCCAATGTATGTATTTCCATAAAACCTACCACACATGATGTGTATTGAAAATTTTAATACAATACCATAATCAGTTTATAAATAAATTTTGAATTATATGTCTATGTTTTTTTAACAAGAATTTATTTTTGATATGGAGATATATGAATATAAGATAAAACATGGTATAAGGTCGGTGACTGAACATAATAAGACAATGTATTTATTCAAATGAAAAAATTATTATGGTATATATAGTAATATTTAACTACCAAAACATATTTTAAAATAATTTACTTATTTTTTTCATTGTTTATATAGTGTCTGAAGCAAGATAACAACAATAATTGTAAAATTACATTTGAAAATTTATGAAAGAAATCATATACCATCAAAATATTAGCATCCATGAATAGATAATTTATAAAGGTAATTAAAATTTAATTAAAATTATTTCTTAATAATTTGTTTTTAGGTATTTTCTCAGTACTACCAAGATTTCCAATAATCTACATACCCAAAAGAAAAAGTAAATTAGTTTAGAGAAGAGTGGGCATAATATATGGTGTTAGAATATTTTCTGAAATCAAATTTTTGTGGTTAACTATTATGTTTATGATTGAGTACGGGTTATGAACTTAGAAATAGATTTGGGATGAAAATCATTAGTATCAAAATTCTTATATATTATTTTTGATCTGTTTCCTAAGGAGAAGTATAAAAGGGGAAATTATTTTGTTTGTAAATAAATGGGTAGAAACATGGTGTTAGAATGTAAAGATACATCATGAAGAGGTGAGTTACTACTACTTGTTTAGTTATTTTTCTCATAATTTTATATACTTCCCTTAGTAAATTTCCTTATTATTTTTATGTGATACTTTTTTTAGAATTCACACATTAGTTGAAATCACACATCATATTCTCAGAACCTAGTAAAAAAATTAATATTATTTTGATACTTTAGGAAAATGATTAATATGTCATTTTTGATGTGTATGAATTGACCAAAAATCAATATAACACATGATGTGGTCTGTATAACTTAAAGTTCATGTTTTAAATACAAAAGTTTTATTTTAGTTTGAAACACATTTCACATTTCCAAAACTAAGAAAATGTGCTCAGATAGTTTTCAAACTTTAGGAAAATGATCCATAATTAATTTTCCATAAGTCGAAATTTACTGCATGCCAATATGATAAATTATGTGGTTAGTATGACCTGAAGTACATGTTTTCAATATAAAAGTCTCTTTTTTATTTTAAAATGTTCCCCACATATCCTAAATAGAGAAAATGAGCTCCAATTGTTTTTAAACTTTGTGAAAAAAATTTATAATTCATTTTTTATGTTTTGGAATTGACCACACATAAATCCTAAAACCGATGTGGTCATTTTGACTCTAGGTATTTTTTTTCAATAAAAAAGTGTCATTTTAGTTTAAAACACGCATTAAATTTCCAAAACTGAGAAAAATAGATTGTATTAATTTCAAACTTTAAGAAAATGGTCCATAATTTATTTTTTACATGTATGAATTGACTAAACATCAATCCAAGGCCTAGTGTGATCGATATGACTCAAAGTGAATGTTTTTAATAGAAACGTTCCATTTTAGTTTAAAACACACAGTACATCACAAAAAATGAGAAAATGTCAAATTGCTTCCAAACATTTGGAAAATAATTCGTAATTCATCTTTCATGGGTGGGAATTGACCACATTCCAATCTGACACATGATGTGGTTGATATGGCTCGAAATATTGGTTTTTAATATAAAAGTATCATTTTAGTTTAAAATGAATCACATAGCCAAAACTAATAAAATGATCTCATATTATTATAAAACTTCAAGAAAATGATCCATAATTCATTTTTCATGTACACGAATTGACCTCATCCTAATATGATACATGATGTGGTCGATATGACTCGAATTTTATGTTTTCGATATAAAATTTTCATTTTAGTTTAAAACACACATTAAATGGAAAAAAAATCCAATAAAATGAGATTATATTATTTGAAAACTAAATGAAAATGGCCCATAATTCATTTTTGATGTGTAATAACTAAACACACATCAATCCAACATACGATGTGACCGATATTACTCAAAGTGTGTTTTTCCAATAGAAAGGTGTTATTTTAGTTTAAAGCACTTGTAACATCGCCAGAATTGATAAAATGATCTAAATTTATTTTCAAAATATATGAAAATGATCCATAATTCATTTTTAATATATTGAAACTAACCTCACACCAATTTGACACATGGTGTGGTTGATATGATTTGAATTATGTTTTTTCGATATAAAACTATCAATTCAGTTTCAAAAACATTATATAGAAAAAAGTGAGAAAATGACATTAGATCGTATTCAAACTTTAGGAAAATAGTTCATAATTAATTTGAGACATGTATGATTTGAACACACATCAATCTGACACTTGATGTGGTTGGTATGACTCTAAGTGTGTGTTTTCAATAAAAAAGTGTCATTTTAGTTTAAAACATGCATCAAAGGGACAAAACTAAGAAAATGAGATCAAATTATTTTCAAACTTAAAAAAATGGTCCATAATTCATTTGTGATGTGTAATAATAAACTATACATAAATATAACCCAAGTTGTGACTGATATGAATCAAATTGTGTGTTTTCAATAGAAAATTTCCATTTTAGTTTAAAAAATGTGATACATCCCGAAAACTAAGAAAATAAGCACATATTGTTTTCAAAATTTTGGAAAAATATCCATAATTCATTTTTCATGTGTAGGAATTGACTTCATTCCAATATGAAACATGATGTGGTTGATATGACTTAAATTATGTGTTTTTAATAAAAAACTATCATTTTAGTTTAAAATATACCACATATCCAAAATCAAGAATATGAGATTAGATTATTTTCAAAATTTATTAAAATTGTCTATAATTCATTTGTGACCTGTAGGAATTTACCACACATGAATATGAAACATGATGTGGTTGGAATGACTTGAAGTGAACATTTTCAATACAAAAGTTTCATTTTAGTTTAAAACATGCATACAATATCCAAAACCTATAAAATGTGCTTATATTGTTTTAAAATTTTAAGAAAATATTCCATAATTCATTTGAAACATGTAAGAATCATCCACACATCAATCCAACACATGATGTGACCAATATGAATCAAAGTGCATGTTTTCAATATAAAGGTGAGATTTTAGTTTAGAACGATTGTCACATCACAAAAAACAAGAAACAAAACTTGGATTATTTTCATAATTTAGGAAAATGATTCATAATTCATTTTTTATGTATAATGATTTTCCACATTCCAATCCAATACACAATGTGGTCTATATGGCTCTAAGTACATGTTATCGATAAAAAACTATCATTTTAGTTTAAAATGCATCACATATGCAAAACCAAGAAAATGAGATCATATTTTTTTAAAAATATATATGAAAATAGTCCATAATTAATTTTTGTCCTATAGGAATTAACCACACAACAATCCTATACCCTTTGTGCTCGGTATGACTCAAAGTGCATGTTTTCAATTCAAAAGTGTCATTTTAGTTTAAAAAAAACATCAAATAGCCAAAAATAAGCAACAAGATTGGATTATTTTAAAAAATCATGAAAATGGAACAGAATCCTTTTGTGAATTGTTAGAATTCATTGCACATCAATCTGATACATGATACAATAAATATGAATCAAAGTGTGTGTTTTTAATAGAAATATGCCATTTTAGTTTAAAACATGAGTCACATCAATAAAATCGAGAAAACGAGATTATATTGTTTTCAAAATTTAGTAAAATGATCCCTAATTTATTTTTCATTTGTATGAATTTACCGCATACTAATCTGACACATGATATGGTCGATATGAATTGAAATAGGTGTTTTAAATATAATGTTTTTTAGTTAAAAATGAATCACATAGCCAAAATCAATAAAATTAGCTCATATTATTTTTAAACTTTAGGAAAATGGTCCATAATTTAGTTTTAACCAGTATTAACAGACCATACATCAATCCAACACCCTATGTGGTTATTATGACTTCAAGTGCATGTTTTCAATACAAAAGTTTCATTTTAGTTTAAATAGGTAGAAAATATCCAGAACTGAGTAAACAAGATCATATTATTTTTAAACATTTAGGAAAATGGTCTATAATTAATTTTTTTATTTGTAAAAATTGACTTCACATCAATATGACACATGATTTGGAATAATATGAATCAAAGTGCATGTTTTCAATAGAAAGGGGCCATTTTTGTTTAGAACGCATGTCACGTCACCCAAACCAAGAAAATGAGATCATATTTTTCTTAAAATTTATAATAATGATCCATAATTCATTTTCCATTTATAAGAATTTAACTCACATCAATATGACACATGATGTGGTCTATATGACTCAAAGTATATGTTTTCAATACAAAAGTTCCATTTTAGTTTGAAACAAACATCAAATAGCCAGAACTAAGAAAAAGAGCATAGATTGTTTTTAAAATTTATGAAAGAGGTCCATAAATCATTTTTGTCATATATGAATTTACCACACATCAATCTGACACAATATTTTACCGATATGTCTCAAAGTGCATGTTATCAATAAAAATATGTTGTTCTAGTTTAAAACGCGTGTCACATCACAAAAAAAAAAAAGAAAATGATCTAATATTGTTTTCAAAAGTTAAGAAAATGACCCATAATTAATTTTTCATGTATAAGAATTAATTTCATACCAATATGAGACACGATGTGGTCGATATGACTCGAAGGATGGGGTTTTAATGTACAATTGTCATTTTAGTTTAATACTCATCACAAAGAAAAAACCAAGAAAATTTTCTCATATTGTTTTAAAAAATTTAGGAAAATAGTCCATAATTCATTTCTTACCTATAATAATAGACCACACAACAATCTGAAACTAAGTGTGGTTGGTATGACTCTATGTCCAGGTTCTCATTACAAAAGTTCCATTTTAGTTTTAAACACTCATCAAATAGCCAAAATCAAGAAAAGAGATCTAATTGATTTCAAACTTTAAAAATTCGGTAAATAACTCATTTTTGATTAGTTAGAATAAAAAAACATAAATCTTACACATGATGCAATCAATATTCCTCAAAGTGTGTTCTTTCAATAGAAATATTCTATTTTAGTTTAAAATGCATGTCACATCGCTAAAATTGAGAAAACGAGCTCATATTGTATTCAAAATTTTGGAAAATGTTCCATAATTTAATTTTCACATATAGGAATTTATTATATTCTAATCTAACACATGATGTGGTCAATATGACTCGAATTATGTGTTTATAGTATAAAACACTCATTTTGGTTTAAAATATATCGATAGCCCACACTGAGCAAACAAGCATAGATTATTATCAAACATTAGTACGACAACCCATAATTAATTTTTGACTTGTTAGAATCGACCAAACATTAATATGACACTCGATATGGTCAGTATAATTCAAGTTTCATGTTTTCAATACAAAATAGTCATTTTAGTTTAAAAAACACATTAAATAGAAAAAATCGATAAAATGAGATCATATTGTTTAAAAAATTTGGTAAAAGTTCCATAATTAATTTTTGATGTGTAAAAATCAACCACACATCAATATGACACATGATATGACTGATATGTCTCAAAGTGAATATTTTCAATAGAAAGGTGAAATTATAGTTTAAAACATGTGTCACATCACCAAAATTGGAAAAAAAGCTCAGATTATTTTCAAACATTAGGAAAATGATCCATAATTAAGTTTTCGCTTGTGCTAATTGACCACATGTAAATATAGAACACAATGTGGTCAATATAAATCATAGTGCGTACTTTTAGTATATAAGTTCCATTTTAGTTTAAAACACAAATTAAATAGCCAAAACTGATAAAATTGGCTTGGATTGTTTTTAAAATTTAGTAAAATGGCCCATAATTCATTTGTGACATGTAATGACTTAATGAGCATTAGTTCGGCACACGATGTGATCCTTATGACTCAGAGTGCATGTTTTCATTTTAAAGGTGTTATTTTAGTTTAAAATGCATATCACTAGACAAAATCTAGTGAAAGAGCTTGGATTATTTTTTGAATTTAGGAAAATGATTGTAGAGACCCAAAGCTTAAGGTACAAGGACATTACATTACTTTTGCGGAATACTTATTACATAACAAAAACACACACACAAGGACCGTAATAGTTTAGTGTCTTTGGAAACTCGGAACGTAATCTTCTAATCATGGTGAAAGATCTTCAACATCTCCCATAAAGATCTTACCTTTTTTTTCTTACCTAAAACCCTTCTTTATATCCTGGGGAAAAGAAAACATAAAAGGGTGAGCTCAAATGCCCAGTAAGGGTAAACAAAAGAAAAATCAATCACATCATATTCATAAGAACATAACATTTTGGAAATCTTAACCTGCAAAAGAGATCATAATATCATAACATGGGATAAATCATAGTAGTGAAATGTAATCCCAATAATCATAACCTAAAACATGAAACTTTGTGGAATACACACATAATCATAGAGAATAATTTATTATTAGTCAAGACTCATTTCCAAGACTATCTTAGTGGAAAAAGTCCATTTCTGAACCCAGTTCACTCCTCGTTTCAGTCCTGTTTCACTGAACTGGTATAACCTACCGTTCCAGCCATGTCTAGCTCATGAGATATAAAATCTTTACCCAATGCATTGGAGGGAGATATAGGTCCCACCCATCTCATAATGAAACAATTCTTATGTGTGCCACAAAAACCATAAATCATACATCATTGCATAACCCATGTAATAAAAATGGAATTATTAAAGATCGTGACATCATAAAACAATTCATATAAGATAAATTAATTCATAAAAATAATTCCATCACAACATAATCAAATCAATGTAATGATAGGGATAGAATCAGAACCCTATATTATCTTAGATAGAAAATAATTTTGATAAAACACTTGAACTCCATTCTTGAGGAAAATATCCTTTCTATTTCAAAAAAACTTTTCCTTTCTTAATATGTCATAAAATTCTAACTAAAAGAATTTGATTAAAAATAAACGTGAAAAGTTGTAAAGGAAGATTCTTGGAAATATTGTTTTAAAAATCCATTCATGCCGTATAAGTTAAAAAAACATTCTTCTCGTACTTTTGTCCGAAAAGTCAAAAAGTACCTCGTACGAAAAACGACAAAATATTCCTTTCATATATTTTAATAAAAACTCAACTAAGGGTAAAATTTTATTTAAACAATTGTAGGTGGATGGATATAATATTAAATATTGAGGAAACATGGATGTGGATGATAAAATACACCCCAGTAAATTTCAAAGTATAAACAATCTCGGATAAAAATGATATTATGATATTTCCCTTACCTTAGGTCCGAATTGCTTTGTATGTGTCCGATCCTCCTTTATAATGATTTAAATAATGTCATTGACTTATTCCAGAATCATACTCATTGTTATGATATCATATATGGTTCACTTATGGCTTTATATTACCCGTTCTTTTGTAAATTCCATGTTAAAGAGTGTTTTGGGTAAAATCGTTTCATTTGTCATCCGTGTTTTGACTTGTAATTATTCATATGATTACTTAATTCCAGAATATAAAACATGATTTATATATAATATATATTCAGAATATATATATAATAGATCAGTAAATGGAAAGAAATACACTGTTCATGGAGACAGTAGACCGTACGTACGCATGAACGCTGTTTTCTTTTCCTTATTGAGTTGAATGGAATTAAGTAGATGACATACATATATATACACATAAATACAGAATCATTATTATGTCATATATTTAATTATTAATTATTATATATACTTTATAATCATTAATGAATGGTTAACATGGAGAATGAATCTCATCGCATCGTGGAGACGGTAGTCCGTACGTACGCACGAGCGATGATATCGTTCTCATGATCGTGGAATTGTATTGGAGTGTATGTATACTATTTCAGAATCAATATCACTTTACAATAATCATATATAGTTATTATTTACACCATTATACCCATCCAAGTAAGGTGGTGGTGGAAAATAGATTACACCACGACGTGGAGACGGTATTCCGTACGTACGCACGCGCGGTGATTTTGTTTTCCGCTGGATGGATAGATAGTGAAATAAGGTTGTTTCATAATTATAATAACATATAAGTATATAAGTGATACTTATGTTATTACTTCATAATGAAAAAACCTAAGAAGAAGAAGTGGAAGAAGAAATAAAGATGAAAGAATCGGTAACGGACATTACCTCTTCTTTGAAGCGCCTCTTTGAGATCTCCTTTTAGGGCACTAAAATTGGTCTTTGAGGAAGACAATAACCTCTAGGATGTTTCTAGGGAAGTGGATAATGGAAGTTTTCAGGGTTTGTCCGATCTTGAAGGCTCAATGTGGTGTGAGGAAGAGAGGGAGGAGGTGCCCTTTTATAAGGGAGGAGAGGGGAACCTTTGGAATAACTAAAACTATTATTTTATTATAAAGTAAAATTCGGTTTTAAATAGCTTCAAATTGATTAATTTATAAGATAAGGTGGGTATGGGTCTAAATCCTCTCATCCAATAGAATTTAGACAAGTTTAGGTTCCTATTTTAACCTTATCATTTAGATTTAACATTAAGTAAAATAATTTTACTTTTACCGTGTCTTCTTGTGTTCTTATACTATAAGGTTAATAAAATTAATATAAGAAGCCAAACGAACCCCAAGATGTTTATAATTAATATATATAACCTTATCTAAGTCATTTTGTCGAACCTTTTATTTTTATGAATAAAATAACAATTAATAATATAATATTTGTTTTAAAAACTATTTTATGTCAATTTTGACACTATTTAGTAATTGATTTTTTTGAAAATCATAATAGAATTATTGGTTCGAACCAAGTTAATTAAATCAATAATAACATGTCATATTAACCTATAAAATTATTTTAATTCATAAAAAGTCTCAAATTACATTTTTTGGGTATTTATAACATCCATTATGTCAATATTTCGTTAATAGGATAATTTCTGCATCATTTTTGTGTCATAAATAAATTAAATTATTTAATTTCTAAAAATTACAAATAAAATACCATTATGTAGGAAATATTGTTAGATTTATAATGAGTATTTATAGTCGAATTTATCTTATGTATAACCCTATATTAAAAATGATTTACTTATTAAACTTTGATTTTAACTATTTTAACCATTCTTTAAATAAATTAATAATAAATGTCCTAATCTAATACAAGTGGGCCTAAATGGTCATATTTTATTCCTAAGGTTGTTTTTGGTCGAATTAAACTTATCCAATAGAATTAGAACATGTTTTAGGGTAATAATAATATCATTTTTACCCTTAATTACCCCATTTACTTTTAACCGTGGTAAAAAAAGTAAAAAGTTACTATTCACCAAAAATTATTTTCATCTCATTGAACCACATTTTACTTAATGACATCAACTTTGTCTCTCGGATTTTTGAAATTCCATTCATAGAAGTGGTAAAATTAAGTTTTATGAAAAATTCATTTTTCTTAACTACCACTTAGTGGTTTCACTATTTATCAAAAAATGAAAGTTTCCAGAAAAATACCAAAAATTAGGCCTAAGCTATATTTGATATTATGAAATCAAAAATGATGTCTATTTTACTAAATTCAAAACACATCAGTTGAATTAATTAATTTAAAAATTAATTCCCGTCGTCAAAACAAATAGCGTGTTCTTAAGAGATAATAACTATCAAAAGATTGACACTTGTTTATGTCTGGTTTAAATGTGAAATTACATCCAATGAACAAATTGTATTAAATTGTAAAAATATATTCTAAATATAATTTAAAAACACTCAAATTAATAATTTATCACTATTCATTATTTCGATTAAAAAGGTTGTTTTTAATTAAAATTTAGTAATTTTCACTATTCATCAGAAAATGAAAGTTATCCGAAAAGTACCAAAATTTCACCCTAAGCTAATTTTGATATTACGAATCCAAAAATGAATTCCATTTTGAAAAATAAAATTTACAAAATTTCAAAAAGTGGTTATTACTATTCATAACAGCTAGTTTTAATAATATTTTAATAGCATATTGTTGTTTAGTGAAACTCATTATTACGTACTACACACACTATCGAGGAAGGTCGTGATTGCGTGTAATTCAAGGCAAGTCAAGGATGCGTGTTGTGCAAGATCCTTTTGGTGTAGCGTACAACACAAGACATTAATGAAATTAAAAAGAATATTTTTCATAAAATCTCAGGCTGTTATAATGATCCATAATTTATTTATGACATATAGAAATTGATTTCACATAAATCTGACACAAGATGTATTCAATATGACTCAAAGTGTGTATTTTCAATATATAAGTGCATTTAGTTTAAATTGGTTATCAAATAACTAAAACAAAGGAAAAAAGCTTAGGTTGTTTTCTCATCATTTTATATGCTATTACTTAATTAATTTCATTATCATTTTTATCTGATACTTATTTAGTTAATTTTCAAAGAGATAATTCTTGAAGTCAAACAAAAAATAGTGTAACAATTGATGGATTTTTGTCAAAAGGAAAGTCCTCTTGAATTAGTTCCCATACATAGTGAATTTTGTTATCACCATAGATGAGATCCAATTCAAGAAGATCTGTATTTGAGAACAAAAGGAAATGGTGTGACTTGTAAGAATGAACCTCAACTAAATACGATACACGGTGTGCTTGGTATGACTCGAAGTATATGATTTTAGTTTAAAATTAACATTTTGTGTTTAATTAATCTTTTTATAGTATTCATAAAAAAATAATTGTTTTCTTATATCGGTTTATTATTTTTTATTGATCTGGGTTTGTTTGTTCGGAAACTAATAGCATGATTGGGGGATGGGGTCCATAGATAAATACAAATTGATGCTTTTTAATGTCTGTGATTATTTTTACTTACTCATGTAATTACACAAACCAATTTTTAAAATGTCTATAATATTATTTTTCTTGTATTTGTGTTGTAAATTTAATTTAAATTAAAATTTCTATTTTCACTTGTATTTGATGGTTTTTCAACTGTAGTGTGCTATACGTTTAATAACACACAGCAATAGTATAACCCTTTATCACTACTAGAGAAGGCATTGTTAATGGAATCCTTTATTAGTGATATTAAATTATATGATAAAGGGATCATTTATCAATTCTAAACTAGCACTGATAAAGGACCACATTTATCGATGCTATTTTTCTCACTAATAAAGGATCCCATTATCAATTATAAAAATGAACTGATAAATGGTTCCTTTATCCGAACTTAAATAAGTGCTGATAAAGGCTTCCATCATCAATAATTTAATTAGTGTTGATAAATTGTCCCATTATTAAAAATTTTCTACCACTGATAAAGGACTAGGGATTTTATTCGTGCTCTGATTGTCTGCATTTTTTTATGGTCACAAAGGCCTATTATATCACTATTAAAGGCCTTATGTGTAGTTGTGTAATTTTGTTTCTTTTAGTTAAATGGTTTATGTTTTGTTATAAAATCATTTGGATACCTGACTCTCATCTCACATATTAGAGCACCTATTCATTTGATGCTTGGGTGTCCCATTTTCTAAAAATAAAAATTCCTAACCCATTTAATTAAAAAAAATTTAAAACCTCATTTTCAAATTGTTTCCAAAAAAAATTAATCCTTTGTCAATATTTTTTTGAACATGAACCATTATCCCCTATACAGAAAATGTTATTATCAGCATAACCCTTCCCCAACCAAAGAGGCTACATGATCTTAGGTATCAATTGAACTTTGAGGTCAAACACAATAAAACTATCATCGAATATGGACCCTTTATGAATGGTATACTTAATTATTTAGTGTGGAATTAAGATTCATATAAAAAACCAGCATAAAATGAACATCCAAACACAATAAATCCAAATAAATGAAAAAAATTTGAATAACCCAGGGAAGGAACTTAATTTTTAATTATAGAGACCCATACTTTTTATACATATACATTATATATTATTAGATGAATATGAATTACATTAAATTTTTATCTAGGCCATAATTATTTAGGTTTAATATCTTTGGAAACATGGAAACAAAAAAAAACTAGTTCATAAAATATCTAAATCTTCTCCCACTTATTTATTCATAACTATAACACTTATTATACATATCTTACTTAATACCTTTCTTCATAACTTAGGGAAATGAAATATAAGAAAAGGGTGAGATCAGATGCTCAGTAAGGGTAAAAAAGGGAGATATCAATGATAACATAAGAATAACTTGAGAATAAGGGTATAAGAACTTGATCTTAAAATTTTAAAATAGCACCCTGCATATCAACTATCATAATCTTAATCCATGTAATAAATCTTTTCATTTCATAAGATGTGAATCATAAAGTAATTAAAGAACATGAACTATGATATCATAATATAGGCATAAAACATGGAATTGCGGCATACAAATAAGAATAGAAAATCATTTCCTTATTAGTCAAGACTATTTTACAAGACTATCAATGTGTAATGGGTTTACTCCCCAAACTATCATAATATCCATGGTTCACTCCCAAGACTATCATAGTGGACAAATTCCATTAGTGAGCTGGGTTCACTCTCTATTCCAACCTACTTTATCTCATGAGATATCAATCTTTACCCAATGCATTGGAGAGAGATATAGGCCCCACCCATCACATAATGAAAATCATACATATGTGTTCCATAATATTATAAATATTTCATCATATCATAACCAATTAAATGAAATTGGTTTCATAAACATTTTATCATATCATAACCCATCAAAAATAAATGGGTTTTATAAACATTTCATCATATTATAACCTATGGAAAAGAAAAAACTTTAATAAACATATTTTCATTATAAAAAGAAATAATAAAGATAAATAATAAGAAGGGTATCCTTGGATCATATACACAATAAATATTAAACAACATCAAATGTTTTTATCTTAGATGGAAAAATATTTTTAATGATACATGGAATAATTCTTCAGGAAAACAACCTTTCTATTTTTAAATCACCTTTTTTTAAAAGTTGTGCATTTATAATGGAATTTTTTTATTAAAAATAACCTTGTAAAATTGCAAATTATTATTCAAATCAATGATTATTCATGATTTCGGGAAATTTTTTTCATTCCATATAAGTCAAAAAACATTCGTTCTGTATTTTTTCTTGAAAAGTCACAAAGCACATGGTTTGGAAAATGATAAAAAGATTCCTTTCAAACCATTTCGTAAAATGCTAAACATTGGTAAATCTTATTTTAAAAGTACTAGGATAATGTTAATTGTTTTTAGAATACATGGATATAGAAGAGAAATATTACCCAAATGAGAGTTAAACATAAACAATCCTCAATATTGATGAGATTGTGAAATAAACCCTTATCTTGAGTTCTTTGTGATTCAAAAGCACTCAAAAATCCTAAATAATAAATTTATTTTTATTATAATTATATACCAAATTCATGTTCGTAATTATAGTACAATATATTATACCTTAAAATAATTTCACACCCCCTTTTATCAGTAATTCCTTATTAAAATTGTTATTTTTGGGTGTTAACTGTTTTGTTTATCATGAGTATTTTAGTTCAGTTGTTCTGGTCCTTAAAAATATATCATGGTTCCATAATATAAATAATTTTAATCATGATATAAATATCATATATATCCATTATATACATATTTATAAGCATTTATAAAATTTATAGATAGAAAATTGGATTACACCGTTCTTCGAGATGGTATGTCGTATGTACGCACGAACAATGTTTTCATTTTTCAGAGGATGGAATTAAAAAATTGTAAATATTAATTCAAATTTATAGGATTATTATTATATAATATAAAATTAATATATTCATAAAATTATTACTGATTACCATCCAAGTAAAATATAAATTAAAACAAATCACATCGCTTCATGGAGGTGGTAGTCCACACGTACACACAAATGACATTATCATTTCCCAAAGGATTGGATTGTAAGTAGTTATATTTGATACTATAATTAAAGTGGCATAATTTTGAAATAAACATAATATATAAACATTAAGCCCATCATAATACCGATCCAAAAAATATTGTGATTAAAAATGAATTTTATCGCCACGTGGAGACGATAAGTCATACTTTCACACGAGCAATACTTTCACTTATCGTTTGTTGGGAAAAAGGATGTATAATGATTTAATAATAAAAAAAATATCATTTAAGAATATTTAATATTCTTAAGTTATTATTTTATGATAAATACCATATATTTAGAGGAATTAAAGAAGTGTAGAAAAGAAATTTATCGGTTAAGTCTGTTACCTCTTCTTTGAAATAATTCATTTAGATCTTCTCTAAAGGGATCTTGGGTTGATATTTTAGGTAGAATAAAACATCTATAATGTGTATAGAAAAGTTTATAAGTGAAATTTTTTATATTTTAGTTGATATAGAAGGCTCAATGTGGTGTAAATAAGTGATCGAGAAGGTACCCTTTTATAATTGAGGTGAGGAGAACTTTGGGAATTTATCAAAATGATAAATGATAATAAATTCATTCTCAATACATATGCCTCCAAACGGGAATATATTCAAATATAAGGTAATATAGGGTTTTAATCCAATAAATAAATGTAATTTATACAATTTTTGGTATAATTTTAAACCTTATCACTTTGATTAACCCATAGTTTACAAATTTTAATTATAACTATGGTAATAATCTTTTTAATATTAATGGGTTTTAATTTTTATTTATAATGTGAAAATTGTCCCATAAATGAAACAGTTATGACATTTTAGACCATATAATATTAAAATCATCTTATTTAAATATTTTTATGTTTTTTAAATAATTTAATAAATTATTATTTTGATAAAATATAATTATTGTCAATTTTGACCCTATTTATTTAATTTAACATTAAATATATAAATAAAAACGGTAAATTAGAATCTAATGATTTAAAACCTCCCAAATATGTCATATAGATATATCAAATTCATTTTAAACAATAAACCATCCAAAGTATATCACTTTTCATATTTTTAAAATAATTTATTATGTTTTTTGTTAAATGGGGAAATACCACATCGGTGTTGCATAAAAAATTAAGGTAATTATATAATTAATAAAAATTAAAAATAAATTTATACCGTGAAAATAATTTTATTAATCTCAAAATAAGCCTTTATATTCATTAATTACTTACTTTTGTCCCTATGTGGACACATAAGAGATGTTAAAAATCAAGAGAGTGACATTTTGTAACTTTCATTGATTTAAATAAAATATAAATGATTTTGATAGAAAAGTGTTCATTAAACAACTCAATTTTGAGTCTAATGTCTTAAGGGTCGAATTAAATTCATCAAATAAAATTTATGATGAAAAATTATGGCCTTATCACTTATTTTAATCCAAGTTACCTGATTTATCCTTTACCGAGGTGATAAATTTTACCACAATCACTATTCATATTGAAAAAATATGGGCATAATTATAAAAATTGAACCACTTGATTAAAAATAATAAATTAATTTTATATAATTAAACAACTGTAAATAGAAAAAAAATAATTTTAAATTAGGCATGAAAAATGCAAAAAAACCGTTTTTTTGAAAATAAATATTTTTATGAATAAAACAGAATTTATTTCTATTACATGCTTAGAATTTTTTTTTGAATTTTAAAAAAATTAATATGGTCAATAATATATAAATTTAATTAAAATCATTCACTAATATGGATTAATTTAATTTTTTATGGTAAAAAACATTACTAGCATAAAAACATTTTTTTTCTGAAAAAACATCACATTCATTTCAAATATTTTTTGTTTTTTAATTCAAATCATTTTAAAACTAATTAATTAATTTTATAAATGTATATAATGTATAGTTTTCATAATTTCGTTATTAATATTTATACTAGCCAATACAATAGCTAGGTGATAATATTTTAATAGTGTTACATAGTTCGTTTAAACTCATTGTTTTGTGTAACACAAGTTGTTAAAGAAATAAAATTATTTAAAGAGAAATATTTTAAAAATATTATGTGGGTTTCATATTATACCGCACTTAAAAATGAATTTTACCCTGTAAATTCATCACTTTGATAAAAACAAATTAGGATACTTTTTCCTTATTACTTCATTAGGTTCCCACATAACTTACTCAAATTAATTTTTTCACCACAAAACTTTGAGCAGGTGAGTGCTCTTATTTCATAGAACTTTCTCTATACAATACATAATATATACCAGTTGTTCACCATAATAAAGATCATTCTCTAATGATATGACCTATGAGTTCAGTATATGTTAATGATAAGGTATGTACTTCCTCAGGAGATATACATAGAACACATCATGAACTTGAGAGAGATTCAGTGGAAGTTCCAATCGATAATCTACCATCATGATAAAATCAATAATTTAAAAAGGAACAATATACCTAGGGATTAACATTACCTTATTTCAAAATATCATCACCCATTTATAGAGAGATATTTGTAGGAATACCTTATCACTAACTTTGAACTCTAGATATTTTCAATAATTGTCAGCATACATTTTTTTCCGACTCAAAGTTGGTCTTATGTGTAGCTGAATGGATATAACCTTAACTAAAATTTTCTTAGATTGATCAATTATGAATTGTTTTATTTTTGAAACTTTATTCCATCATGATGGGGTTTTATACTTTTTACCACAGAGGACTTCATAAGGATCCATCTGAATTCTAGAATGAAATATATTATTTTATGAAAATTACACCAAAGAAAGACGTTGATCAAAACCATATTTGAAATAAATATAGTAATATATAAAATTATCTTCTAGAGTTTTAATGGACCTATTAAAATAACCATATATAAAAGGATGATAAAAAGTGACGAAACTTAATTCTTTATCTATAGGACATTGATGAATTCTCTAAAACATTAATATAAACCTTGGATCTCGATTCGATACAATTTCTAGTGGTACACCATGAAATATTACCAATTATTTAATTTGTAATAGAGTAAGTGGATCCAAAGAGAAATCTCTTATAATGGAAATGAAGTGTGGTGACTTCATAAGGTGATATACTATAACCTAAATAACATTATTCTCTTTAAATGCTTTGGGGGTTCCGATGAAAAAAATACATTGTGGTGTTTTCCCATTTCCATTATGGTATGGGTAGTGGTTATAACACACCCTTAGAATTATGTCTTTTATACTTATATTGCTGACATACCAAGCACCAAGATACAAACTCTACAATACCTATCTTCATTCCATCCCACCATAAATAATATTTCAAATCTCTATACATCTTAGTACTTTTAGGATAAAACGATAATGAAGATCTATGAGATTCATCCATCAAATAATTATTCTAATATGGTACTGATGGGATACATAAATGGGTTTTGAACCTTATTATTACATCACAATCAAGGTTAATATTAGGAACATTTATTACCTTCTTTTATATCTCTACATCTTTATTATACATCTCTTTAATATTTACTTAGATTGATGACATAATAATCATTTGAGAAAGATAATATTTATCCCCTTACATAAAGTTTTCAAGATCCATCCACTGAAAATCTAGAATTATTAGATCTTTTTTGATACACATAATAGATAATATATCATGATCCTTTTGACTCAAAGCATCTTCCACCTTGTTCTCTTTCTATAGGTGGTAATATATTGGGCAGTATTAATCTTTAATCATCTCCAACCATATTCTATGGTGAATATTCAACTATTTCTATGTGAATATATACTTTAAGATTTTTTTATCAGTATATATGTCACACCTTTCTCCATAAATAAAATTCTTCCATATCCTTAATTTAGAAATTATTATAACTGACTCCATGTCATGATTTGGGTAATTTTTCCCATAGACCTTGAATTTTCAAGAGTAATAATATATTACCATATAATTATACATGATGAAACATCCCAAAACTTTATTTGAGAAATCACTATAGATTAAAAACCCTTATCCACTATAGGTTAGTGAAATCATAGGTACATTGAATAACCATTTATTCAGTTTCTTAAAACATTCCTCACATTCTTTTGTCTATACTAACTTGGCTCCCTTCCTAGTTAACTTGGGGAGTTGATTTGATAGTCATGAAATTATTTCCATAGATCATTGATAATATCCAACCAAACCAAGAAAACGATGAATCTCAGTCATATTGGTTAGTTTGGTCCAAAATTCAACAACTTCTATCTTTTAATGGTCTATCGATATACCCCCACTGGTGATTATATGATCCAAGAATGAATCTTTATAAATCCAAAATTCACACTTGGTAAATTTTTCATAAAGATTGTCCTTCCTTAGGGTATTTATTAAAATCCTCAAGTGATATTCATGCTCTTAAATTATATTTTAATAAATAAGAATATTATTTATAAAGACCACCACAAATTGGCCAAGGAAATATCTATAGACTCAATTCATTAAATCCATGAATATAATGGGGGAGTTCATTAGACCAAATGAAATCAATATTAATTCATAGTGTCCATACCTTATACAAAATGATTCCCTGGGTATATACCCCTTCTTGAACCTCAATTAATGAAATCTAGAATAAAGACCAATCTTGGGAATTATTGGGCTCCACATATTTGATCATACAAGCCATCAATATGAGATGGAGGATACTTGTTCATAATATAGATCTTGGTAATTTCTCAATAATCAAGGAATATTCACATTAATATATATTTATTATTAACAAAAAAATGGTGCACCTCAAGGTGACACACCAAGCCTAAGGAATTTCTTTTCAATATTCACTCAGAGTTTCTTCTTGGATTCTGGAAACTTAATCAGGGCCATTATATATGGAGTCTTGGAAATAGGTGTAGCACTAGTTATGACTTTTATTGAAAAATAAACTTCACGATTTAGTGGAATACCAGGAAAAAATTTCAAAAAGACATTAATAAACTCGTGTAAAATAGTCAAATATTCAATCTCGAGTTTCTCCCCAACCATCTGAGATAAATTCCCCTTTTTAATTGGAACCATAAACCATATGATGGATGTAATTTCCATTATAATTTAATTTTTTATCACAATGATAATTAATCAATGTTTGGATCATAATATCAAATGTAACTACGCTTATTTATAAATTGATGTGGGATTTATTTAAATATATCCAATTGATGCCCAGAATAACATAAAATTTAACTATAGTAAGAATGAAAAGATTCATAGGAAATAAACTACCAAAAATTTCAATTGTAGTAGAATCACAGACTTGGGATGAGATCATCATACCATTTAGGGTTTTTACTACTAACTCAAAATCTAATATTTGAGGTGGTGCTATGATACTCTTGTGAAATTATTTAGATATTAAAGAGAGGGAATATCCAAAATCAAATAAGACATTAGAGGTTATTTAGTGGATGGTAAGTGTACCTTTCACCACATATTTATCATACCCATCATCAAAAATAGTGATCACCTGAGATTTACCTTATTCTATAGGATTAATAATTTTTTAACATCAGTCATTGTCATTAACTATAAAATTTGGGGACTAGTTAACCTAATGACCATACTACTTGCATTTAAAACATTGGAGTTTGGGTGGTTCATTTTGTATAGATTTTTATCGATTCGTATAATTATCCAACTCCTTACCATCAATTCGATATTTAATTTCCTGATGACCTTCATTTCCATACTTAAAACATTTACTAATTCCCTTAAGATAATTTCCACCATGTTTCCTTCTAAATTATGAGTATAAATAAAAGATCATCTTTTTCTCTCTATAGTTTTAGAATTTTCTTATAATTACATTTTCATTTTCTTATCAAGACCATGTTATTAATGGGTAACTAAAATCTGCATCTCCACATTGATATCACATCAAATTATTTCCTCATAGGGACTGATGTCCCTTATGGATAATGCCTTTTAGAGACATGGTTTTAATCCACTGAAGAATCAATCAACCATACATTTAGGTTAGATGATAACACTATAAGTGTACTCACAAGTCTTGTGACTTTTTGAACATAAATACCAACCGATTCGTCATAATTATACATTAAATCAAGGAATTATTTCTCTATTTTCATATGAAGAATACAAGGAAAGTACTTACTGAAAAATTAGCATTTAAATTCCTACTAATCCATCAATAAAATTTATTCATGTTCTATTGTGTTCTTGATAATAGTACACCACTAATATGATTCACCTTCCAAATAATAAACAACTAGAATAAATTTCTCATGTCTTGAACACAATATAATAAAAAATATATTTTCAATGGTATGGATCTGTTTCTTAGTGACTAGAAGATCAGAGAACCCACTATAATAAGGTGTACATTGCCTTATGAAGGAATCAACAAAATTTTGTTCCCACTTTTATGATTTTAAAGTTCAATATAATTTATAGGTTGGGAAATTTCTGTGATCATTTAAAAAATATTTTTCATTCCATCTCCCATAACATTCGGTTTTTTAGGAGGTCAATCATTTTATTTTCCATCACATTCAACATCAACACAATTCTTTCGAGTTCTAGCCATTGACTAAAACCAAAAATCATAGTGTGAGAAACAATAGTCATATTGGGAAACCACTTAATCATTAAAAATTATTTATAAAATTTCTAAATTGTGACACCTTTTTCTATGAAACCTTAGGTTTAACCTATTCCATTCATGCTAATCACCTATACTTAGACTCATCCATATGTTTCTTACTAAAGTTTTCTCATCATAGTTTTCAAAGGTTAATAAAACTAGCTATGATCCCAACTATATTGAACTATACATTTTATACATAGATATTACATATTATTAGATTAATATTAAATACATTACATTTTGATCCATTCCATAATCATTTAGGCCTAGTATCTTTTGATTCTTAAAAACAAAATCAACTTATTTATAAAATATCTATATTGAATACAACTTATTTATTGATAAATATCACCCTTATTAGACATATCATAAATAATAACTTAATTAATAACATGGGGAAAGGATACATATGAAAAGGGTAATCTCAGATGCTCAATAAGAGAAAACAAGGGAGATATCAATGGTCACATAATCATAACATGAGAATAAGGGTATAAGAACACAATATTAACATTTGAAAACCATAACCAATATATTAAAGATAATAATATTAATAAATGGAGTAAATCTTGTCAATTTATAAGACATTAATCATAATGGAATCAAATATCATGAATTATGAGATCATAATATAGGCATAAGACATGGAATTCAAGCATGCACATAAGCATAGAAAATAATTTCCTCAGTAGTAAATAATATTTTGAAACACTATCATTGTGGAATATATTCACTCCCTAAACCATAGCAGTAGTTAGGGACCCCTTCCAAGACTATAATAGTGGAAAAATTTCTTTATTGAAATGGGTCCACTCCCCATTCTAGTCCTCTTTATCTCATGATATATCAATATTTACCCAATGCATTGAAGAGAGATATAGGTTCCACCCATAACATAATGAAAATAAACATAAGTGTTTCAAAATACCATAAAGTATTCATTATATCATAACCCATGAAATTAAATGGGATTTATAAACATTTCATCATATAATATCTTATTGAAAAGAAACCGGTTTCATAAATCTTTCAACATATCATAACCCATTGAATAGAAACAATTTTCATATAAATGTTTTCATCATAAACATAAAACATCTAGAGAAATAATAATAAAGGTACACTCGAATCATATACTCTGTAAATATTAAATAATATCAAATTATTTCATATTATATGGAAAATTATTTTGAAATATCACTTGAAATAATTATTTATGAAAATAATCTTTCCATATTGAAATCACGTTTTTTATAGTTTTACACTTATGAAAAAAAATAATTTTTTTGAAAATAACCTTGTAAAATTTTAAAGGAATATTAAAATAAAAAATTAATCATTATGACAGGAAAATATATTCGTGATGTAAAAGTTAAAAAAAAATTCCTTCCATATTTTTTTTTCCAGAAAGTCACAAAGTACCTCTTTTAGAAAATGAAAAAAGAAAATTTCTGAACAATTTTATAAAAAGAAAAACATCGGTAAAATATTATTTAAAATATCATTGTATTATTGTAATTTTTTTAATATTTTTTAAAAAATATGGATATATAATATAAATATTCTCCATTAGAGACTTAAACGTCAACAATCCCAAATATTGATGATATTGTGAAATAAACCCTTACCTTGAGTTTTCCTTGTTTCGAAAGAACTCAATCTTCATATATAATAAATTTAATTTTATTATAATTAAAAAAAGAGTCATTTTTATATTTATAGTACCATATATGATCCCTTTATAACATTTTTACAACCCCTTTAATGAATAATTCCTTATCAAAATTTTTATTTTCGGGTGTTAACTATTTAGTTTATTATGAGTATTTCAGTTCAATGGCTCCAATAATTGTAAATTTATCTTAATTAAATTATATAGATAATATTAATTATGATATAAATATAATATATAAATTCATTTTATTAATATTTATATTCATCCATAAAATTTTGATATATAAAATTGAATTACAATATTTATGAAGATGGTAGGTCCTACGTACGCATGAACACTATTTTCATTTTTTAATAGTTTCTATGAAAGAAGGGTAAATATTTATTAAAATTTATAAGATAATTATTATATCATATATATCATGTATATTCATCAAATTATTCCTCACAATCATCCAAGTAAAATATAAATGAAAAATGAATCATAATGCTTTGTGGAGGTGGTAATGAACATATACGCTTGAACGACATTATCATTTCCCAATGGATTTGATGGTAAGTAGGTAGATGTGATAATATAGTTATAGAAGTATAAATATGTCATAAATATCATATATAAACATTAAAACCATCATAATACCCATCTATAAAATATAATTATGAGAAATTAATTGTATCAATATGTGGTGACGGTAAGCTGTACTAATGCACGAGCAATACTTTCACTTCCTGTTTTTTGGGAAAGAGGGTGTATAATGGTGTTTTAATAATTATAATAAAATTTCGGAATACTTAGGATACTTAATTTATTATTTTATTATAAATACCATATATTTATGGGAGGTAAATAAGAGTATAAAAGAAAGTGATCGTTAAAGGAAATTACCTCTTATTTGAAATTATTCCTTTAGATATTCTTTAAAGTGCTCTAGGGTTGGTATTTTAGGAATACCAGAACCACTAGAATGTGTATAGTGAAGTAAAAAATAGAATATTTATATAATTTTAGATACATGAGGCTCAAAGTGGTGTGAATAAGTGAGGGAGGTGGTTCCATTTTATAATTGAGGTGAGGGGAACTTTAGGAATTTCAAAAAATATTAAATTATAATAAATTAATTCCTAATATATATGCCAAAAATGTCTATAGATTCAAATATAATTTGATATAGGGATATAATACCATGAAATAAGGGAATTCAGAAAAGTTTTGGAATAATTTTAATCCTTATCACTTTGATTAACCCTTAGTTAACCAATTTTAATTTTAACTATGGTAATATTTTTTTTAATATTAAAGGGTTGTAATTTTTAATTATATATTGAAAATTGGCCCATAAATGGTCAATTTATGATCTTTTAGAACACATAATATCCACTTTATATTATTTAAATGTTTTTATGTTTCTAGAATATTTTAATAAAATATCATTTTAAGAAAATATCATTATTGTCAATTTTGGAATTATTCATTTAATTTAACTTTAAATATATATAGAAATAGTTTAAATTAGAATATAATTCTTTCACACTACCATAACATTTCATATAGATCTATAAAATTATTAGGTCACATTAAACCATTAAAATTATTTCCCATTTAATATTTTTAAAATTATTTATTGTTTTTTTATTAAATTGAGAAATACAACAACGATGTTGCATAAGAAATTAATGTCATTATAAAATTAATAAAAATTAAAAAAAAAGTAATCATGAAAAAAATATTATTAATGTCAATATAAACACTTATATTAATTTATTACATATTTTTTTCCCTATATGGAAACCTATGAGATATTAAAAGCAAAGAGAGTGACATTTTGTAACTTTCTTTGATTTAAATAATATATAAGTCATTTTCATGGACATGCATCCATTAAAAAACAAAATTTCAAGACTAATGTTTTAAGGGTAGAATAAAATTCATTAAATAAGAATTATGATGAGAAATTATAGCTTTATCAATTATTTTAATAATGATTAACCTGATTTACCCTTTACCCATATGAAAATTTTTACCATAGTTACTATTCATATTGACCAAAAATAAAAAGGGCCTAATTAAAAAAATTATAAATCATAATTATAAATATTTAATTAATCTTATCTAATACAATACCTATAAGTGGAAGTAGTTAATTTTAAATTAAGTTCATAAAATGCGATACCAACCATTTTTTTATAAAAAATAAATTTTAAGCATAAAACTAGATTTATTCTTATCCAATGCTTATACTGTTTCATGTTTAAAAAATTTATAAATTAAATTATATATAAATTTCATTAAAATCATTTACCATTATGGATTCATTTAATTTATTAATATAAAAATACATTATGTGAATAATTTTTGTTAGAAAAAAAATCACTTTTTTGTTTAAATAGTTTTTGTTTTTAATTATAAGAATTTTATAACTAATGAATTCCTTTTATAAATGTTTATAATATATATTTTTCATAATTTATTTATTACTATTCTTAATCACCAATCCTATGACTAAGTGATAATATTTTAATTGTGTTGTGCAGTTCTTTTAAACTCATTATTGTGTGTAAAAAATATTATTTAAGAAATAAAAAAATTTAAATATAATTATTTTATTAAACATATATGGGTGTTACAGTAATAAGTATTTATATAATACACTTTATTGAATCTATATAGTGTTTTTGTGTGTGTTTATAAATCTTATACAACACTACAAAACATTTCCTCTAGTTGTGGACTATTTTATAAGTTCATTAATTTGAATCATAGGAGTTATGGGTTTGATTCCCATAGGTTTTGGTTTTCCATCAAAAGTTCACACTCTTTAATTTTACCTCTTTTAAAGTCTTATTAAGGGTGGGGAGATGAAATTTTACCAAATTAAATTACACAACAAAGGATGAGAACTAAGGCTCCTTTATTTGGATTTCAAAGGGTGGAGTACACTGGGAAGTTTAAAGAATGTTATTGTGGGATATGGTTTCTATTAAATAAAAAATAATAATTAAAAATTAAATATAGTAAAAAATGACACAACATAATCTGAAACATAAAAAATCCATTTAAAAAAAATAAAATAAAATATTTTTTTAAAAAAAAATTAAAAACATTTGATAAAACATATTTTTATTGAATATTTATTTGATAAAAAATAAAATAATTCCCTCTAAATGATTTTAAATATTTTAATTTATAGAATATTTTATATTATATCATTCATTTTCAAATTTTATGAAAATTTCATCCTTGATCTATTAAATTAGACTATAGTATTTTGCCTAGGAATATTATTTTCTGTCTTATTTAAACTAAAAATTTCCTAAAAAAATTCTTCACTAAATCGATTTCATTTATCCCGTCTAAGATAGATCTTGTGTTTCATTGGAGTAAATGAGACATGGATTCCAAGTAGGATAAAACTATTCAAATTGGTCACCACTTCATAATTTGGACAATATATTCTATATATGAGCTGGGATTAGGATGAAATATGGACAATATATAGAGAAATTATTTATTAACAAACCATACTTATGGAAGGATTACTATTTCATGCGTTTTGGAGGTCAACAAGTCCATGGTAGTTGGATTAAAATATTTGGATGAATTTTCCAATTCACACTCGTAACCTAGTATAAGCCTATCCTCCTCTTCCCTTTATAAATATGCATTTTTCTTCTTTGGAGGGGTTTGGTTGTGAATTAGAGGATTGAGAGAATATTATAAGTGGTTTCTTTCCATTTTTATACACTATTGTATGAGGGAATCCCACAAGCTACGATCTCTTCTAGAATTCTATTCTTTTTCCTCTCCATTGTTGTTATGATGTTATTCTTGCAATAAATTGTTAATTTCTATTATATTTGAACTTTTTTTATCATTTTTATTCCTTTATAAGTATCCTATTTGATATGGAAATTCTGAGTAGAATCATTATTGGGTTATACCCTTTCTAGATGTTTTCATATTCAATTCGTTTCTATGATAACTACTCCAGTTGTAGAAGATTAGATATTCTAAGTAATAAATCTAATGTTAACATAATTCATTTATATTTTTTGAATCAATTTTATACCATAAACCACTTAATATGATAAATGAATTGAGTTTTTAAATTAAAAGAAATCAATCAAGCTATTGAACAATTAAAAAAAAGCATATGAGGTTGAGTATTGTGTGAATTGTGAGAGCACAATCTTAGTCAATAAACTAAAACCTATATGTGACAAATATATAGGGTAAAAATATAATCCATAAAATCAATTAATCTTCAATTCTAGTATGTATATGAGACTTAATTCACTACTAAACTTAATATATCCTTGTAATGACAATCAAAGTAGTGTTCTATGATTTCATGTTCTGAAGGTAGCATAAGGTTTAATTTATTTCATCTTTATAGTGAGGTAAATTCTCATAGGGTTCGAGGGATAAATAATTATGGGATTATAATTAAATGGATTTTAATTTGAATGATAATTGTTGATAATTAATTAAATATGTATATTTAGATCAATTTTACATTTAAAAAATATCTTCAAGAAAACATCTTCCCATTTTGTTTTATCAATAAAATTTAAAAAAGAAAAAATAAAATAAAATCTTATTCTAACATATATATTCATATGTTATAGACTTCAAAAAAACCCTGAATCATTTTTACTAGTGGTTTTATTTTATTTTTTCTAAAAACATTTAATATTTTTATTAAGAATTTTCTCTTTAGAGAATGACCTTGGTCTTCTAATGTGATTACTAAAAAGTACACATCATTTGAGAGCTCCCACAACAACAAAAATCAAATCAGAAATGTTTCTTAAGAGAAAAGTAATTTTTTCAACTAATTAGAGGTATTTTTTTACCTTTATTTCATTATATTCTTATATTTTTATTATTATTTATTTATCCTTTATCAATTTTTTCTTTCTTTAAACCATCATTTAAAACTTTTTATATTTTTATTATGGTATATTTTTCTTCATTTCATTCTTATTTGATCTATGAAATGAACTAATCCTAGGGATCTTTTTGATCTTGACCCTAATATTGGATACAAACTTAGGGACCAAATCATATTGTCTCAATATATGATAAATTTCAACATTCACCAGGTTGGGTAATTAGTCCATTCTTGGAACATTGAAATTTGAAGCACTTATAAATCAAAAATAAAACTAGAACCAATAGATATAAATAATATCATAAAACTTTATAGAGCTATTCATGAAATTAATAGACTATACATTAATTATCAACGAAGTTATATTGTATGCCCAAACATGGAATTTGGCTTTGAATTATAATATGGATTGGTACAACTTCTTCCAAAATTTAATGGAATCTCTAAAGATGATCCTAACAAACATCTAAAGGAATTTATCAGGGGTTTATCAACCCTAAAACCAAGGAATGTATCTAAATTCTAAATCAAACTATTCAGATTCTCCCTTAATTGAAAACAAGAATATTGAATGCATTATTTACGACCACAAGACATAACATGTTGGAATTATTTGAAGCATATTTTAGTACATATATTTTTACCAGCATCAAGGACCACTACCATTAGAAAATAGATCTTATAGACCAGAGAACCAAAAATGGAGTCAATGTATGAGTACTGAGAGTGATTAAAGAAGTTGAGTGAAATATTTCCACATCACCAAATCAGTGAGAAACTCCTCATATGATACTTCTATGAAGGCCCCAAATCTATGGAGAGGAACTTGGAGGAATCCATGACTAAAGGTTCATTGGTCAGGAAAACACCAGTAGCTGAATGCGCATTGATTGACAATATAGAAAAAAGATTTTAAAATTTTGGTGATCAAGGTACCCCATATTTTTGATGAGTAAATTAGATTTATTGGAATCAAAATAAACCCCAAACCACTACTATATGGGATTTTATAATTTTCATTAAAATAAACTACCCTACTAAATATTTCCCCCAATTATAAGAGACAGAAAATTATACAGCTGTATTCTATAGGAGACTATATAATCAGTGTAAACAACCATGTACCAAGAAGAAGTATGATTACTTCACACCAATATATAACCAATGGTGGATATGTCACTTGAAAATGTGTAGGTGAAAAGAGGTTTTGGATACATTCAAGAACATTGATATCAACATCCCTTTATTAAAGAAATTTAGAAGATTCTAAGGTATGACAAGTTTTTAAAATAACTGTGTATAAATATAAGAGGGATAAAGGGAAATGAGTTGATTATCCTTGGGAGGAATTTCTATAAACTCCTCACACCTACCTTAGCGATATCTGAAAATTTCAAGGAACCTAGAACATTCACCAGACCATGACCATTGAGGAGTTTCATTTATATGATGCTTTACAAGATTTATGTTCCTCCATTAATGTCATCCCTCAATCTATTTTCTCTTTCTTGCAAGTAGGTTAAATGAATATAAATATGGTAGTTGTTTAATTAGAAATCATGTTTATATCATACTTTATGTTTGTACTTAAGGATATCCTTGTTCAAGTGAGAGATATGATATTTCCAATCTATTTCTATATGTTGAATATGGCGAGAGATCAGGTAAGATCCTATTCTCCCATCATTATTTATAGGACCTTCCTCAAAACTTACAAGGGAATCATTAATTTCCATATGGTTACATGTAACACCCCAAGATTTATTAGTATGTTATCTCTTCAAATTAATTCAATAACTTGCGCTACATGCAACAACGAGTTCGAGCGCTCCACGACTTACCAACCGAGACATTCAAAAAGCAGTTATGAATAGTGTTAACTTCATTTTGAATTTTAAATATATCCTATATAATTTTAACATTCATATTTTGTGTTTCTTAGACATAATATAATGAGAAATTCAATTTTTCAGATAAAAGAAGTATTTTTCAAAAAATAAAAATTTACCACCTTTTAATGGAGAACCTTTTTAAAAACCAATACTTGACACTTTTATATATTCAATTTCATGAAATTAAATTATTCTTTTGAATTAGGACATAAAAATTTAGTTTGGATGATTTTTTGGTATTTTTCTGATAAATTTCATATTTTGATGAATAGTTAAAAATACAAAATTTTAATTGATTACAACTTTTTTAATCAAAATAAGTTATAGTGTTAAATTATGAATTTTAATGGTTTGAATGAATAATTAGATTATATTTTTTTCATTGAATACAATTTAGGTACTTTTAAGTTATTTCACATTTAAATTTGACATAAACACATGTCATTCCTTTGATGGTTTTTACTTTTAAAAGAACACGCGTTTTGGTTTTGACAATGAGAATTAATTTTAATTTAATTAATGAAAATTATATGTTTTGAATTCGGTAAAATATAATTAATATTTGAATTATAGATATCAAAATTATATTAAGGTGATTTTTTGGTATTTTTCTGAAAACTTTCAATTTTTGATGAATAATGAAAAACATTGTGTTGTTGTTTAAAACCAACTTTTTATTTAAACAATTAGTTATTTTATTTTAATTTATTTTTGGTCAAAATAGATACATAATACCTTTATATTTTCAATGTAATTCACTGGAGACATTTTATAATAAGTTTAGATATATAAAATTTTATCGAGCTTTTTACCGTCTTTTACCCACCTTCTTGGAGTGTTTGCAAATATGCATAAAACTAAATTTTAGCGCTTCTGTGAGTTGAATTTCAAAAATAAAAGATACACGGTTGACATCCGTAATTAAAATGTGGTTCAATAAGGTGAAAATAAATTTTTGTGAATAGTAACGTTTGACTTTTATTTACCACCGTTAAAATAAATAGGGTAATTATAGGTAAAAATGATATTATAATTTCCCAAACACATGTCCTAATTCTATTGGATAAGTGTAATTTGACCAAAAACAATCTTAGGAATAAAATATTATCCTTTTGGTCCACTTATATTAGATTAGGACATTTATTATTATTTTATTTAAAGAAGAGTTAAAAATGTTAAATTCAAAGTTTAATAACTAAACCATTTTTAATATAGGGTTATACATAAGATAAATTAGACTATAAATTTTCATCATAAATATAAAAATATTTCCTATGTCGTGGTATTTTATTTATAATTTTTAGACATTAAATAATTAAATTTATTTATGACACAATGATGATGTAGTAATTGCCTTATTAATGAATGATTAAAAATAATTGATATTATAAATATCCAAATAAATGTAAATTTAGATTTATGATGAATTAAACTAATGTTATAGGTTAATATGACATTTTAGGATTGATTAGAAAATTTATTTTCGAAGTGATAAGGTTGTTATGACTTTCACAAATTCAAAATACCAAATAGTGTCAAAATTGACATAAATTAGTTTTTAAAACAAATATTATATTATTGGTTGATATCATATTACTAAAAATTATAAGGTTCAAAAAAAGTTCTTAAATAATATTATATATTTCATTAATGAACCACTTGAAGTTCTCTTGGATGTTTAGAGTATGTTTATTAAACATATAGTGTAAGAATACAAGATGGCATGGTAAACGTCAAACAATTTAATTAAGAGTTAAATATAAAAGATAAGGATAAAACGGTAACCTAACTTGTCTAAAACGTATTGGTTGAAAGGAGTTATAACCATAACCACCTAAGGCTCGAAATAAATTCATTTGGATCCATTATAAACCGAATATTATTGTATAATAAATTAATATTTTAATCATTTCCTAAAGTGAATCTCACCCCTCTTATAAAAGGGCACTTCCCCTTATTTCAAAATCACATCTCCAAATCCATTTGGATCTGCCAAACCATGACCAAATATCCTCCCAACATCCCTCACATAAACTTAGAGTCCTTACTTTGATCATAAATCCAACCTATGGAGCCCATTTTATCAACTCAGAAGGAAACACCCGATGAAGAGGTAATAATTTCACCACCCTTTTCCAGGTTCTTTTCTTCTTCCACTTCCTATTTAGTTGTTTTTTCCTTAACAAAAATAAAAACTCCAGTACCTAATACATAATGTGATGTAATTATAAATATGGTATAACCATATTCTTTATTCTATCCATCCTATAAATAAAAAAGTCACCATACATGCGTACGTACGACTTACCGTCTCCATGTTATGGTGTAGTTTGTTATTAAAGCACTTCATTACTTGGATGAGTATAATAATGAGTATACATAATTTAAATAATGAATATAAAATCTTAATTATCATTTATATATTATATCATTTCCAATTATATAGAATTTCACCATCAAAAGAATGATATTGTCGCTTGTGCGTACACACGACTTACCGTCTCCAAGACGCAATGAGAAGTCATTCCCCATCATAACCATTCAAGAATAATTTTTATTTGATGATTCAAAATAATGTTTAAATAATTGATATCATTCTGGATATGAATACGATACATCCTATCTAAAACAAACATGACTTGCGTAACAAATCATATAAAGAAAAATGAATCAGTTAACACCTGAAATGACGATACTACTAAAATATCATTAACAAAGCAATATTAGAAGACCATATATGATATAATATTAATGTATATGGTTCTTTTATTATTTAATAACAATTATTTCAACATTATACAAGAGGTTAAACTACCCTCAACCATGGAAAAGTACAAGGTAAGGGTTAATTTCCCAATCTCATTATTATCCGAGGTTGTTTTACATAAGTATCTACTGGGACATATTTATTTTCTATTTCCATGTTTCATAAAATAGATTTCAAAGGGATTATTTTTATGGGACTATTTTAAGAAAACATAATTTTAAATATTTTAAATATTTATTATTCTAATCCTTTCTCATTAATGTCCATGTTTTTAAAATGGTTTTAAGGATTTATTTATATGGACATGAATGTTTAAAAATGTTAATTCCTATAAAAAGTTTCAAAGTGGTATGTGACACTTGAATTCAAAACTATATTTTAAATGAATTCATTTATAAATTATATGACTTCTAAATGATTTCATGAAAAATGGATATTTCTCTCAATGATTTTTATTGATCATTTTCAACTACATCAACATCCTTTACGAGATATTATTCTTGATCAAGATCGATTTATTATAAAAATCTTCCAGAATGTTTTGAAGGTTTTGTGATATGTTTGACTGTGGATGTATTATTTTTATACCATTCATGGTTTATGGATAAATTATTGAAATTTCATATGCTAGTGATGGGTGGAGACCGCTATAGCTCCTCGATGCATCAGTAACTCTCATGATACAAACTAGTGTCTTTGAACAAGGCCTTGAAAAAATGTAATTTGTAGTCTTGGAACAAGGCCTTGAATGTGTGGTTATAAAGTCCGGAATTAAGAATTTTATCACTATGAAATTGGATATTGATATTAAATGTGATTATTCGACTAGTATAATATCCATGTGAATAAATAAATGACATTATTTGATTTATCTTTTCCATATTATGATAATGTTTAAGTTTAAAAGGCTTTTGTTTTATTTTTATACATTTAATTAAATATTTATTCTTATTTATGAAAGTTTTTTCTATATTGTTATCCTGACTGAGCATCTGAGCTCACCCCTTTCTATGTTTCATTTTTCCCAGGATGCCAACCTATATATTATGACTGACCTATAGGGATTGTCTAAGGGATATGAATGTGGTCAATGTAGACAATTTTGTTGTTGTTTTCATTTTATAATGTAATGTAACATTCATGTATGTAATCTATTTTCCAAGACTTCTATACTAATTATTCATTCAGGACTTGATTCCTTGTAATATTTCCAATGTATTAAAATAATATACCGACTCTGGGTAACTAGGTTCGGGGTGTTTCAGTTGGTATTGGAGGAAGTTTATCAACAACCTTTGAAATTTATTTAGATAAACTCTGATTAGAGACCATTACCCTAAGATTGAATTTGAGGATTATTATAGAAGAACATCCTAGAATTTTTATAATGTAGATATTTTGTGTATTTTCCATGAAATACATCCCTGTCTAGATATGAGCAGGAAGAGGCAGCTCTGGAACATATGTACCAAGGAGTAAAAACTCTAACAGGGAGTTTTGGGCCTGACCCAGGGTATCCTGGTACACGACAACGAACCTTGGTGCACTCTTTGTTACGACACTCCTGGTGGATATTATTAGGATAATTCATATTTTCATTACAGGCCATTATGAAGGATTTAGGAGTAAATACTTCCTCAATGAAAAAATTTTATGATTATATATTATATTCCTAATCTTTTAAATTTATGTTAGGTATTTTACAAGATTGTAATTATGCATTATGATTCATAAACTAACCTAGTGTATTCCATTGTTTATAAATGGAGCCTAGTAGAAGGAATGAGAATTCTAGAAATACGCATGATCGAAAGATTAAGATGGATCATATCTTTCATGGTATTAAGACAATATTTAGAAGGGAAATAGTCTCCAACATATTCTAATCATATAAAGAAATAGTTTCATGTGTTAATAAGATAAGTAATGAATTATCCAAGTCCTATGTATTTGTAGGGAAGTAAGAGAGGAAAAATATGGAAGAGAAAAAGATAGATAAAGGGAAGAGGGGAAAGAAGGATTTTCCCATATGTGATAACTATGGAAAGAATCACCTTGGTAAATGCTTGAATGGAATGAGAGTTTGTTATAAGTTTGGAGAAAAAGGACACCAATTACGTGATTTCAAGGGTAAGAAAAAGGTTTCAAATGTACAATGATTCATCTGTAAGGAGTTGGGACACTATGCAAATCAATGTTAAAATCATCAAAGGAAACCCCAAATGCTGCTATTGGATAATAATCAAGTTATGATACCACCAAAGATGAAGAGGATTGATTAGAGTTATTATATTGTTATTAAAGTATTGTGTCATTTAAGTATTGTATTAATGATGTACATGTTATAAGAATTATAGAGTATATAAGGATTGTATTGTAGTACTATTTTATTAAGGACATGAGATTGTGTGGAACCAAGAAAAGTGACTCAATAGTGGGTTAAAGTTTTTGGAAAATATATGGTTGAGAGAAAGATAAAAATTAATATGGTTCTGATACTAAGGTAGTTATTTTGGAATAAGATATGGTTGATTTGGATAAATTATATTAGATATTATTGACTACCTTGAAACTGATTAATGATTTGTATATTCCATCATTGTTGGAGTTTACAACTTTTTTGGATATAAGAAGTATATCCAGTATTATATAATGAATAAGGGAGCATGAATGTAATCAATAAGGTTTTATGGTAATTTAGGGTTTTACCATGTTTTAAAAGAATACATAATGAAGGTATTCAAATGTTATTACATATAAAAAAGGATCTTCATTGTGTTTACCTTCCTTTTAAATTTTGTACTATGAGTTTGACCAGAAGTATATTGGATAAGTGTAAAGGTTGGAATGGATTAAGCTAAACATTAGATAATATTGTTTAATTTAAAAAAAACTTCTTAATATTATTTTTTGGATTGTTATGAAAAGGATAACCTGGTGTTCGGGTGAAAAACTGTCGCATCTGGTAAGGCCACGAGACTTGAACCCGCAAACGAAGGGTGACAATGGTGTATCACCTACCACTGGCCTACTTGATGTCCTAGTTGGTATAATATAGTTTTTTTAAATAGCCTGACACATGAATTATAAATTAATTATTATTGGAACCCTATATTTTTAGGATAAATAGAATATTTTTTAATTCTATTATCTTTGAGAGTGAAAGATGAGTTTGTGGTAGGAATTAGTTGAAGGATGAAACTATACTTGTGAAGTATATTTTTTCCTCTTATTCTATGAATAAATAAATTCTTAAACTTTAGGGAAGGGATCTTAAAACCAAAAATGTGTTATCCTAATCCCTTATGTTTTTTTGAACTGATGATATTTTAAATCATCATATATTGATGGCTTTGAGGCCCTTAGTTTTACAATTGTTTGTAATTGATGACCTCAATCACTTCCTATAAATATTTACGTTTTCCATCCAATTATGTGTCTCTAATTTACAACAATGTTCTCCAAATCGAGATCATAATTTGGTGGTGACTTTTTCATATCCCTTTCCCTCTTATTAAGAGTAAATTTTATTAAACCATTTTCTGATGTGGATTTTCAACAAAGTTATTTTTCTATTTTTTACCTTTTATTTTCGAAAAACAATTTCAAATTGTTAGGAGGAAATTTATTGAAGGATGGTAGAATTTAACACCCAATATTTCATAGTATGTTATCTCTTCAAAGTAATTCAATAACTTGCGCTACACGCAACAATGAGTTCGAGTGCACTACAACTTACCAAACTAACCGTTCAAAAAGATATTATGAATAGTATTAACTGAAATTTTAATTTTATATATATCCTATATAATTTTATAATCATATTTTTATTTCTTAGGCATAATATAAGGACAGATTCAAATTTTCAGATAAAAGAAGTATTTTTCAGAAAATGAAATTTTACCACCTTTTACTGGAGAACCTTTTTTAAAACCAATATTTGAAACTTTTATATATTCAATTTCTTGATATTAATTTATTCTTTAGAATAGGGACATAAAAATTTAGTTTGAATAAATTTTTGGTAATTTTTTGATAACTTATATGTTTTGATGAATAGTTAAAAATACTAAATTTTAATTGAAAACAACTTTTTTAATAAAAATAACTTATATTGTTAAATTACGAATTTGAATGGTTTGGAAGTATAATTAGATTATATTTTTATCATTTAATATAATTTAGGTCATTACAATTAATTTTACATTTAAATTTGACATAAAAACATGTCTATCATTTGATAGTTTTTATTTTTAAAAAAACCCGCGTTTTGGTTTTGAGAATGGGAATTAATTTTAAATTAATTAATGAAACTTATATGTTTTTAATTTTATAAAATATAATTCATTTTTTAATTTGGAATTTCAAAATTATCTTTGGGTGAATTTTTGGTATTTTTTTGAAAACTTTCAATTTTTGATGAATAGCGAAAAACATTGTGTTATTGTTTAAAATAGAATTTTTATTTAAATAATTAGTTATTTTATATTAATTTATTTTATGTAAAAATAGATACATAATACCTATATATATTCAAATTAATTCATTGGAGTCATTTTAAAATAAGTTTATATATAAAAAATTTTATCGAAGTTTTTACCGTCTTTTACCCACCTTCTAGGAGCATTTGCAAATTTGCATAAAACTAAATTTTACCACTTATGTGAGTTGAATTTAAAAAATCCTAGAGTCATGGTTGAGATAAGTAATTAAAATATGGTTCAATAAGATGAAAATAATATTTGATGAATAGTAACATTCGACTTTTATTTACCATGGTTAAAAGTAAATAAAAAAATTGAAGGTAAAAATGATATTATAATTACCCTAACACATGTCCTAATTCTATTGGATAAGTGTAATTATAAAAAATTAAATATTATAAATAAAATATGATCCTTTTTGTCCACTTATATTAGATTATGACATTTATTATTATTTTATTTAAAGAAGATTTAAAAATGTTAAATTCAAAGTTTAATAACTAAACCATTTTTAATATAGGGTTATACATAATATAAAATAGAGTAAAAATATTTATTATAAAGATAAAAATATTTCCCACATCATGGTATTTGTTTTATAATATTTAGACATTATATAATAAAATCTATTAATGACACAATGACGATGCAATATTTACCTTAAAATGAAAGACTAAAATAATTGATATTATAAATATCCAAATAAATGTAAATTGAGACTTATGATAAATTACAATAATTTTATAGGTTAATATGAAATTTTATGGTTGATTATATAATTTTTTTATGTGATAAGGTTTTTATGACTTTCAAAAAAACAAAATACCCAATAGTGTCAAAATTGACATAAATTAGTTTTTAAAACAAATACTATTTTATTGGTTGATATAATATTCTTAAAAATATAATATTCGTAAAAAGGGATTAAATAATATTATATATGTCATTAATGAACCACTTGATGTTCTGTTGGATGTTTTTCATAACTTTAATAACCATATAGTGTAAGAATACATGAAGACACAAAAAAGTTAAACTATTTAATTAAGAGTTAAATCTAAAAGATAAGGTTAAAATGGTTACCTAAACTTGTCTAAAACCTATTTTTTTGAACGTATTTAGACCCATAACCACCTAACTCTATAAATAAATTCATTTTGAGCCATTATAAACCGAATATGATTGTATAATAAATTAATATTTTAATCTTTTCCTAAACTGACCCTCACCCCTCTTATAAAAGGGCACTCACCCTTCTCTCAAAATCACACCTCCAAATCCATTTGGATCGGCCAAAAACTGCCCAAATATCCTCCCAAAGTCCCTCAAATCAACCTAGAATCCTTAATTTGATCATAAATCCAACCTATAGAGCATTTTTTATCAACTCAAAAGGAAACACCCGAAGAAGTGGTAATAATTTCACCACCCTCTTTCAAATTCTTTTCTTCTTCCACTTCTTCTTTATTTGTTGTTTCAATACCAAAATAATAACTCTAGTACCTTCTACATAATGTGATTTTATTATAAATATGGTACAACCATATTCATTATTCAATCCATTCTATAAATGACAAAGTCACCATACATGTGTACATACGGCTTACCGTCTCCACATCATGGTGTTGTTTGTTATTAAAACACTTCATTATTTGTATGGGTATAATAATGAGTATAACTAATGTAAATAATAAATATAACATGTTAATGATTCTTTATATATCATATACCATCCAATTATATACAATTTCACCATTAAAAGAATGATATCATGTATGGTATCATATTAATGTATATGGTTCTTGTATAATTTAATAGCAACGATTTCTCCATTATACAGGATGATAACCAACCCTCCACCAAGGAAAAGTACCAGGAAAGAGTTAATTTTACAATCTCATTATTATCTGAGGTTGTTTTATGTAAGTATCTACTGGCATATATTTTTTATCCATTTCCATGTTTCATAAAAGAGTTTTCAAAGGGATTATTGTTTAGGGACTCTTTTATTTAAACATCATTTTAAATGTTTTAAATATTTATTCTTCTAAACCTTTCTCATTAATGTCAATGTTTTTAAAATGGTTTTAAGGATTTATTTATATGGAAATAAATTTTTTAAAATGTTAATTCCTTTCGAATGTTTCAAAGTTTCATGGGACACTTTGATTCAAAACTATATTTGAAATGACTTCCTTTATCAATTATGTGACTTTTAAATTATTTCTTGAAAAACAGATATTTCTCTCAATGTTTTTTACTAATCATTTTCAACTATGTCAAAAAACTCTATGGGATATTATTCTTGATAAAGGTTTAATTATTATACAGATCTTTCATATTTTATTGAAGGTTTTGTGATATGTTTGACTATGGATGTGTTATTTTTATACCATTAATGGTTTATGGATAAATTATTGACATTTCATATGCTAGTTTTAATACGAATGTTTATGTTATGTTTAAACCATTTCATATGAGGAATGCATTAGACTTAGTAAGTGACAGGTGGAGCTCGCTATAGCTCCTTGATGCATCAGTAGGTCTAATGAGACAAAATAGTGTCTTGGCATAAGGCCTTTACAAAATCTTATTTGTAGTCTTGGCATAAGGCCTTGACTATGTGGTTTTAAAGTCTGGAATTATGCATTCCATCATTATGAAATTGGATATTGATATTACATGTTATTATTCGACTAGTATAATATCCCTGTGAATAAGAAAATGACATTATTTGATTTATCTTTGACATATTATATTGAAGTTTAAGTTTAAAAGGCATTTGTTTTAGTTTTATACATTACCTTAAATATTTATGCTTATTTATGAAAGTTTTCACTATATTGTTATCCTTAATGATCAAATAAGATTACCCCTTTCTATGTTTTATTTTCCCAGGATGCAAATAATTATATTATGACTGACCTATAGGGATTGTATAGGGGATATGAATGTGGTCAATGGAGACAATGTTGGTGTTGTTTTTCATTTTATAATGTAATGTAACGTTCTTGGATGCAATATATTTTTCAAGACTACTAAATTGATCGGTCCTTCGGGACTTTATTCCTTGTAATCACTCCAATGTATTAAAATAATGCACCGACTCTGGGTAACTGGGGTCGGGTCAATACATTACACTTTCTATTTTGTTTATAGATGAGATCATATGATTTAATATTTTATAATTTATGAAGTACCCCTCAGAGGATCATTTTAATTTCTATATCTCGCATTCTGATCCATATTTTCATGACTCTACAAATTTTTATTTTCAATATTTTAAAAATGGATACCATTAAATTCTTATATAGGTCATGATTACTGGTTCTATTTTGATGTTGAAAAATACTTTTACAGATATTTCTCTCGATCAAACCACAATAATTTTTGATTATTTTGGGGATTCTTCTTCTGATTCTGAGAATGTACTTTATAAAAATGATATGGATATTGATTTTATATTTTAATTTTATAAATTATTTTCTGATGTTGATGAAATATATTAAGAAAAAGAAATTTACTATTCACATATATAATTTACTACATCATTTCAATCAATAGATAACCCACCCAAACTAGAACTCAAAAAATATCCACAAAAATTAAAATATTCATACATAATGAGTCTTTTAAAGGACGAGGATAAACCAGTTAGGTAACAAAAAAAGACACTTAACCCCACACTCCTAGAGGTTTTGAAAAAATAGGTGGAAAATTACAAAAATTGGGTATTCTTTATCCTATCTCTAATTCTCGGTAGGTTATTCCTATCCAGGTTATGCCAAAAAAATTGGTTTCACTATTGAAAAAAATTAAAACGATGAGTTTGTTACTATAATAGTAAAAATTAGTTGCTGAGTGTGAATTGGTTATAGGAAACTAATAAATCCACCTGAAATATCTTTTACATTCCATTTATCAGCCAAATTGTTTAGAGTCTTGGAGGTAGGAAATAATATTGTTTCTTGGATGGTTTCTCTAGATATTTTTAGGTTCTCATTACAGTAGAGGAACCAGATAATATGACATTCATATGCCCATTTTGTTCAATTTATTATTGAATAATGTCATTTAGAATTTAGAATTACATATGTACATTCCTTAGATGCATGGTGAGTATCTTTTCTAATTTACCTGAGACTTTTATGGAGATATATAATTATAGATGATTGTTTTATGTATGGTTCCACATTTGATGAGTGTATCTTGAGTTTGGGTAATGAGTTTCATTATTTCATTGAGAAAAATCTATTTTTAAATTTTTAAAAAAGTTATTTCATGGTAGAGAAGGGAATTTAATTTGGTTATATAGTCTCAGAATAAGGAATAGAGGTTAATAGATCCCAATCTGACATTATTTACACATTTCTATATCCTACAGGTGTGTGTGATGTTATATATTTCTTAGTACATTTATGTTTATATTGAAGCTTCATCAGATATTTTAGTAAGATTACTATTTCAATGTTGAGATTTATTTAAAAGGATTCTGATTTTGTATTTGATGATTCTTATAGGGATTCCTTTGATGAGGTAAATAAAGGTCTCACCACACCATTGGTCATTCAATCCATATAGTGGGAGTTTCCATTTGAGCTTATGTGTGATACTTACAAGTTCATAGTTGGAGAAGTCTTATCATGGAGGGTGGAGGAATGTTCACATGTGATATCCTATGACTCAATTATGTTTTATTAAAACTAGTAAAACTAAATGACCATGTAAGTGAGTCTCTTTATTTCATATTTTCTTTATAAAAATTTCATTCTTATATTTTAGGCTCTAATGTAGTTGTTTTTTTATCACCATGTATCTTTGAGGTGCCTCTTTAATAATCCATATATAAAGCCTAAAATTATTCTTTAGATTATCCTTATACAAGAGTTTAATATTGAGATAAAGGGTAATAAGGTTTTTGAGAAATTGGTGGAAGAAGATATTTCTGGATGATAACATTTATGAAATCTTAGGTACAATTAATTGGTATAATTATTTATTTAACTATATTTTTTCCACTGAAATAATTGAAAATATAATTAAATAATAAGTTTAAAATTTAAAAAATGAGTTTAGGTATTATGTTTGGTATGATCCATATCTCTGGTGCATGTGCAGTGAACAAGTTATTAGGAGATATGTTACTAATATTGAGTTTGAGTCTATTATACTTTTTTTCATACACATAATATTACTGGATACATTATACCCCAAAGGATATCTAGTAAATTATTAGAATCTATATTATACTGAACTTGTTAGTTCCATGATTCCCATGTATTTTGTAAGTTATTCTCATATTTCCAACACACTCATAACATTTCTAAGAGTGATTTGATACATCAAAAATCCGAATTATTATGTTAGTTTTTTTTATGTATAGAGAATCAACTTTCTGGGTATATTTTTTAGATTATTTTGTTTCATGTATATTCTTATTGTTGTTAATTATGATAGGAAATGGGTAGAGGCCAAGTGTACTAGGACAACTGATTCTCATGTTGTAGTTGAATTTTTAGGGAAAATTTTGTTTCATATTTGGGGTATAAAAGGATATATGGTGTCACAATATTCATGGGGATTGGACAGATAAAATTTCTAAACGGTTTTTGTAGTGCAACACAATGGATGACCAGATTCATCTCACTTGAGGAGCATCACAATTTTTTTACTTACTGATTCTATATAACTTAAAACTATTTATTTTTGTTTTTTTATTTTATGAAAATAGTGATAAATATTTTGGGTTTTGGATTACTTTCTAAAATATTGAAATAACAAGAATAGTGATAATCTAAACTAAACTAACATGAAATTATGAACAAAATGTGATTAAAAATAATGAACTAGGTATTGAGTTTGGATCTTAGTTTTATCATTATCCCCATTAGTTGTTAAATTTATGTTTGATAATCTAATTATAAAATATAATGCATGAATTACTATATTTTTATTTAGTTTTTTGAAATCTCGAATGACATTAGAAATATAAATTACACCTCCTACTATAATCAAGGTTGATTGAATCCCTCAGTCGAGAGTGTGAGATATTCTTCGACCTGGCTCCATCCTATGCCATTTTATCCACTAAATGGATCATGACCTGTGTATACAGATCTTGTATCTAGTAGAAGGGAGTGAGAATATTTAATAAAATAATATAAATATATTTGAGAAAAACATCATGGTAGGATATATCTACACTTATGAATGCTACTCACATCTATCAAAAATATAAAATAATCTTTAGTCAGGAATTTGAGAACACCTGACCTCCCAAAGGACAAGCCTTGGGTCAACCCCTTATTTTCAAGGGTAAGAGATCACTTTTTGGAAAGAGAGAATAGAAAGAGAAGAATAAAAATAAAATAAAATAACAATGAGAAAATAATAATTAGATAAAATAAATGAAATACAAAAATAAAAATAGAATAAGAGAGAGAAAAAAAATAAAACAAAAGATAATTAAGAAATAAATTAAAATATATATAGTAATAATATTAAAAATAAGAAGAATAATAAGTTGATTAATAAGAAGAATAAGGGTGTGTTGAAGAAGACACAAAAATAAAAGAAATACATTGATGAATATTATTAAAGAAATTAAAATAAAATTAAATAAGAAAAACAAATAAAAAAATAAAAAAAATAAAAGAAACTCGGAGCCGTAACTTTCCCTCACTGGTGGACTCCTCTCTAGTGGGTGTTGAACTCTTTAGAAGTGGGATATTTCTCTATTTATATAGAATGAGTGCCTAGAATTTACCTCATTCAAGGGAAATCTTCCCAAATATTCAAAAATGGATCTTATGGATATCATGGATTTTTTTTGAACATCAGAATTTTAAATCTCCATAGAACTTGGGTTGTTTCCATTTTTCAATGCAGAGAGTGTGACAGAGTGGAAACGATTATTTTATGCATGGGATGCGAAGAAGGTGACGTGGAATCAACTATGGTTTGGTGGTGATCAAAATCATAGGCTGTGGTGTAATAGGTGGAAGAATGGAATCAGAGGTTGAAGTGGTTGAGATATTTCTTCATACAACCTTTTAAGTTGCCTGATGAAGCCTTCATGATAGTCAAATGACGTTTTGAGAGTGATCTTGAGTGGTGGTAATGGTTGTACAACTCGACTTTGAGCTATTTTAGCATTTACATGGAATTTATTAATGATACAATCAGTGGTATATTATCAAAAAGATAGTGGTAGTGTGGAAGAGGATGATGGTGTCATGGATTAAGAAATGTCCAAGAATGAGCTAGTAGGGTGGGAGCGGGATGATGTTGCTTTAGAAACTGATAAATAGTACTGAGGGAGGAATGTACCACATAAGAAGTGGGGATGGTTTTTATGAGAATCTAAATTTAAATGAATCTTATCCCTAGATCAGAATCCTATTACAGGAATGCGATTTTGATTTCCACTTTCCCACACATGGGCCATCATGTCCCATGAAGGCTCTGGCCCAACTAATGCATGGAGTAAACTATGAACTCACAGTCTGCACGAGACAGATGCCCACATGTGGAACTCACACCCTTTTGGATTATGTTGGATCTCTTGTGTAATATTCTTTGCTTTCTATGCCTATTTTGGCCTAGATAAGTCTCTTCTTTCCATATATGAGGGTTGACCAACCTTAATTTATTTTTTTAAACTCCTAAAAAAATGTTCATACACTTATAAAAATTCAAATTACTATAAAAAAACTAATAACTAAAAATAAAAATAAAATTCAAATTTTTTTTCTTTTATAATATACCAACTTTAATTTTTTATTTTCAAATACCCACTTTTGAATAAAACATTGAATTCAATGGGAATTTTTATTGAAAAACACTAAAAATAATTAGAGTATGTTTGAAAAATGTTCATGAAATATGAGTGGGTCAAATACCCCCACACATAAACTATGGATATCCTCAAGTAGAAAATATGAAAATGGAATTAAAAGGGTACAAATTCTACCATTATTGAAATATAAATCAGTAAAATAAAATTATAATCAATGTTAATTCAAATTTTCAAAAAGTTTCATAAAATATTAATTTAGTTTCCTAATTTTTAAAGAAATGACCAACTCAAGTATTTTAATTTTTAACATTTTAAAATTATGGTTCTTCACTTATATTTTATTCAAGATCCATAATTAATTATTATTAAACATGAAAAATTATGATTTACCCCACATTAGATCTTTCCTATCATCACTCATGATACACATTTAAGTGGTTTTATGCTCACATCATGGGAACATTCTCTTTATCCACATTCTTATAAAGGAAATACTTTCTCGACTTTGTAAATTCAAAAAGAACAAAACACTTAAGGAATTTTCAATAATGGTTCATATTATTATGAGGCTTAAGTTTATTAGGAATTTATGTTTAAAAATTAAGGCTCACAGAGGAGACTTATCTCTTAAAGTAAAATTCATGATATCTAAAGTAGGAGATTAATGAAAATCTCACCTTCAAAGTAACAACTCCCACTTATCATTCTCAAAGTAATGTCATTAAAAATTAAATCATGATGAATGATGTGAATATTCTTGAATTTTTTCATACTTTTATACTTTTTTTTCAAAATAACTTTTTAATTTTTCTTCTTTTTTGAAATTTATGATTAGAATAAATATCACACCCACCACTTGAAAACATATGAGAAAAATCATCGTTCCTATAATGGTGATTTTTTATTCTTGTATGGAACAAACCATTTTTCCTTTTTTTATTGAAGAGGGTAAAGCAATTGAGTACAATGTATGAGTCAATAACCCTTTTTAATACCCACAATTAGTACCCTCAAAGTCTTTCCTTACAAATTACTTCATCCATTCCACTATGACTCCCTTTACTCCCCCGCATAAAATTCAAAATATCATGCAAATACTAAGGTGAGGGTATAATTGATAAAAATGTCTTAAAACATGTCTCATACATAACAAGGTCATTCAAGGTATCTATGGGCTAAACAAGGAATTATGTATAGGTGGTATCAAGGATGAAGGATTTTAAAAAGATGTCTCAATCATTTTAAAAGTATTTTGTACAGTTATAGAATTGATAAGTTCAAATGAAAGTTCTTGTAGGTGATAAGTCCCAAGATCACTGAAGAAGTATTCTCAAGATAAAATAGAAATTATTTGGTGTAGAAATCATCTTTGGAATATAAATTTTAATTTGGTATAGTCACACATTATTCGACTAATAAAAAAATAAATTTATATGAATTTCCTAAATTCAATGTGTAAAAAATGACAGGGAAACTCATTAACACAGATCAACTAATTCCATCAAATCATGTATCCCTTTTTTAATATCCATGATTCACTCTAATCATTCAATTCTACATTTTAATCATTAAATATCTTCATCATTGAAGTATAAAAAATGGAATCATATGATTCCTAATAAACTCTTGTCTCTTAGATAACTCAAGTAAAGCATTAATTCAAGAATGGGCTTGTAATTTATGATTGAAATCTCAAAACATGTTTTAGATAAAATATAGGGAGTTTAAAAATAGAAAATTATGGAATGAACTCTCTATCCTATGAAACTAGTCCTCTTACCTACTTAGATGTTTGGGGGATACCTTGTGCCATCATATACCAAAAAAATATAATCAAACATTAATACTCAAGGACCATGTCATTTAATCTAAAAAAGATAGTGTGATTTTTCTATATGCCAAACTAATTTCTAAGAATGAAATTCAAAATAATAAAAATCCAATAAAGACAAATCTGGGTATGATTCCCCAAGTTGACCCAAGCATTTTACTATCCCTAAAAAGACAAGATCAACTATTATCCATAGTTTAATGGTTTGTGGATCTTATTAAATTTAAACTACCACATATAGATTTTACTAGATTTCACTTCTTCCTTCTTGGTGAGGAATGATCCATGCATAGAGTATACCAGATCCATACCCTTAAAAATTAAGTATAGCTTTCATATTTTGGGTATGATGAAGTATTGATCATCCTCTTTCTAGGTTGATACTTTTCTAACCTTCTCTTGTTGTTCTAGTGCTGGTCCAATTGCGGCTATATATATTTAACGATCAAAGGGAAATTAAGAAGGAATTTTTACATGAATAAAATTTAAATTTGATTTAATATTATCCCTTTCAAAGTTGGAAACATGTGTTTTTTTCCTTAGTCTCATATACTAAGACAAATTCACAGGCTTCTTTAAATGTATGTTCATTAAAACCCAGGATCTCTAGGTGTTCTTCAACAGGTGATTGTCCTATTTCTTTATATATCTTTAAGGAAAACAAAATATTGTATGAATATGAAAAACTAAAAGTAGTATGAATTAATACTCAATTAGTATTGAATAAAATCAAATGAAAAATATTTTGAGATGAGGTCAACTCCATTAGTTGGTCTAGGTTCAATATCCCCTTCAATGGCGAGTTCCTCTTAGAGTTAGACGGTATATGGTAGAGGTAGGTAGTCAATCTCATCCATCTTTTCTTGAAATTTCCCCACTTTAGTGGCTTCTTCATCTTATATAGAAAAAGATAAGTATATTGGAGTTGGATCTTCTAATTTGTAAGGAATATGGAGATTATTTATCACCTCTTACTCATTCCAAAGATTTTATAGTTATTATTGATCTCCCACATATATCTCATCTATAAAGTCTTCCTCATCATGAATCCACTCTAGCTCATCATGGTCAGCTTGGATTTGAGTCTTGAAATGGTTGGGATACTAATGATATTCAAGTTGGGTCTCAACTTCCTGGATGTCATCAATAAAATTGGGTATCTTCAGCTTCAATTCCACCTTAGCCTTTAATATTTGATAATCAACTTTGAATTAATCAATCATATATTTCATCTCTTGAAATGAACATCCAATATTATGCCCATTCATCATACACCTAACAAAGTTAGTGGGTTCATATAAACTTTATAGGAGCACCTTCTCATTATTCTGTAGTACTTTTTTTGATCATATACCCTTGAGTAATTTTTCTATGTATTGAAAAAATGACTGTTTGAAAATATCACGGAAAAATAGTTTTGATGGGTTTTCTGTTTTTTTAAAGAAATAGAAACTATATAGAATGTGAAAATAAAAAATTTAAATAAAATATTGATTAAATCCTTAAAAATAGTGCCAGTCTTGATGGAACACCAGTTATGGGGCATGAAAAAAAATGAATTTCTTAATTGTTTTCCTAGTGCAGCACAATGGATGATGAGAGTCATCTTACTTGAGGAGCTTCATAGTTTCTTTACTTACAAATGTTAAATCATATTAAAACTATTTCTTTTTGTTGTTGTTTTATTTTATGAAAATAATGATAAATTTTTTGGTTTTTTTATTACTTCATAACATATTAAAATGGTAATAAGAGTGAAAATTTAAAATAAACTAACATGAAATGATAAATAGAATGCGATTAAAAAGAAAGAACTTGGTCCTGGTCTTGGTTTTGAGTTATATCATTGTTCCCATTTTATTTTTTTATTTTATGTTTGATAATCCAATTCTGAAATCTAATGCATCAATTACTATCCTTTTATTATGTTTTGTGAAACATTGAATACATTTAACAATATAGATTCTGATACCTCCTGTAATCAAGTTTGATGACACAGCTCAGTCAAGGGTGTGACATCTTCTAGGACCTGGCTCCATCATATGCCATTTTAACCACTAAATGGATCAAATCCATTATAAGAAGAGCTTGTGTCCAATATTATGGAGGTAAAATATTTAATAAAATCATATAAATATATTTTAGTAGCATGTCATGGTGGTAAATCACCCCACTCATATATGCTAATCATATCTATCAAAAACCTAAAATAAACTTTAAGCAAGAATTCAAGAACACCTAACCTCTCTTGGGCCATGCCTTGGGTCATCCCCTCATTATTGAGGGTAAGATATCATTTGGTGGAAATAGAGAATAGAAATATAAGAATAAAATTAAAATAGATAGGATTGAGTAAAAAATAAAGAGATTAGACACATGAAAAAAATAAGAAGAGAGAGAGATAAAAAAGAATAAAATAAAAGATAATTAAGAAATAAATTATAATATTTATAGATAGAATGCTAAAAAAAATAATGAGAAGATGAATAAGGGTTTTTGGAAGAAGACATAAAAAAATATGGATGAATATTATTAAAGAAATTAAAATAAAATTAAATAAGAAAAAGAAATAAACTAAATAAAAAAATAAAAGAAACTCGATGAAGCAGCTTCGCCTCAGGGGTGGCCTCATATCCAGTGGGTGTGGAACTTTATGGTATTGGGATAATCCTCCACTATATATAAAGGAGGAGTGACTTGGATTTACCTTAGTCAAGGTTAACATTAAAAAATCATAAACCAAGGATCTTTTGGATATCATGGAGTTTTTTTGCATATGTAAATTATAAATCTCTATAGATATTGGACTCTTTACATTTTTTAGTGTGGAAAATGTGGAAGATATATGAAGCTTAGTGAATCAATAGTATGTGAGTAAAGTAATGTGGCAGTGGCTGTGCATCAGTGTTTTTCTGTATTGGAAGTATTTGTAAAGTAGGAGGCGACACGAAAGTGGTGGCAGTGTTGGTTGAGATCCTTCTTTATCCAGTCTTTGAGGTGGACATATGATGCCTTCATGGTTGTTTAGTGATGATAAAAGAGTGATCTCGAGTGGTGGAAGTGGCTGTGCTGCTCAACTCTTAGATCTTTTACTAATGCCATGGAATTTCTTGATGATCCAAGTAGATTCCAGTGATCATAAGGACAACAGAAGCATGAATGATGATGGTTATGTCATGAATTGGGGAAATGTATAAGCATGAGGCAATAAAGTGGGAGAAGTAGGACATTTCTTTGGAAAGTGAGGAACAATACCAATATATGGATGTGCCACATCAGAAGTGGGAATGGTTTTCAAGAGAATTTAAATGTAAAAAACCATATCCATTGATTAGAAGCCTATTTTGATGACTAGATCTCTATTTCCACTTGCACAAACATGGGTCATCATGGCCTATGAGGGCTATGGACCAACTAATGTGTACGATAAACCACGATGTCACACTTCACACGAGCCTGATGATCCTGTATGACACTAACACCCTTCTAGCTTGTGATGGATGTCCTATGTGCTATGCTTGGTTGAACGATCCTAGTTAGGCATGACTATATGGATTCTAGACATGGTTGATGGCTGACTTACCATGGATTAATTTTTTAGACTCTTGAAAATTGTTCATTCCCTTAAAAAAATTCAAATTACTAAACAAAAACTCATTAATAAAAATAAAATACAAAATACAAAATTATTCTACTAAAATATATTAACATTAATTATATATGTTTAAATACCCAATTTTGAATAAAAAATTGAATTACATGGGCATTTTCATTGAAAATAATTGAAAATCATGAGAATATGTTTAAAATATGCGCAGGAAATATGAGTGTGTTAATATTATCAGTGACTAAGGGTTACAATTTTACAATAAAAATCTGGATTCCTTCCTTTAGAAGTGTGGGATGGCACACAAAACTTTAACTCCATACCACTCCCATACAAATGGCTAATTCAATGTTTCAAATTAGGAATTGAAGTAGATATTGGAGAAAATTGCACTTCCTAATAGAATGGATTAGAGAAATAACTTGGATGATGTGCTTTGAGATTATAAGAAGATATTCAAGAATCCCATCAGCATGTACCCATATCCTATTGTGTTTGGAAAGGATTTATGTCAGGAAATGTACCTCAGGGCCCATGTCCCAACAACCCCAAGCCCACCTTCTAAAGGCCAGGGGCTGGTGACTAACGCCAAAGGCATCAACCTGCAAGTGAGAGGTATTTTACTAATTATGTATATTAACACACATTCCCAACCACATCCCAACACACTGAAAGTGGGTAAAAAAGTACAACTAAAACAAGTTTGAGTTCAAGTACAACTGAAATTAAATGGGTGAGAATACAAATCCTACAAAGAACTGAAAATAGCAAGTACAAAAAAGGAAAATCTGATGGTCATTCATAGAAAAACCCACCTAATCATGAGAGTAGTGAAGATACCAGAAGATGAAGTTGTATATCCTATATGCCAGGTCCTACAAGGCCCCTCCTGGTCTTAGGACCCTCCTGGTCCTAGGCCCCTCCTGGTCCTAGGCCCCCAAGTCCACCATCGTAGCATCTATCAATCCCATCTTTTTAAGCACCCCTGCTAAAACATTGGTTATTTGCACCAGACACAACACGTGTGGGAGAAAACCATGTAGGTTTGAGTAACACAATACTTAGTAGGGACCCCAAAACCAAAAGGAATGACCCGAAAACAATCATCAAATAAAAGCACGAAGCATAATCATGAAGCACATGCACAAAGAAGAATACATATCACACCCAATATACATTTATGGTAGTGATAGTAGAATTATCAGTCACATCATCGAACACGTCAGATGTTGAAGTGATCCTCCTCTATCGAGTATAGTGGGTCTTCTAAGTCACAAAGAAGTGCTTCTCACTAACCTTGGACTGCTTAGTTACACCTCCTCATCATATACTGTGGGATTGCTAAGTCACACAGAAGTGCTTCCCACAAATCTTGGATAACTGAGCTTATCCTCCTCATCGAGTACCGTGGGAATGCAAAGTCAAAGAGAAGTGATTCCCACCATGGGCCTACAAATTCCCAGAGAAGTGCTTCCTGCTGGGCTAGGGTTGAGTCATCCAGAGTTGAAGGTCAGCAGTCCTCAGGTCTCAACCAACTATAGGGTTCTGTACGTAGCGTGCTTGGTAGAACCACTCCTCAAGCCATTAATTTAATTGAAAATTATGTGAAAGTCATCATATATCATTACAAAATATCCACCTCATTGAGAGGGTCCCAATGCTATAAATGATTCATCAATAGGACACACGTTTTACAAGATACAAGTGTTTTAGTAACCTGGGGACTGGTTCCGACAGGGCCTGGTCCGACCCGGTCGGACCCACCCGACAAACCTGGCTCAGGGTCTCACATACTCCGGTTTAGGATTAAATTAATCGACCTGACCTAGTTTGGGTTTGGGTCAGTCTGGTTCGGTCTGACTAATGGGCCATGCCTAATGGGCCTCACTGGACTTGGCCTGGTTTGGCCGAGGGTCCAGGCTAATGGGTTGCTCGGTGACCCAGTCTAGACTGGACCAACCCGAAGGGTGCGAGTTTGGACTTCTGGTGTAGGTCCGGCCCACAAGGCCGTGACACCGGCCTGCCTAGTGGGTCCAGATTGATGGCTGGGGCGCAGCCTGTTGGCCTAAGGCCTGACCACATGAGGTGGCGAAGGTGCGCAGTCCAGTCGGGACGCAACAGTGTGCTTCCTCTGGCCCCCTCTTCCCTGCGGGATGCTGCACGGCCCCCACCTCCAGCCGAGGTTAACCAACTGCGGCTCCTCCATCCAGCAGAGTGGCCCGGTCATGGGCCAACCCTCCACGAAGTGCCCCAATTGGCGTCGCGTCCTCCGCTGCTGTGACCTGATAGCTGCAGTCTCCAGCCACTACGTTTCACCCTCCACCTGGCTGCCGATGTGGCCGGAAGCCCTCCATCCCATTAATCGGCAAGTGGATGGCATGTGCCACCTCCATTTCCAGTGCCAGTGCTGGCACGACAGCATATCCTTTGGCAGAACACTGGATGTGCACCGGTGGTCCGTTCTTCATGCCGCTTGCACCTATGGCCCCCCACAGTTCATCTTTTTTACTGAGAAGGCCTTAAATAACCCATTTCGTTGTTTTGAGAATATGGCCCCAAAGAACGCATGAGTGGGGGTGATTGGGCCATGTTTGTGTTGTCTTGGGCCCTCTATGTTAGAGGTTTAAATCAAGGGGGAGGATCGGGTATTGAGTTCAATCGTTCCATGCCAAGTTGAATCCTAGATAAATAAATCCCCAACCAAATTCACCCTCCCACATAATGCACGAATCATGGATCAACTTTTTCGTGGGTTTATCCACATTCTTCATTTTTAGAAAATAATGGGGAAAAACATAAAAAATAAAACCCCCCTAATTTCTTTAATTTTTATGCTGATACATTCATCCTCGAGGTTTCAATACGTCAACGTCGTCACTTCTAAATTCGTTATTCAAGGTGCTTCGAAGGCGATGAGGATCTGTTGATGTTCATCATTATTCATTGGAGAGGAGATTCTTCAGAGTTTCTTTAGAGAATCCTCCATGTTTTTAATTCTCTGTCCACCAACGTATTAGACAACAAAAAATAAACAAAATCACAACGTCGTTGCATCAATTAATGATGCTCATTAAGTGGTCCACATTTAACGATCCAAATTTTATGGGTTATTAAGATAATAACGTCGTGATTTCAAACAATCCATTATTGGTCCTCCATTAATGCACCTCATCTCCACCTAGTCAATACATCACAGCGTCACCGTCTGCCACACAATAGTGAGTGGGAAATAAAATAATTCCTTTAAATTATTTTATGATTTTTCTCAAAAATTCCAAGAAATAACTTTTTCTCTCAGCCCTTTCTGGCCTAAGTTATGTCATTTCTAGGTGAATCTCAGTGTTATGAGTTCAACAGTGTCCTCATATTTTTGATCTGAGCATCTATTCAAAAGATAGAAAATCCCACTCTCAAATTTACTAAATGTACATAATGTTTTTTTTCAAAATTATGTTAAGGGGTCTCTGGGCCTCGGAATAACGTGTCGTCGAATTTCTAGATCCATAAATAATTCCATATAAAAAAAAAATTACAATTTTTTTTGAGACAATACATTCTACCCATCTTAGGGATTTATGTCCCTAAAATCCAAAACAAAAACTAAAAAAAGATGGGGTTAATGAGCATGAATTTGAGCCTCCCACTCCCACGTGCTCTCCTGGAGATTCCTGTGCTTCCATTAGAAGAAAACTAGAAGAATTGACCACTTTCATAGTACCCACTGTTTTCGATCCTCTATCTCCACTAGGAACTCCACAAACATCGCTTCATCATCAATGTCTAACTTTCCCTAGTTTTTGACATGCGATAGATCATGCACGTACGCCCTTAGCTGGAACACATGGAAAACATCATACACATAGTGCATCTTTGGGGGAAGGGCTAGGAAGTATGCCACCACACCAACTCTGCTCAGGATCTAAAAAGTTACAACGAACCTTGAAGATAACTTTCTGCCCCGTAAAAGTCTCTGTAATCATTTTCGGGGTGTGACTTGAAGGAAAAAATGATCACCCTCCCTAAACTCCAAGGGTCTATGTATCGTATCAGCATAATAATTATGACTACTCTGTGTTGTCGTCATCCGCTCCTGGATGATCTGAACCTTCTCGGTGGTAGCCCGTACCAACTATGGACCCATGAGTGCTGACTCCCTTGGGTTTTCCCAACATAGGAGTGATCTTCATAGCCTCCCGTACAAGGACTGAAACATTTCCATGCCAATGATGGAGTGATAGATGTTGTTGTATTCAAACTCCACCAGTGGAAGGTGGTTCTCCCAACTGTGACCAAAATTGAGGACACAAGCATGAATCATGTTCTCCAAGGTCTATATGGTCTTACCGTCTAACCATCCATCTGGTGGTGAAAAGATGTGCTGAAGCGCAGCTGCATCCGGAAAACCTCCTACAATCACTTCCACAGCCGGGATATAAAATTAGCATCACGATCGGAGACAATCATCGAAGTCACCCTGCAGAGACTCACAATCTCTTGGAAATAGAGCCATCCCAATCCCTCTACTGATACTTTCTCCCGGATGGGTAAGAAGTGAGATGACTTGGTGAGTCGGTCAATGATCACCCACATGGAATCATGGACCATGGATGTATGTGGTAACCAGGTCACAAAGTCCATGGATATACCATCCCACTTCAACTCTGGAAACTCAAGTGGCTGGACTAAGTCTGGTTGAACGTGATGATCAGCCTTCACTTAATGGCAAGTGAGTCATCATGAAACAAACTTGGCCACCACTTTCTTCATCCCTAGCCACCAGTACTGACGTCGGAGGTCCTAGTAAATATTTTCCACTCCAAGATGTACCTCCAAAGTATATTTATGAAACTCCATCAAAACCTCCTCCAACAATGCCACTAGTATTAAGGTGCACCCTATGAAAATGATGATGTGCTCCCCACCTATCGGAAATCCATCAGGATACCATCATGAGGATAATTGTGCACGTCAGGCCTCACAGTCAATATCCACCAGATGTGCCTCCCTAACTCACTATAAGAGTGGGATAGTAACAACCATTAATTGAAGGTAAGCAGCTTCACTATAATCCATGACGGATATCTACATTACAGCTAGTTGCTCTATCGCCTCACTCAGAAACTGCAACCCAGTCCTCCTGTTGAGCATGTCTGCCACCACGTTCCTCTTTTTAAGAGAATATTCTATCTCAAAGTCATAGTCCTGGAGAGATTCTAGCTATATCTATTGTCTCTGGTTCAGGTCCTTATGGGAGAAGATATATCTAAGACTCTTATGGTTGGAGTAAACTATTAATCGTTCACCCATAAAGTTGTGCCGCCACATCTTCAAGGAAAAGACAACTACTACTAACTCGAGGTCATGGGTTGTGTAGTTATTCTCATGTTTTATCAACTTTTGTGAGCTGTAGGTGACAACTACTCACTCATACATCAGGACACAACCTAGTATGGCCCCTAATGCATCATAGAAAACTACATACTCAACGCTCTCCTTTGGTAGTCTCAATATGGGGGCACCAGTAAGTTTTCTTCTTAGCTCTTGGAAACTCTACTAAAATTTTTCCGTACACACAAAGGGATATCCCTTTTGTGACAAAGACGATAAGGGTGCTGCTACCATAGAAAATTCTGGTACGAACCTATGATAGTAACCAGCCATCCCTAAGAATCTCTTCACCTCGGTCATGCTCCTAGGTATCTCCCAAGCAAGCACTGCTTATATCTTGGATGGATCTACCACAACTCCAGCCTCAGAGATGATGTGTCCCAGAATGTGGATCTCTCAATTCCAGAACTGGCACTTTGAGAGATTACCATAAAGATGGTGCTATTAGAGTGTATCCAAGACTATCCATAGGTGTGTAGCATATTCCTACTCTGATGCTGAGTACAATAGGATGTCATCGATGAAGACCACAGAGAACCAGTCAAGATAATACTAGAATATCCTATTCATGAGACCCATGAACACTGCTGGGGAATTGGTCACGTCGAAAGGCATCACCAGGAACTAATATCCTCCGTACCAGTCTTCGGTATGTCCTCGTCCTATACTCAAAGCTGGTGATAGCTTGATCTGAGGTATATCTTTGAGAACCACTTCGCTCCCTTCAGCTGGTCGAAGAGGTCATCAATTCTCAGCACTAGATACTTGTTCTTCATGGTCACCTGGTTTAGGTGCCAGAAGTCAAAACACAACCTCAAATTCATGTATGCCTTTTTGGAAGAAAGCACTGGGGCTTCCCATCATGAAACGGTGGGCCTTATGAACCCATTATTCTACAAGTCCTCTAGTTGTACTATCGTCTCGTGAATCTCCGTGGGATCCATCCAATATACTGATGTGGATATTGGTGTCATCCTGAGGTACAAGTCGATGCAAAATTCTACCTCCCTTTGTGGAGGTAGTCCCAGAACATCCTCAGGGAAAACATCCTCATACTCATCCACACTACAGGGAAGCTTGGACTCCTCTCATCCACTGTACCAAGGGTGAGGATCACCAACCGGGGAGTGATCGGTTGCGTCCTCCTCCGAAAGATTCTATCCTATGATATAATTACTTCCTTCTCGCTGGTGAAGGAAAAAATAGTCCCATATCCGGGGACACACTGCAATGTATGCCTAAAACAATCAATTTGAGCATAGAATGTGGATAACCAGTCTATACCCAATATGAAGTCATAAGGCCAAGGAGTCACTACTAGGAGATCCCATCCAAAGCTCTTGCCACCTAGAGTAAGCTCACACTACTGGAACTAGTGTGTAATCGTCAAATACCCACCCATAAGAGTCTCTAGGTGTAAGGATCGATCCAACAGCTCCACCAGAATCTCCGAGCTCTGAATGAGAGATGGGGAAAGGAAGGAGTGACTATAACCTATGTCTATAAGTAATGAAACTAGGGTGGAGAAGAAACAGATCATACCTCAGATCATCTATGGAGATCCATTTTCATAAGCCTATACTACCTCATGCTGTGCTCGCCCATTTCCCCCTACTCCCTATGGTCCGGGTGGACCACCTGGGGGTGGTAGTAGTAACACCTCGAACCGCCGCCCACTGCTAGCTGCTTGTCCAGCTCCCCAACCACATCCACCACCCTTCAGACCTCCTCAATAAAACCACTACTACTATCTTGGCGGCCCCTAGACCGTTTGATTATCATCAGTATGGTGGGTTGTACAATCACAAGCCATATGTCCATGCCCACAACAGGAGTTACAAAACCTGGTTCCCGGCTGACTCCCCCTAGTTTGGGAGGCTCGTACTACCGACCCTGAGTCCTGGGGTTGTCCTATGAAAGAACAGTCCTTCTTGGCCCCTCGTGTCTCCTATATACTTCATGCCGAAGACTCTGCTTTATGGGGTCTATTGGTAGCTATAGCTATGGGTTTTTTATCCGCCAAGAAGCTTTCTACCAAGAGGGATCACTCTAGCACCCCTGGATGAGTAGGTATACTGAGAGACAACACTGACACCCTGAACTCCCGCCCGAGTCCCTTCTCAAAGGCTCGATACCTTAATAAAGGGCCTCACACCATGTATGTGGAGTAGCGACATAGATTGGTGAACCTCAATGAGTATTCAGCTAGCATCTTTCTTCCCTTATATAGGCGAAGCATCTCCTAAATGCGCATAGAGCACAAGGTCACTGGAAAAATATCTTCCCGGAAAAGCCGCTCGAAGTCTTCCCAGGTGAGGGTCACCTCATCATGTGTCTGGGTGGTTAAGCTCCACCACATACCTGCCTATCCCTATAGAAGGCTCATCTCCAAGATCACCATCTAGTCAGGCAGTGTCCTCACTATGTAGAAGACCCGCACCACAACCTCCAGCTAGTCCTCAACGACATGATGATCTATCTCTCCCCTAAACCCGGGAGGTCTCTGTCTCTAAAACTCATATAGGGAACTAGGCCTAAAAATTTAATCTACTGGAACCATTGAAAAATGATGCTAACCATCGGGCGGTGGTAGCATTGGTGCACCACTCGGTGGGGCCATCTATAGAACTAGTCCCTGAACAGACACCTCATCGCTAGGCGGGCTGTCTTCAAGACCTCGTATCGAGATCCTGGCTGGTCTTCTACATGGAGGCATCCTAAGAAAGATCAAAATGTACCACAATCATAATTTTATACCAAGTTAGATAACTTTTATTCAAAATAACTTAAGGAGACACTTATGTAACCAATGTTTTCATGTATAGAGCTGAAAAGCATAATTCACGGTCCTGATGTATATATACGTCGACCGCTGCACCAAAACTGGACTCCCCAAATCTAAAAGTGGGACTCACAAAACTTAACACTGTTTTCCAAAACAAAACAATATAATCGCGGTTTTTGTGGGAGGATATAACGCCTTTGATACCAGTTTTTCACAACCCGTTCCTTAGGGTCCATGCCACGACTATCCCAAAACCGCCTCCCAAAGGCCAAGGCTGGCGACTAGCTCGAAGGCATCAACATGCAAGTTGGAGACATTTTCATGAGTACTTGTACACACACACACACTTCCAACCAAATCGAAACTCACTGAAAGGGGAAAACAAGTGACACTAAAACAAGGATAAGTGCAAGTACAACTAAAATTAAGTGGTCCATAATACAAACCCAACAAAGAATTGAAATCAACAAGTAAAAAAAGAAAACTCGGATGGCCATCCGTAGAAAACACCACCTGATCATGAGAGTTGTGAAGCAACTGGAAGATGAAGTACTATGTACTGTCTGCCTGGTCCTAGGACACCAAGTCCATTGTTATAGTGTATTTCCGTCCTGTCTCCCTGAGCACCCCTGTCGAAACATCTGTCATCTGCACCAGAAACAACATGTGACGATGAAGCTCGTGCACGGGTGAGTAACACAATACTCATTAGAGAACCCCCAAAATGTAAAGACCACACAACAATCATAAAAGAAAAGCACATAACATAATCACGAATCACATGAAAAAAGAATAAGACAACTCACACCAGGTATAAATTTGGGGTAGGGAAAGTAGAATTATCAGTCACATATTCGAACAACTCGGCTGATGAAGAACTCCTCCAATATAGAGTATAGTGGGTATAAAAATTCACAAATAAGTGCTTCCAACTAACCTTGGACTACTTAGATACTCCTGTTCATCGTGTAACATGGGCCTGCTAAGTCACAGAGAAATGTTTCCAACTAATCTTGGCTAACTGAGGTACTCCTCCTCGTAACCTACTATGGACCTACAAAGTCCAAGAGAAGTGATTCCCAGTGTGGGACTACAAAGTCATAGATAAGTGATTCCCATTGGGCCATGGTCGAGTCATCGAGAGTCGAATGACAGCAGTCCTCAAGTTTCAGCCAACCGTAGGGTTCTGTACGAAGCGTGCCTAGGAGAATCACTCCTCAAGAACTTTGTTGCATCTCAACATTTATGAAATTCACCATAGATCATGCCAAAATATCTAACTCATCGATAGGGTCCCCATTCCGCAAACGACTCATCAATTAGACAAATGGTTTTCAAGATACATTCATTTTAGTAATGAAGGGGCCTGTTGTGATGGGGCCCGGTCTGACCCAGTCACCCCGACCCGACCAAACCGGATTGAGGTCCCACATATCCTGGTTTTAGGTTAACCAATTCGACCTAACCTAGTTCGGGTATGTGTTGGCCTGGTCTGGTCTGTCCAATGGGTTGGGCCTAATGGGACTCACTATACCCGACATGGTTTGGCCGACAGTCCAGCTTGCCGGGTTGACCGGTGACCCAGTGTAGTCTAGAACATCCCAAAAAGCAGGGGTCTAGCCAACTTGTATGAGTAGGGACCACTGAGAAATGGGACCGGCCCACTAGGCTGTGGGTCCAAACTGCCGGGCAGGTTTAACCAACTAGTTGGGGCGTGGCCCGCTAGCCCGAGGCCCGACCACATGAAGCGGCCAAGGTACGCCATCTAACCAGGACTTGGAAACATGATGCATCCAGCCCCCTCTACCCCACAAAATGATAGGGTTGATGGACCATAGCTCTTCTAGCCATCCGGGTAGCTCAGTCGTGGGACACCCCTCCATGTGACACCTTTCCTGGCACCACGTCCTCCGCTGCCACAGCCTAACAGCTATGGTCTCTAGCCACCGTGGCACACGAATGGGAATGATGCTCCACCAGGCCACTGGCATGGCTAGCTACCCTCCGTCCTGCTATGTGTCACGCAGCTGGCACATGCCACTACCGACACAATGAAAGATCCTTCGGCGGACCACCAGACGTGCACCGATGGTCCGTTCTTCATGCCGCCTACATCTATGGCCCTCAGAGTTCGCCTTCTATAATGTGAAGGCCTTAAATCACCCTTACAGTTTTTTGAGAATATCACCACCAAGAACACATGATCGTTGGTGCTCAGGCCTTGTTCATATTGACCCTGGGCCTCCGTGTTAGAGGCTTAAATCATGGGAGAGGTTCAGGGATTGAGTTCAATCATTCCATTCCAAGTTGAATCCTCGAAAAATAAATCCCCAACCGAAGTCACCCTCATGCATAACACACCAATCGTGGATCAAATTTTTTGTGGGTTGATCCGCATTCATCATTTTTAGAAAATAAAGGGGAAAACATCAAAATAAAAAAACCCCTACTTTATTGATGTTCGATGCTAATGCATTCATCCTCATGGTTTCAAGATGTCGACGTCGTCACTTCTGGATCTATTCTTCAAGGTTCTTCAAAGATGATGAATATCTACCGACGTTCTTCATTATTCGTTGGAGAGGATATTATTCGGAGTTTTGTCAAAGAATCCTTCATGGTTTTAATTATTTATCCACCAATGCATTATACAATAAAAATGAAACAAAAGCGCTACATCGTTGCGTAAATTAATGATGCTCATTAAATGGGCCACATCTAATGAGTCACATTTAACGGGTCATTAAGAAAACAATTCCCCATTTAAAATGATCCATTATTGTTCCTCCATTAATGCACCTTGCTGCCACCTAGTCGTTGCACCATAGTGTCTCCGTCCTCCACCCAATGGTGGGAAGGAAATAAAATAATTCCTTTAAATTATTTTATTATTTTTCTAAAAAATTCCCAAAAATAACTTTTCTGATCTACCCTTTCCTGCTGAAGTTAATTCATTTCTATGTGAATCCCAAAATTTTTAGTTCAATGGGGTCCTCAGATTTGCGATTTGATAACTGGTTTAAAATATAGAAAATCCTACTCGCACGTTTACTGAACGTACCTAAAAAAAGTTCAAAATTCCATTCCATGCTATCCGAGACTCAAAATTACGTGCCGTCGAATTTTTTGATCTTGAAATAATTCCATATAAGGAAAATTACATGGAAATTCCGATACATTACAATTTCCATATCCCAATTGAGTTTGAACATCAAGCATTTTCGGAAGTAAAGGAGTACAACATAGATTTGACTCAATCATGAGAACAAAGGAACATAAAAATTCATCTGATATATGAGATTAAATTATCATCATATTATAACTAAAGTATTTATAAAGAGTGGTGAAAATAAACAGATTGAAATATGATACGTAATAAGATGTTTCATAAGGGATACAAAGATCTTGCTTATAGTTCAGGACTAAAGTTGATGCCTGGTAATGTGAATTTTAGATGATTAGGTTCTTGTGTTGTATCTAATGTTTTTACTCATGGTGTAGTGGATATAACACAAGAGGTCATATGAAGGATCTTTTCAATCAATGGGTAGCTATTAAAGCAATGCATTGAGGCACTTCCCATACATGCATTTGATTTCATCACACTACATTACCCCATCATCACTTGAGAAAATCAAGATGACCAAAACCCTTTCACTTTTATATTATTTTTCCTATAAAAAATTCTAAATTTTATGTTCATATATCATCTCATAGGTTAAAACCGAGGACAATGTTATATTTTATATGTGGGGGAGGAGATATCATTTTGGGTTATCATCTTTATGATTTTAATTTTTTAGGTTTAATGTATGTGTTTTGTGTTATTTTTTTATCAAAAAATCAATAAAAAATATAATTCTCATTTACATTTAGAACATTAGTAAAATAATTGTTTAATTGTTCAAAATTTCATTAATATCATGTTTATCATGAGCAATATTCCATCATTAGTGGTAGATTTTTATAAAAATGGATGTTGAAAAGGATATGATTGGGTTTGTCATTATAAAACCACTTATATTTTGACAATATTATTTGTTCTATTTATTCTTGGTAAATTTATAATTTATTTCTCCACATAACATTACATGAAACCATTACTTTTGAAAATTTTTATACTCAATTATAGGTATTGTAATGTCGGGTAATTTTTAGCTTTCATCAATGGTTGATCTACACGTTGATTTATATTTTGATCAATTTCATTAGTGTACCAAATTGTGATGTGTGTGTACTTGATATCTAACTATTATACACACTCAAAAAAAATCTTAAAAAATAGGGGGTTGATTAAATTTAATACATTTGGGGATATCTTGGTTGAGAGATTAAGGTTTTACTTTCAGGAAAGCTTAAGTGAGTGAGTCTTTAAATTTGATTACAAAGGAATGTAGAATAGGTTCGATAGAATTAAACCAGGTAAGAAGAAATTTTTTACTTGACCTAAATATGATAAATAAAGGGTGGATATATGATCTTGAAATAATTACCACATACACATGTGGGGAATTAATTTCATAATAGACCCATAATGTTTTTCTATTTAATTTGTGTCATGAATATCACTGGATTTTGTTTTCATATAATTTATTAGAAAATTAATTTCAAACGTATTAATATTGAATTATTTATGAGATTATTACTTTTACTATATTACCACTATGTATTGGGAAAATCAACATGAATATCTTGTCACAATTCTATCGAATAGATGATAAATGAATTTTACTAGGACTACCCAAGTGTGTGTGTGTGTGTGGGGGGGGGGGGTTGATAAAACACCTTTTTTGAAAATATTTTTTTGGTAATAAATAAAATAATTTCCTTAGGTTGTGTTAAATATGTTTATTTATGGAATATTTTGGACAAGGTCATTCATTTTCAAATTTGATGAAAATTCTAGTTTTGTCCCTTTAAAGTTCACTATTGTCTTTTGGACAAAAATATTGTTATGTGGATTATTTTAAATTAAAATTAAAAATAAAAATTTTAAATTAAAGGGATAAAAATTTCATTTATACCATCCTAGTTGGATATTGAATTTTGTTAGAGAAAATGTGTCATGGATTCAATGATATACTCAAATAGTCATTTTCGAAACTACTTCACCATTTGGAATGTATCTTTTACATATGGGATTAGATTGGGCTCAAATATGGATAGTAGATAAAGTAAAAAATAAAAAAAATAATACTTCTACAAATACAAATAGTTTAGGCATTCTAGAGGTCAAAAATTTAGTGAAATTTGGATTAATATATTTTGATGAATTTTACCATTCACACCTGTAACCTCTGGGAACACTAGCCTCCCCTCTATAATAAAAATGCATATTTTCCCACTTTTAGGGGGTTAGAAATGAATTATCATATTTTTTAAGAGGATACATTGTGTATTTCCATTTATATACACCATTTTAGGAGGGAATATATTAATCTAGGATCACTTCCAAAGTGATCTTCTTTTACTCTTCTTTGTTGTAATGTTGTTATTATTGCAATAAATTATCAATTTCACCTCATTTTTATAATTTTTATTTTTATATACATATCCTATTTGGTCTATAAATCAATATTAGAAAAATTATTTGTTTGTACCCTTTCAATAAATTTTCATATGCCGATAGAAGAGTAGCTTTTCTTAGTAATGAATCTAATTATAAACCTATTCACTTATTTTTTGGAATCAATGATCTAATTCAATTCAATTATTTTTATATATGAATTTATTGTTTAACTTAAAATAAATCAACCAAGAAATGGAATAATTAAAAAAAGGCATGTGTGGTCAAGTAATGTGTGAATTGTTAGAGTGAAATCTTAATTAGTAAAACAATACAATATAGAATAAATTTACAGAGTTCAAATATAATCTATAAACTCAATTAATCGTCAATTATATTATTTACAAGGGTTTTAATTCCCTATTGACCATAATATATCATTGGAATTACAATAAAATCAAGTTACTATGTTAACTTGTTTTGAAACTAGTCTAGGGTTTAATTCATTTCATCTTTGTGGCTGAGGTAAACTCTTATAGAATTCAAGGGTTAAAAAATTAGGAGAACATAATTTTGTTGATTTTAATTCGAATGATAATTATTAATAATTTTATAGAAATGTATAGTTAGATGGATTATTCCTTCCAAAAATATATTCTAAAAAAACATATTCTCATTGTGTTTTATCAATCAAATTTCAAAAATAAAAAAATACAATCTTCTTCCAACAAACATCTTCTTGAGTTATAAACTAAAAATAATCCTTTATCATTTTAATTAGTGAGTTTATTTTATTTTTTTCAAAATATATTTAATATGTTGTCTTAAGTACTTAATCCTTATAGAGAGACCTTGTTCAACCACTCTACTTCTCCTAAGTATTAAAAATTACACATCATTTGAGAGCGCCGAGGACAACAAATTTCACTAATCAATTGTCTAATTCAAGTGTTTTTTGATCCTATTTGTCTTGATTTTCAACATACATTATTATTGGAGTTTAATTAATTTTTGAGAAGATAATATTATGCTTATTTATTAAGGTGTTTTCCATGGACAAAATGTAATCTATCATTATAATTATATGATTATTTAATTAAGTGATATCTATTGTTGTGTGATTATTGGAGGAATAATACTTTAACATAAGGAATATTAGAAGAATTATAATGGTAAAATTTATGGTATTTTTAAATATTTATATAGGAGTATATGCATGGAGAATTTGACTAAGTGAATTGTGGACTATAAACTAAAATAATTTATATCTTTTTATTATTTTTGATCTCCCTATACTTCTTCATTAGTGGTGATGGAATCTTATAAGAAGGTGACCCTAATATAGTGTTTTGGAAGAGTTATAAATTAATTATCAGTGGATTATCTTAACTGATGTTGTATTGTTTTGAAAATAGTTAAGTTTTCAGATAATCCATAATTATCCCTAGAAATATCATTTTTATTTTCCTCTATGTAAAAGGAGAGAGTGAGAGATTTATGAATTTTTTCATGGAGGTCACTCAATTGTTTTTTGATATTATACTCTTTGATTTCTTATTCTACACCTCAAAGGTATTAATTTATAGGTGGACATAACCAATGGGTTTTGGTTTTTTCTAATTATCAAAGGTCATGTTAATTGAACTTGAGAGTCATATAGTGGCCAATCCAAAGTTTCCTAATCCATTTCAAGATCTCTTAATTCATATGATTTTTTTATTTAGGTTTAAGAACTATAGTTTATGGAGAATTTGGATGAAAAGCTAGGATTTTTTCCACATTATGGTCACCGAATTAGGAATTTGTGAATAATTCAAAGGAAAGTATCTATGATAGGTGGATCTTATTCCATACATGATTGGTTATGATTCTATTACTAATGGTTGATGAGATTTCTGAATGCATAATTAAAGTAATATTTTATCAACTTGTTTATATGAAATTAATTTGATAGTTTTAATTTTATTTAAACTCACAAATAAATAGATTTCAAATCAGAGTGTTTGATTTGCAAGTAATGAGGTTTTATCTAAAATTGGATTTGAATATAAGATATATTAATTATGGTAATATTTTTATGGGAAATAAGTTTAGAAAGAAAATAATTTTTTTAGAAATTGGTTTAAATGCATTTACATCAAAAATTCTATAGTTCGAAGTAACCACATTGTGTTGTTAGAAATAGCCATGTTCGGGGTGGAAAATACCCTTATGGATTCATCTGGGTGGGTGGTTATTCACTAAATGTTGACTTTGATCATAATTGGGTTATTTTATACATGGATTTATGTCTTATTACTTTTATATTACTCATAATGAGTTAAATTGTAGAACTATGGATTATTTGAAAAATATAAAGGGGTAGGGTATGTTTGGTAATATGAATTCTTTGGGAAGAATGATTGAAATTTTAAAAGTATTAATTAACTATTAAACTATAAATTGTTTATCTATTTTCCAAATGATATTAGTTATATGGTTTGGAAAATGTCATACATGAGAATGCATGAGCGTGATTTAGATAAATTCTCTAAAGTGTTACTCACCCATACCCACACATCTTGGTGTGTATGGAGATGTTGTTTTCCTGAAATAGGAAAAGGAAAGGATACCCTGTTCATTTATAAAGGATCAAAGGATATATATTAATAATGGTATGTGACCATGTTCTTATAGGTATTATTGGAGGTCTTTTGTATCCTAATTTTATATTTTTCACTCTTATACCTTCAATTATTATATTTTGGTTTCTTTAATTATATTTTTTTGTATTATAATACTTGGGTTTTTAAAAGGTTTTTGAATAATAACTTTGGTTTTAAATTAAAGTGGAATTTATACATGAATATATTTTTTTATTTCTTTGAGTTAAAATCATAATATAATTATTATTTTGTATCCCTAGGATTTAATATCCAATCTATGGTGAATGAGGAGTGTGCTTGAGGCCATGTAGAAATCTGATTTAGGTCTTGAGATTTTAGATTATGGGAAAGTTATTACAAAAATAATATCAAATTAATTTTTAAAATTTTATTCCTAGTAAGGGTGATATATGTGGGAATTAGGATGGTAAAAACTCATGAGGTACCTATTAAAATTTGCACATAACCTGTTTGTGGAAAAAAATGAGTTTCCCGGGGGTCGAGGTATAAAATTTTATCAAAGAATTTATTATAGGTTCTAGTACCCAGTATGTGTCTACAAAAATGAAAAGTTTTAAAAATAAATATACTCAAGTATCATAATTAAAATTGATATTTATGTAATGTGTGTGTATTTTATTTTGAAAATTATTTCATTACCTAGAATTTTTTTTGAATGGTCTTTAGAATTTTTATTTTTTTAGAAATGAATTTGGTTGAAATTATTTATGATTTATTTGTTTGAAATTGAAGGGAAAGAATCATAAGAATTTGGATAGTTCCACTTAAAATTAGATAAAATCTATTTATGGATTGGTAAAAATATTATCATATGTTTATATGAGATTTCTAGTTAATGAATCAGTTAATCTTGGGTTTTTTACAAGATTCCCCCAGACCTATAGTTTGGGATTTGCTGAAACACATAAAAACATTACATAACATTACATCAATATCTATTATTACGAAAATTCTATGTTTAGTGTATTTGGGAACTATGTACATAATACATCATCAAACAATTTAATACTATAACATTCTAATCAAATCCATTATCATAGACCTCTTATGAGTTGACTGTACCCTTCTTAATATTTTTGATCACCTAGGTACATACATCAAAGAAAGGGTAGTTTAAAAATACCAAGTAATATAATGAAGGGGAAACATGAAAAACATAATCAATAATAGATATCATGATATCATAAAACAATAAGTGATATCATATGATAATAGAATCATTGTGATCAATATTTATATCATGAAACCAAAATTTATGAATATAATGGAACAATAATAAGAATCAGAGAAATGGGTGTGAAGATCATTGGTATATAGGATACCTTTAGATATTTTAGGGAATCATTGGATTATAAGATAAGAGAAACATGAGTCATTTAAAAGAAAAATGAAAAATCATGATCACTATAATAGGAAGGTGGCACATGAATAATAAAGAAACATCATATGTCATGGCTTGCTGCCATGATATCATAAAATTATTAAAAAAAATATAAATTTATCATATCCATTAATACTATAATGACCCATAATTTTTTAACATTATTTTTAACATATCTACGTCACAAAATATTTCATTAATATATTTCTCATGATATTTGAGGTTTTGTATCTTCGAAAGTACGAACATAGTACATGAAGTATATAGATTAAAAAAATAAAAACAAACTTTATCTAATTATCTTGAAATAAAATTTATTATTTCATTATAAATCACCTCTATACAATTGATTTCCTCGGGACATACATCAAAAGGAAAGGGTTAGCATAAATCCCAGTAGGGGAATAAAATAAAGAAATGGAATGTAATTGATCATTATGGATAAAACATGGGACATTACATAGGATAACATTCATAAGTATATGAGGCATAACATAAGATCATATTTATAAGTATATTAGGCATAACATGGAAATATGGATACACAATAAAAATGAAACATTCATAATCTTATCACCAATGTCAAGGTTTCATAAAACATATTACCATGGATGGTTAACAAGGTATCATGACACATTAAATAGGCATGGTTAAAAGGTATCATATATATGTTATATCTAGAAATTAATTATTTACTCAATGAATTGGAGCTCTATATGGGGAAAATATTCATATTCCTAACTTTATGTGTGCAATATATATCATATATCATAAGAAAGTATTTCATCACATTAACCTATGATTAGGTAATGTGGGTTTCATACATGGAAGTAGACAATTATATATATATATATATATATATATATATATATATTAATAACCTCGAAGGAATTTAGGGTTGGGTATTCACAACATAAATGTGTGGTTTGTAAAACCAAAGAATGATTTTAGTAGTATAAAATGTTTTCATAAAAAATCATTGAATGAGATTAATGAGATATAATTATAGTATATCATTAATATAGAATAAATTATAAAAAAAATTAATGATTATAAGATCATGAAAACATAATTAATGGAAAATAATAATACTTATAAAAAAGGAAGTACTTGAATGGATAAGAGGAAAGATGAAGAGAACCTGACTTTTCACAACAGCTTCTTAAAGATTGAGAAGAACTTGTTAAATCTTTAGAAACTCCATGGAAAAACTCTTGAGAGGGAAAATGAGGGGGAATTCATACTAATTGATTTTGGAGTGTATATAAATGAAAAAATGTGTGGGTATTTATAGAAATTGTGGGTGAATTGTTTATTAATTTCTAGACACATGCCCTTAGACTCCAGGTTATAACAAATAGAAATCTATTGGAATTTCTATGTTTTTATCCCACAATATTAGAAATGTTAGGCATGAGTTTTAGTATTTTAATGTTTAATAACCCTAACCACTCATAATATTTTATTTTGTATATGGATAGGATTCTTATTCATACAGATTTTCTTAAATCACAAAATATATTTTAGGTTTTGGAAAAATCTTTATAGGTTGGGAAAATTTATTTATTACATTAAAATAAATTAATTTAATGAGAAAACCCATTTTTGGATGATAAATCATTTATAATATTTATTACATAATTCTGATGCCATTATAATGTCATAATACTTATTATATATTCATACTGTATTATTGAATTTTAGCCAATAATTTTAATGTCTCAGAAAATTATGAGAATTTAACCATTTAATAATTTAGATGTGATGATTTCATATTGGAATTTTTTTTATGAAAAAAAATTCTAAATATAATAAATTTAGTTTTAAAATAAAATTAATATTTATTAAGAAATACTAATTTTATCTCACAATTATATTTAAAACCCTTAAAAACTACATATGATTGTATAAAATTATTTTACTATTTATATGAGAATAAATATAACTATTTACAACCTTTTCTTGGAAATAAGATTTTATTTCAAATTTATGATTTTTTAATAAAAATTTATTTTTTAATGAAAATTATACTTATATATTTTTCAAAAAAAAAATACAATTATGGTTTCTTTGTATCAAAAATATATTTTATCATATTAATCCTTTAATCATGTTAATTTTATCTTTTTCATATAGGTGACTAATAAAAAAATATGCAAGATATATGTTTAGACTATTTAATTTTAAAAATAATTTACACTATAATACTAATTTCAGTTTAGATAAATAACCCAATATCAATTAATAATAATCCTTATGGTTAAGGTGTGAAATGATGATACTTTTATAGGTTTGTTCAACTATCATTAATTTGGTAGTGATATTTACAATCCTAAACTTCTCTTGAATACAATTTTTCTCAAGTCTCAGTTGTTGATGTTTGGATTTGTCTTAGTCAAGGATCAACACCAGTAATAATACCTCCATACCATGGTTTTATAAATGAACTTCATAAGGGATATTCCTACTTCTTTAGGTCATATTTTCTCTATTATGAATCAAATATCTCTCCCCATTTACCTTTATTTGAAATAATTCCAATGGTAACATTATTACCAATAGTCATAATTCCCAATGGTCATAATGACCGACAATCATAATACCCAATGATCATAATGACTAACAATCATACTAGATAACGGTCATATTGGACAATGGTTATAATTGACATATTTAATTCATATAAATTCATTCAAACCAATTAAAGTAATAATAATTATCATGTCATATCCTTCAATATGAAAATTATATGGCTTATATCATTATTAATTCATACAATTATTATAATAATTTTGTTTTTTATTGAATATTATAAACCAAAATACATATAAATTTCACTTTAATTTTTTTGGTTTATATTATATTATGGGTTATAACAGTCTTAATAAAATTTCACCATTAAATTATAATGAAATAATTTGTAATAAAATATTTTCATTCCATACTATAATTTTATTAATTGTTATATCCCCCCCAAGAAGAAACGTTCTCCCTTGAAATTTGTTTCTTACCTAAAAAAATGGTTATATTTTTCTTCCATTTCTTCTTAAAGCCTCCCCACATTACTTCCTCAAAATTGTGATTTCTCAACAATAATTTTTCAAGTCTGGTATTGTAATTACTCAACACTAGTTCCTTTTTTTCATGAATCTAGACTGATTATTATTCATATGAAAGGTTATATTCCAATTCCATACCATTAATGTTGAGTATATTCATTGGGTTTGACATATGATTTCTTAACAGGGATATGTGGAAGACGTCATGTACGTTGGAAATACCTAGAGGTGGTGCTAATGGATATGAAACTACTCCAACACACTTTAGAATCTAAAATAGTATGATGCTCCCTGGAAATAGTTTCACATTATTTAAAAATATCATAAATCCTTTCCTGGTTGTTATTTTTAGATATACATTATCCCAGATATGATATTCTTTGTCCTTACTTCTATTGTTAACAAAAATCTTTTTTTGTTCAAATCAGATATGCCTTGATAGGTTTCTAGATTACTTGAATATAATTTATGGTTTCTTTTACAATATTAAGTCCCAAAATTTTTTATTATGTACCTTTATTCTAGTATGTTTGTGTTATATACCATTTACTAAATAGTTCTTCATAAGATTCTATTTGAATACTCTAGTGGAAACTATTGTTATAGGAGAATTCAATACATGAAAGAAGTTGGTTCCAATTCCCTTAAAACTTAAGTGAGATTTCCCATAACATGGATTCCAATGTATAAAAAGATATTATGATATAATTCAATATCAAAATTTAATAATTTTTTTACACATGTAATTAGAGATCTTGAAATTTGGATATAAATAAAAAATATATGGCAAAATTTTTGAAAATAAAAAGTAATAAAAAAACTTCCAACCCCAATTTAGAATAAGTAGATCTACCAAATATTTTAGATAAATATGGTTAATGATTGGTGGCTTCTAGGAAGCCTGAGTTGGACTTTCAGGTTTCAATATATTTTGAAAATAAAAAAAAATATAGGAAGATACTAATTGAAAAAACATTTTCCCAATACTTTTGATGTCCTGACACCATCGATTCCAATGGAGAAAATGTTTTTAGCATTGTATATTCCTTTCAGCCCACCCTCACCTACACGATAAGGACAAAAACTACCCCATTAATAATAATTTTTGGAATTCAAATTCTTCATAGAACTGGTATAGTACATATATTATCACAAAAAATTTCTTAAAGGGAGAGTCATCTACTAGTTAAGGTATTTCATTTGAATCCATGGAATTATTAGTTTGATTCTCACTGATTTTTGTTTTCTATCATAATTTTTCACCTGTATATTTAACTAGTTTTATTTTCCAAGATAGTATGGAGAGTTTAAATTTTACCTAACTCAACTACACAATAATGTATGAGACTCAAGATTATTTATCCATCTTGGTGTGGGAGAGATAAAATAAGAAGTTTATGACATGTTATGGGGGGATGTGGATCTATTAAAAAAAAATACAAAACATTAAATATTAGAAAAATTGGAAAAAATAATGTGATACTTTGAAAATTCATATATAAACAATGGCAGAACAATAAATGATAATTCACTATTTATGACCTATTGGGTGTTAGTTTCATGATCCATTTAGTCCTATATGTCAAAAATTAAAAAATCTGTTAGTTTTAGAGTTTTATTAATTTATGTGGAGATAATATTGTCTTTATTTATTAAGGTGGTTTCCATAAAAAATTCAATTTATCTTTATAATTATATTCTTATTTAATTTATGGATATTTTTTATGTGTGATTAATGGGTGATTATTCTTTCAACATAATGAATATTAGAGGAATTAAATTTGACAATATGAAATGGGTATCATTCTCACGCAAAAGGTAAAATTTAATGGAACTTAATAGATTGAAATGGTTTTCATATATATAAATGGTGATATAATTTTAAATGAGTTATTAAAGAGGTATTAAATATAGGGATAATTGACATCAATTTATAATGGTCTTGTGTTTTAAATCAAGAAATATAGAATAGACAATTCAATGAGTTGTCATGAAACATCAAACTGAATATGTTTTTAAATTTTATTTATAGTAAAGGTAATACCCTTGGTGGTCTCTCAAAGAGAATTGAATGCTTAAAATGTGTATTTTAAATAAATATTACTAAAATAGGGGTGGTTTTGAAAACGATTTTAAAAATAAAATGACTTAATTAATGAGTCGAATAGTTGATAAGTAAAGGTGGAGTTTTAAGAATTACGAGAGAAAGATTTCATTTCAAGTTCATTAAAAATATTGTTTATTTAATTGTTCTAAAAGTTACATAGGGTTTAATGGAATCCTTCACTTGAGGTTAATCAAGGTCTCAATCCCCCTCATTCCATTCAAAACAATGCACAAAGAACCATCCCATAAAACAAAAATCATTTTGTAAAGGTTTTTACATCAAGAAAAGAATAGGGGATACCAAATAATAATAAAATCATATGTATGTTTAAGATAAATATGATGCTTCTGTTGTCAAATTGGAACAACCGATGATTCCCACTTAAATATCAACCCAATCGGTATTGAAATAAAAAGTGTTACATATAAGTGTACCAAATAAATGAATTTAAAGGTTGATAAAGTTAAGGTAACACTTAAATGAAATGTTTTAAACAATAATTTCACCAAACCTTCCAAAGAAAAGTGTCATAATTCCATTAAAAATATGTTTATCTCTCTATAAATGGTCATCCACCATTCTAACATGAAAATTTTGTGCCCAAGGTACTATTTTATTTGCAAAGTGGATGGTGGTTTTGGGCACCAATATTTAGAAAAATGAATTAGTACCTGATTTTTGGTGGGTAGAAAGCCTTATATCACTTTGGACAAAACTAAAACTTTATTTAGAAAAAAATTTATTATCTCCAAAGAATGTTTGGAATCATTTTTGTGATGAAATCTCTATATATTTCCGAAATACCGAACATAAATTTTGACTTAGTGTAGATTCAGTGTCTTGGATAGATCAGTTTGGTTGGGAGCCTTAATAAATTAATTAATATTTGGTGTCT